>BPTQ01000009.1:38576239-39066184 GCA_019973895.1 Chrysanthemum seticuspe
TGTAAATGGATACAATTTAACAAAAGATTACAAGTTTTACACTAAGTTAAAGCTTTTTAATAAAAAACGACATTAAAATTAAAATAAAAACTAGTAGACCCTTTTTCTTGCTTCCAAATGCTTCTTTTTATAATCCATGAGCTTTCTCTTTCATCTCTGAGCAGTTCCCAGATGTTTCCTGGCCATTGGATGCCCTTGAATTAATCTTGGCATTTGAAACGAATTTTGGCGCCAAAACTTCTTATAAGCCAGTGGGGGGTAGAAATGGTGGGTGAAGAAGCATTAATTGCTTCTTGGATGTTAGTTGAGGAGGGGGGGACATGGAAAGGAGATTGGGAGGCTGGGTGGTTGCAATGGTGGCTGGGTATGGGGGTAGCAGACAAGGGAGAGGGAAAGGTGGGAAAGGGGTGTGGGTTTGACCAGGATTTGACCAGGGTTGACTGGGTTGACTGGGGTATATTATGAAGGGGGGTCAAAATTGTATTATGACAGGGGGTCCAAGGGTTGGTAAGGTTCACAATTGGTTTGACAAGGGTATAAATGACAAGGACCATTAGAGTAAATTCTGAAATTCAAGGGACCTAAACTGCCAATTCATCAAACTTGTTTAAAGGGACCAAAAGTGACATTCTCAAAAAGTATAAGGACCAGACTTGCCATCTTGCAATTTTCCAGGGGCCATTTCTGCCAAATTTTAAACTTGAAGGACCAATTTTGTAAATTTCTCAAACTTTGTATATTTTTCACCAAAGGACTTATTTTGACAACTTTTGATTTTAAAAGGACCTTTGGTGACTTTTGCTTTTGAAATTATGGCTCAGGGACTATTTTTGACAATTTATGAAACTTGGGGGACTAAAACTGCCAATTTTGCAAACTTGATACGTTTTTCATCTGATTTTGATAATTTTGCATTTGAAACACATAAAACACTGATTTGTGATATTTTGATCATTTTGATGTGTTTCTGAGTGTTTTCAGATGATTTTGCAGTTTATTTTGTACAAAAATGATGAGTGTTTAGACACTCATCAAGCTCACACATAGCTTAATAGTGGGTCAAACCTTGTATATTTTGGTTTTCTGAGAAGCTCATCTAACAAGCTTGTTGCCTCAGTGCTTATTTTGAGCTTTGGAGCTTTTGCCCCTAGCTTAATCTAGCCTACAAAAACTGTGCAGGCTTGTTTGTTTTCTTGGTTTAGTAGAAGTGCTTATTTGCTTATTAAAAGCTTATCAGTATGATTCTCTGTGCCTTTTAGCTTAATATAAGTAGCTTTAGCTTATTTACATCTTATTTTAACTTTGGTTCCAACTGTGAAGTTTGTTTGAGCTTAAAAAAATCAAAATAAGCCATTAGCTTAAACTGTTGTGCTCATAAGCTCATTCACTGCTTATTTTTAAGTTTCAAAATTTTTGTTTTCATAAAAGTTGCTTATTATCAGTAGTTAAATAGGTTTATAAAAGAAAAATCACAAAAACATCATTTTAAAAATAGTGATAGCGTTTATTTAATATAAATTAGCTTTTTAAATTTTCTTTTTCAGCTTATTATTAAGCACTTTCAGTTTTTATAATTTTCTTAGCTTTCTGTCATCATAGGATATTTATAGAAAATATTTCATAATTTTCCTAGTTTGTTTAGTATTTATTAGAATTTAAAATAGTTAAAATGTATTAAATAATTAATAATAAATAAACAAAAAGCATAAAAATATCTTTTCATTTTTAAAATTAGTTTTATAATATTTTAGATTTTTCTAAGTTAAAATTTTATTTTTCTAGGTTAATTTTATATTTTCTTGTATTTAAGTGCATTTTAAATAATTAATAAATAGTAATTAATTAATAATAAATAGATAAAATGTGTAATAAATATATTTTAATTTTTAAAATAAGTTTTATAATATTTTAGATTTTTCTAAGTCATAATTTCACTTTTCTAGCTTTATTTCATATTTTATTATACTTTAGATTATTATTAAATAGTTAAAAATAGTTTTTAATTAATAATAATTAAATAAATAGTCATAAAAATAATTTTAATTTTCTAATAATTTTCTTTTATTATTAGGATTGTAAAAATATCATTTTCATATCAATAGGTATTTTATTCTTTTAAATTTACGTTTTAATTTGTACGTTTACGTAAAATTTAATAAATGTACGTATTTACGTTTGTTTAATCTGATTGTTGTGCTTTATAGTTATGTATCCAAATACAATTCCAATCAATCAGTAGTGTAATTATCCACCAAAATCTTTATAGATCATTATCCGTAGTGATCATTCTACGTCTGAACGTGTTCACACACCATTAATCCTCCGTGGGACTTAACGACCTGAGGAAACACTATACTCTTCTGGACTTAATTACATTGGTTTTAGACTGTTTGAATTTTATTACGGTTGACCATTCACAAGTGGTTGACTTGTGTAATAAACTTGACAGTTTGGAAGCGATCAAATGGGAATACTAAATCAATTGTCACTACTGCACCTAAATGGGTTCCAACCACTGCTAAGCAAAATGTAAGCACAGCTAAGCAGTGTCAAACCACTGATAAGCCAACAATCACCAATGAAACAAAAGAAGTTTTAAAAATTCCAAAGGTGATTACTGACACAGTGGTTGGAAATCATTTTTATGCTGTTAAGGCCTCAGCAAGTTGGCAATGGAAGCCTAAGACAAAGGTTTTACATCATGTCAACTGTGCATCAATGGACCTAAAGAAATTTGAATATTTTGATGCACAGGGCAGACCCATGTCAGTATTGGCTTGGGTCCACAAAAGGAACTAACTTGTTTAATTACATGTGCAGGGCAATCTACAAGATGAGCTAAAAGATAAAGGTGTTTTTGATAGTGGTTGCTCTGGGCACATGACTTGGGATGGGAGCAACCTTGAAGAGTTTGAAGCTTTTGATGGAGGATATGTGGCATTTGGCAATGATCCAAAGGGAGGAAAGATACTTGGCAGAGGAACAATCAGAACAGGGAATTTAGACTTTGAAAAGGTCTATTTGGTACAGGGACTGAAGTATAATTTATTCAGTGTTTCTCAAATGTGTGATAAGAAAAACTGGATACTTTTTGGTAAAGATGAGTGTGTGGTGTTATCCCCTGAGTTTAAGATGCCTGATGAGAAGTTCATACAACTTAGGGTACATAGGAAGGAAAATATATATTGTTTTGATCTTAAAGATGTTCTTCCTAATAGGTCCTTATGTTTGTTTGCTAAAGCATCTGTTGATGAGTCTAAATTGTGGCATAGAAGGCTAGGTCACCTCAATTACAAAACAATCAATAGACTGGTTAAAGGAAACTTAGTGAGAGGGTTACCTTCTAAGGTTTTTGAGTGTAAAGAACTGTGTGTGGCCTGTCAAAAAGGAAAACAACATAGAGCTTCTTGTAAGACCAAAACTGTAAATACCATAACACAACCCCTGTTTATGCTTCATATGGACTTATTTGGACCTACCTTTGTTAAGAGTTTGAACCATAAGCAGTATTGGCTAGGGATCACTGATGATTATAGTAGATTTTCTTGGGTTTACTTTTTGGCTGCTAAGAGTGAAACTAGTGAGATCCTAAAGAGTTTCTTTATTAAGATAGAAAATCTAGTAAACCATAAGGTCAAAGTAATCAGATGTGATAATGGAACTGAGTTTAAGAATGAGGTGATGAATCAGTTCTGTGTAGCTAAGGGTATAGAGAGACAGTTTAGTGTTGCTAGAACACCACAACAAAATGGTGTAGCTGAAAGGAAAAATAGAACACTAATTGAGGCTGCTAGGACCATGTTGTCAGAGTCTAAGTTACCAACTACCTTTTGGGCTGAAGCTGTAGGAACTGCATATTATGTGCAGAATAGAAGTAAGGTAGTGAAGCCTCATAACAAGACTCCCTATGAGCTGTTACATGATAGGAAGCCAATGATTGCATTCCTAAAACCGTTTGGGTGTCCTGTTACCATCTTGAATACCATAGACTACCTAGGCAAGTTTCAAGAAAAAGCAGATGATGGATACTTTTTAGGCTATTCTACAAATAGCAAAGCCTTTAGAGTATACAATAGGAGGACTAGAATTGTTGAAGAGAACTTACATGTTCAATTCAGTGAAAAGACTCCAAGTGTTGAGACCAAAGGACCAGACTGGCTGTTTAACATTGATATGCTAACCAAATCTATAAATTATGAGCCTATCATTGCAGGAACTTCCACTAATGTTAATGCAGGTACACAAAAGGATTCTGATGCTGAAACAACTTCTAAGGAAGCTGATTCTCCAAAGGAGTTTTATTTGGTTGAAAAGTGGAAAGCTGGTACTGTTCCTTCCATCATTAATAAGCAAGGTCCTACTGATGATGAAGTACTGAAAGATGGGGACAATGTTGATCATCATCAAGATAAGGATGAGTTGTTGAAAGATAACTCAGTGTCGGTAGAAGAAATTGAAAAGAAGAAAAAGCAGTCTGCAAGCACTGCTAAGCCAACTGTAACTGCTGACAAGCCATCTTCTTCCACTGACAGTCCACATGATAATGAGGAGTATCCACATGATCCTACCATGCCTGCTTTGATAGAGATTGATACTCTTACGGATGATGAGAACATGGATGATTTCTTCAATGCTGATTTGACTAACTTGGAAACTGTCATCAATGAAAGTCCAATCACCACTACAAGGATTCATAAGATTCATCCCAAGGAACAAATAATTGGAAATTTGAATACTCCAGTTCAAACAAGAAGCAAGGTTAAGAACACTGAACCCTTTCCTGAACGTGGGTTCTTTGCAAGATCTCTTCACAAAAGAAACAGTCATAAAGATCTGCAAAACTGCCTGTTTGCTTGTTTTCTGTCTCAAAAGGAGCCTAAAAGAGTGGAAGACGCTTTAACTGAAGAAGGATGGGTAGAATTAATGCAAGAGGAACTTCTACAGTTTAAGCTTCAAGAGGTTTGGACATTAGTTGATCTTCCAAATGGGAAGAGGGTAATTGGGACTAAATGGGTGTTCAAAAACAAAAGGGATGAAAGAGGAATTGTGGTACGAAACAAATCAAGGTTGGTTGCTCAAGGATACACACAAACTGAAGGTTTGGACTATGATGAAGTGTTTGCACCTGTTGCAAGGATAGAAGCTATTAGATTGTTTTTGGCTTATGCTTCATTCAAGAATTTTGTTGTGTATCAGATGGATGTTAAAAGTGCATTTTTGTATGGCATAATTGATGAGGAGGTCTATGTTTGTCAACCCTGGTTTTGAGGATCCTGATCATCCTGACAAGGTTTATAGGGTGAGAAAAGCTATGTATGGTTTGCATCAAGCTCCAAGGGCATGGTATGACTGCCTGTCCACTTATTTGATGGACAATGGTTTCAAAAGAGGGCTGATTGATAAAACTTTGTTCATTAGAAAGCACAAGGATGATATTCTTTTGGTTCAGGTTTATGTAGATGACATCATCTTTGGCTCTACTAACAAGGAGCTATGCAAGGATTTTGAGAAACTTATGCATGATAAGTTTCAGATGAGTTCTATGGGAGAACTCACCTTCTTTTTGGGGCTACAGGTTCAACAAAGGACTGATGGTATTTTCATTAGTCAAGACAAGTATGTAGCAGATGTTTTGAAGAAGTTTGGGTTTCAAGATATAAAGAGTGCAAGTACACCTATGGAGACTCAGAAACCACTGCTACCAGATGATGGAAGTCCCAAAGTTGATTTGAAGTTGTACAGGTCCATGATTGGATCTTTGATGTACCTTACTGCATCTAGGCCAGATATTATGTTCTCAGTATGTGTGTGTGCAAGATTCCAAGTCGCACCCAATACCTCACACATGAATGATGTTAAGAGGATCTTTAGATATCTTAAAGGTCATCCTAAATTAGGCCTTTGGTACTCTAAGGATTCCCCTTTTGATTTGGTGGCCTACACAGATAGTGACTATGCTGGAGCTAGTTTGGATAGGAAGTTTACTACTGGAGGATGTCAGTTTTTGGGAAGCAGATTAATTTCTTGGCAGTGTAAAAAGAAAACTATTGTGGCTAATTCTACAACTGAAGCTGAATATGTGGCTGCTGCTAGTTGCTGTGGTCAAGTTCTTTGGATTCAGAATCAATTGTTGGATTTTGGGTACAATTTTATGCATACTAAGATTTACATTGATAATAACAGTACAATTTGCATCATTAAAAATCCTGTTTTGCATTCTAGAACTAAACATATTGAGATAAGGCATCACTTTATTAGAGATTGTAATGAGAAAAGGCTGATTCAAATGGTAAAAATCCATACTGATTTCAATGTGGCTGATCTTCTCACTAAAGCTTTTGATGTGGGAAGGTTTCAGTACCTTGTTGTTAGTATTGGAATGATTAATCTCTAAACTCTCAAATTGTTTTGTATTAGTTTGTAAAAGTATTGGACTGTTATTATGTAATCTTAGTATTGCTATTCTTGTTTCTAACCATTGATAGTTTTGTTCAAACCACTGCTAGTTGTTCTGTGTTTCCACTAACCATTGTGCACATAAAAGACAAGTCATTATAGAGATTCAAGAAGTACTGAAGTTACATTGTTCATTCCATAAAACAATTTACAGCTTACAGCTTACAATGAAACTTCAAGTGCTAATTAAAGACTACTTCTATACATGATTTTCTACTAATATTTCTACTACTACTATCCTAGCTTATATCGTTTAAATGCTGGATATGCATTTGTGATCACCACGATGAAGCAACTAAGGATCAAAATGGGAAGGATGGATTGATGAAAACGAAGAAGCTGAAGCTGATTGTGGCAGATAGATGGGTGATATGATATTCTTCTTGTGCTCCATCTACTTGTTCCACCATAAAGCAACTTACTCCATCTTCCTTTTTCCCTTCCCTGTTACGATGTGTGAAGAAGCACTACAACTTGGTGCATAAAGACCAAGAACCACCTCTTTGTCCTTTGGGAGTGGTGGGTTTCTTGCTCGTGGTGTTGGTTGGGGTTTGGATGATGAAGGTTTGGGGTTTGAAGTTCTCTTCTTAGAGGAGATATCAGAGTCTTCAGAAGCCTCACTTGGATTCACCACACTATCATCTTCAGATGATGGAAGAAATGTTGATTTTAATGGTCTTGGTTCTTGTGGAGGTATGTGAAATCTCCATGGATTGGATTCTTCACTTGATGATGAGGATGAGGAGGATATTAGATCAACAAATTCTGGTTTATTCCAACTAGGGTTCCATATGGTGATTGGAGGTTGGTGATGAGGTGCACTGACTGCCTTGGAAGATGTTTCTTCGTCTGTATCTTCATAGGGTGATACATAAGAACTTAAAGAAGAGCTATTCTCTCCTTTGCTTGGATTGCTTGACAAATAGTTCTTTTTCCATCTCTCCAGACTGCTGTTGGAGGAGGTGTTGTCATCTGATGAAAGACTGATTGGGTTGGAGCTGCTCATTATTGGGGTTCTTAGAGAAATTAGGGTTTTGATTTTGATTGGTGTGTGCGTTATATGAGATTAAGGGTTCTTTTTATAAGAGGAGTTTAGGGTTATGGAAGTAAATAAGGGGCAGGTTAGATGTGGTTGGAGAGTTAATGAGATTCTTGGGCGTTGGACTGATCTTAGTTCTAGAAGTTGACCATATTGACTTACCTGTTCAAACCACGGATAGGTCTTTTGGAACCACTTTTGGCTCTTACTAACCACTGACAACAATAACCTTTGTCTCTATGTTTGTTTTTGTGTTTGTGTCTTCCAAGTATGAAGGATTTGTGTGCATAAGGAGCTGGTGTGTTAGCTACTTGTGTTTGTTAAAAAAAAAAAAAAAAAAAAAAAGATTGTGTAATCCTTCATATTTTTGTGAGATCATTCTTATTTTGGCACAGATTTACTTGCTATATCTTGGACAGTTGGAAGGAGTTCTAAAATGTATCCACTGATGATGTGTTTCAACCACGGATAGTTGTTCTGTATCCGCGGATAGCTTGGTGCTTTGTTTTGGATACTACAGGGGCTGTTTGGTAACATTGGCAAAAATATATATTTCTCCCCAAATCACTGATGGATCAATTAATTGATCTTCACATCACTTCCAATTGGCGCTCATCTTAACCCAAATCACTTTCAATTTTTCACACCCACATCATATCAATCATTACTCACAATGGCGGAAAAGTATTCCACTTCACATAATCTTGTTGCTATCCTCACCAAAGATGCTCGCTCTGAAGGGTTTCATCAAATGATTGATTTCCTAGTTCACAGTTCCATTCACTATGCTTTAACTATTAAACCCACCATTCTTAGGGCCTATATACATCAATTCTGGAGGAATGCTACGCTTGACGAGGTTGATGGCCTGGAGGTGTTTCGTACTGTTGTGGATGAGCATGCTATTTCTGTTACTGAGGAGATTATTAGGGATGTTTTGAAATTTGATGATGCTGATGGGGTTGATAATCTTTCAGATGTTGAGATTGTTGCTGGTTTAGAGAGATTAGGATATACACATAGCGGTGAAAAGGTAAAATTCTTTAAAAGTTTGTTTTCAAAACAATGAAAGTTTTTAATTCACACCCTGTTGATGTGCATGAGTAATAAGACCACAGGTTTTAATGACTTTCCTTCCAAAATTGCCACTGCTATTATTTGTTTATCTGATGGAAGGAAGTTCAATTGGTCTAGAATGATCTATGAGGGGCTAGTACAAAACATTAGGAAGAAGGGTAAATACTATTTATATCCTAGGTTTGTTCAAGTTATTGTGGAAAGTCAAATACATGAGCCTGTTGAGCACACTAGAGAGTATGAAGTACATCATATGCTTCCTAAGGTTTTTGCACATATGAGGAATCAGCCACAGAATGTAGAGATTAGGGATGTTCTTTTATTTCCTCACATGCTTACTTTGCCTACTAGTTCTGAGTTTGATAAAGGTCTTGAGTCTCAACCACTTGTCACTACAACTGCTGATGGTACTTCTGAACCCACTGATAGTACACCTCAAATCACTGACAGTACCATAGTAACCAGTTCTAGACAATCCCAAACCACTGTTAAACCCATTGTATGGACTAGGAGACAAAAGGGCACTAAGCTTCCTCAGGCTAGTGTTAGTGGTGTTGATAATGAGGCTGTCACAAGGAGTGGAGGTGACATGATTGGAAGGGCTTCCACGACTGATTCATGCTTAGATGCTGATCAGGATAGTGGTACCATCAATAAGACCCAACCTTTGGCAACTCCTAATGTGGAGAGTTCCTTGGAACTCAATACAGGTGGAGGAATCCTAGCCAACTGGCTGACACAGGGTACATAGATGGTCAGGCAAGGTCTGATGCTATGTTTTCTTTATCCAAGGATTCACCTCTCGGAGCAGGTTACACAGCTCGAAGTGATGAGGATCGTTTGGAACATGAACATGAATTGACGGATCCTACACCGGTACATAATGACTTTTCCAATGAACCACCTCTCGGACCAGTTAACACAGGTCGAAGTAGGGAGGATATTCTTGAACGGTTAAATGAATTGACGGCTAAATGTACCAAAATGGAGAATACAATTCAGGAGTTAGCTGTGTTTCAGGGTAAGGATATTCGGAGATTAAAGCATAGAGTATTGGTTTTGGAGAACGTGAAAAGACCTGGGGTTGCTGTGTTGAGATCTATGAGAAGAAAGAAAAAGGTGGACTCCTCTCTATCTCTAAATATGAAGGATGTATCCAAACAGGGGAGGAGTGATGGCATGAATTCAGGGGAGGCTGTGGATGTATCTGTTGGTGTACCTATGGAAGAAGATGTTGATAGTGGAGATCAAGATTTTTTGGTTTCTGATAAAGATGGGAATGAGGTTGTTCTTGAAAAATTGAAGAATGTTGAAGTAGTGCAGAACACAACAACTGATAGTATAGCTGAAACCACGGTTAGTACTCTTGTAACCACTGATGCAGTTTTAGACTTGGCTATTGTTCCTACTACTGTCATACCCACTGCTATCATAACCACTTCCACTGTTGTCACAACTCTCTCCGTATTACCACCTAAGTCTAAAGAAGTAGAGAAAGAAGCTGCAAGTACATTGATTAATCTGAGCAAAACATCATCTATTTCTACACCCATCATTGCACCTGCTTTATCTGTTCAATCTACTGCAACCAAACCTAAAGGAAAAAGTTTAGTTATTGGTGAACCATTGAAGAAGAAAATAGTTCAACCAGATATTGGAAAAGGAAAAGGAGTTGTTGTACCAGAGCTGAAGTTTAAAAGTAAAGCAGAACAAGAAGCTTATGATGAAGAGTATGGAAGAAACTTGTTGGCTAAAGAACAAGCAGCTTTGGATAAAAGAAAGAAAGAAGAGGAGGAAGCTAGTGAGAGATGGTTAGCTATATGGTATGAATCACAAAACTATCTTGAAGCTTCTCAACAAATACTTGATGAATATACTGCACAAGAATGGGCATTATTAGATGATGAGGAAAAAGCTAGACTGATGACTGAATGGGCAAGGAATGTTAGCAAAACAAAGAAACAAGTTATAAGAAAGAAACCTCCTACTATGGCCCAGATGAGGAATGTATTGATGAAGATTATTAATAATTCAGGAATTCATGTTCCTGATAATCTTAGTAAATGTTCATTTGAAAGAATTTTGGAGATTTATCGAAGATGTATGAACATTAATAATGATGATTTTTGTCCAATGAATTCTAAAAAGGAAGAAGAGTGGATTAAAAGTAGTCAAAAGAGAAAATCTGAGACTAAGGAGACATCTGATGCTAAAAAGTTGAAAGTTATTGAAGATGTTAACCAAATTATCTCTTATGAGTTTAAGCTGTTAGTTTGAAGTGAAGGAGTTTGGAAAATTCAAAGACTCAACAATGAAGTTTATGAGTATAATAATTTTTCACAGATGCTTCAGTATTTTGATAGAGATGATTTGATAAATCTTTGGATACTTTACAAGAATAAATTTGGTGAAGTACATCCCAATGATTATCATGAGAGACTTGTTTATCACAATTTGAAGATTTTATTTGAACCTACTCATGATGAACCTGAATGGCAAGGACTCTACAATGGGCATGTTACAAGATGGTTTTTATATCAAACTTGTGGAGTTCATGTTTTAACTATTTATGGAAAGATTATTTACATGCTTGTAGAAGGTGATTATCCTCAGTTGAACAAGCATCCAGGGATTATTGTTCAGATGTTAAAGCCTGGTTGTATCAAGTTGTTGTTACCCTATGATGGTCAAGCTTACCAACTGTTGCTGAAGTATGAGAACATTCTCAAGGCTAGTAAGTCTTTGACTACATCCTCCAATTCAGATGTTTTGAGCTTAAAGGAAACTTGAGAATTCTGTTGGAATGTATCAAGTTTAGGGGAGGATTGTTGGGTTTTAGGTTCCTTGAATCATGAATTACTCTAAGTACTGGAACCACGGACATGTTTGATATAACCACGGACAGAAAAGTGTAACCACGGATGAAGACAACCGCGGCTAGTAGTATTGTGTAACCACGGATAATATATTGTAACCACTGCTAGTCTTGTATAGTCGGTTTAGTTTATTGTATTAGATAAATATGGAAAAGATATTTATCTTGTAGGTTACATATTGTATAATGTATAGGACTCCTTAGCCTATAAAAGGAGGTCCTAGGTTAGGTTAGATATACATAAGTTTTATATCTAAGGTCGATACACTTCAAGGTTGCAAAACCCTAATACTGTAAGAGTATTCGTATTATCAATAATATTGAGGTGTTGAATGTTAAGTTGTTCTTCTTCTTAAGATTAAGTGTTAAATTCCGCGTAATACTTAATAAGCTTTTGTTACAAGTCAGTTTCTATATTAGATCATTTGCTCAACTGGGATCAACAAATACATATAATTATATTAATCCATAAGATTACTTATTTTTGAATTCTTTAATATGTGGGTTTGATTCATCATTTATCACCATTTTCGTGCCTGCAAAGCAATTAGAAACTTGTGACGCACCTGCATGTAATTCAAAATTTTAGTTCGCTTGCTTATATCTCGATGAACAAACATTAGCTATCAAATTACTTACAGTTCCACATGCTTTGTTTTGCCATAACTATAAGCATGATTATAGGATATTTTGATGTGGCATTCGCCTTGATAAAGTCATGAAGTTTAACACCCAAGTCATTCCAAAGTGTGCACGGAACTCTTACACCATTGAACAAAAAGATATAACATTATCGACAAAACCCTAGGTCATTCCAAAGTATGCATTTAATAACATTATCAATATTTACAAAAACGATGAAAATTGTAAATCACCTAAGATTGTAGCTTAAACTCTAAAAAATGTTTAGGTTTATCATCTGGATCAATAATCGTGATGTTGTTTCGTGATGTTGTTGTTCTCGACTAACTGACCAATAACATCTAAAAAAGATAAATCATATTAAATACTATATAAGAAACATTGTAACATATTGGATTTCACAAACACACTAAACCATAAGATCAAATAGGCGTACAAAGATGTTTTAGAGAGAGAAAGTTAGAGGTTGGGAACTTTAGTAAGAGAAAGAAGAAATCTTATTATGAGCTCCAACTCTCTACCTTGGAAGGTAGAGAGTATTTATAGTCATTACACAAATCGCCACCTATCGGGCTGTGGATCAGGCATACAGTGGGTAAAGACCCGTCCGTCCTCCACGGTGTTACTTAAACTAAATACTACTTAACTTATAATAATCTACGACTACGAGCTTTCTAACGATTACATATACTTGAGGTGACCGACTCTTTAATAACCGGATTTTCTAAATCCTAACAATCTCCCCCTAAGGGAGGTCACCTCAAACACACATTAAACATACATTGAATACAAACTGATATTACATTAAATATTGTTCTAGCATTCTTGATGTAGTACTTTGCTCTGAAGCTCGTAGTCATTGATTCTTCACATGGCATGTTTGGTTAATCCAAGTGGAGGTCTTTTACTGATCCACGTGATAATAATTTTGAGCCAGCTTTTGAGATTATTCTCTGAATCATCCATTGTGGTGTTGGTATAATGTGATGTTGTGACAAACGGACCGACATGCTCACATTCTGGATCATGATATATTCTTATCAGAGTAGCGGAAGCTTTCGTTGATTCATGATATTTGCAGCAGCGTAGCAGAAGCATGGAGTGAAAATATCAGAGTCATTGATGCACTTATCATGATTTCTTTAGAAATGAATGTATTGTGTGAGCATGCGGCTATGGATTGACCGCTTCATTCTGATCAGCTGCAAACGTCAGACGTACCTGCATACAACAGTTAGCAATAAAGTGCACGAAAGTGTCTTTGATCACTTTCGTTGAATTGAGGTACACGGCCCACGGTTCCCCGTTGATCAGTACATGTACTGCCTGTGATCAGGTATAATTCCGAAGAATTTTCTTGACAGGGTTTCGCAGCTGCTCTAGCTGTTCTCAAACCGGAAAGTCTCAAAGAGGACAACACGGAGTGAGTGAACCAGCGAATTGAGATTCACTGATTGATAAAAAGATTCGAAAAACAATCGTGTATCGCTCAATAGAAATTGTTTTCGCAATACAACGAAGGTTTTAATGAAAATCAATTATCAATCATAAACACCTTTTGATTTGAAATATCCGTACACAGTCGATTTGCTAAAGAAAAGAGTTTTTAAAGCACAACAACAGGTTTTTCAAAGGTATCCGTCAATCCATAACCTGAACCAGGATTGATTCAAAAGAATGAATCGCCCCATTGTTTCTGTTCAGTTGTCACATGGTTGATCTATAGAATAGATCTCACATGCCACCTACCAGGAGCTTGTTTGATGTTGGATCCAGAAGGCTTTCCATCTTCATTGTGAATATGTTTGTATATATATCACTCAGATGTTCTGGCAATACCACAAGGATAATGCGTAGGACTCAAGATATAATCTCTCTTTCCACATTGTGTGAAACAGGGAGTCTTCATTGAAAGTGTCCTAATGAGATTTATTGATGATCTCGTGGCTCTAGACTCAATTTGTGCATATTTGGATCCTATATCGGAGACTAGGGAGAGGGTCTCCTTCTTCAATATAAACAATCTCTAAGAGAAAGTCGATAGATAATGTCGGTTCCCCGTGAGAATGAAACAAGTCCTTTTAAGAGGAACTTGAGTGGTTTGGGAAGTTGAAGTGCAGTGCGTCACTGGGTCCATGACGTCTTATCTTCAATACCGATGTTACCTTGGTAACCACCAAGTAGCATATGAATTGAACCCGGTATCTGCCCTAAGGTTGAATAATTGGAGGGCTATTTATTTTCACCCTTTTCTTATTCAATTCTTTTTCATTCTTCAACCCCTTCAGTGCTTACCGAGACTTCATAACTAGAACCTTGTTGGGTTTATTCCAGTACTAGCTCAGTCTCAGTCCGCACTCTTCCCATATCTCATTTTTCTCCTTTTTTTTCAATATACCTAAGGACTTCTACACGATCTAGTGGATTGTCCCTGGGTAGATCCCTCCGGTTCTGGCGGATCATGGGAACAAATACCTAACCTTATCATCCTTATATCACCATACATAAAATAAAGTTGGTCGGTCTATTTGGTATTGTTCATCTGCCATTGGAACCAATTGAAAACCATTTGAAAATCAATCCATATACTTGTGATATATTATCAAAGCATTTTGTACCTGAATTGTTTTTGATATTTTTAGAACAAGAGCTCCCCCTCAACATGTGATTCATGTATTTGAAATCTTTTGGCACACGGAGGCAAGAGGAAGAATTAACTTCTTTGATTTCCAATTTCTAAAAGATATCAACATCACTTCCCTAATCAAATCAAGTAGATAAAGCATTTTGAGGAAGGATGAGGTTTTCAAAATTTTGCTCCCTCTCAATATGTGCATAGATATTTGAAAATGTTTTGCACATATTAGGAAAAGACTGCACATTGAGATAAATTGATCACCTTTCAACTCTATGTGGTTTAAGATAGATGCTCCCCCTCAACATGTGCATGGAAAATTTGAAATCGTTTGGCACATGTGGGAAGGAGAGCTTGTACATCCTTATAAAACCATTTACCGAATTATCAGATTAAATCCAATTTAAATCACAAATTCTCCCCCAATCACAATTATCAAATCATTTGAGATTTTTGATCTCTATAGATTTAAATTGATTTTGAAAGCTTTTAAGGAGAATTGTGACTTGATTATGAAAGCGTTTTAACTGATAAGGATCGGATTTTGAGACTTTAAACTCTATTGAATAAACATGCATGATTATCTTTTGAAAGCAATTGAATGAAAAATAACCTTGTAATTTAATTGAAATCATTCTCCCCCTCAATCAATGACATAAGTTGTTGATTGAGAGATAGATATTTTGACAAACTTTAAGTCCAGATGATTTTCAAAAATAGAGTCCGAGTTATTTATCAAATCAACTAGTTTTCATTAGATAGTATGGATTAGTTTAAAGAATCAGAGCATGAGATTTGAAAACAAAGATAAAGCATGGCTCTGTTCTTTCTTTGAAGAGCGGGTTATTGCCTGAAATGACAATAAACCATTGTTTCACTTTCTCCCAAAAATAATTTTTGATTTTTTTAAGAAAGATTCGAACAACATCTAAAGACCCGTGTCATTCTTCGAATGACAACACAAAGACCGTAGATATAATCGAATCGAGAGAAACATGACATAATGACAATATTTTTTGGAATTTTTCAAGATTTTTCAAATTTTTATAGATTTTTTGAAAGTTTTATATTTTTCTATTTGGTTTTTGAAGGTTTTGAGATTTTTTTTGAATAAATATTTACAAGAGATAGATGAAGAAAGGCCTTTTACTCCTCTTCTTCCTCTTGAAGACGTTTGAGTGTTTCTGGTTGAAGGCTTTTAAGACCAAGTCGTGGAAGGATAAAACTCAAAACGTTCTCTAGGAAGAGCTTTTGTGAAGATGTCTACTAACTGATATTCAGTCCTCACAAAGTATAGTTCCACCACACCGTTTTCAACTTGCTCCCTGATGAAATGATGTCGAATGTCGATGTGCTTTGCTCTTGAGCGTTGTACATTGTTGCATGAGAGAGCAATAGCACTTTTATTATCACAGTACAGAGGGATTTTTTTGAATTCAAAGCCATAGTCAGATAATTGGGATCTCATCCATAGGATTTGAGCACAACAAGATGACATGGCTATGTATTCAGCCTCTGTAGAGGAAATAGAAGTGCTCATTTGCTTCTTTGAAGACCAGCTCACAAGCTTATCACCCAAAAACTGAGCACCTCCAGATGTAATTCAACGAGTATCTTGACATCCTGCATGATCAGCATCTGCATAGCTAGGCTGTTATTGATATACCGGTGTCCTTCGGGTACCAAAGTCCCATGTTGATGGTTCCTTGGAGATACCGAAAGACCCGTTTAACCGCTTCAAGGTGCTTTTTAGTAGGCTTAGCCTGGTATCTAGCACACATGCAAACAACGAACAAGATGTCTGGTCTACTAGCTGTGAGGTACATTAGGGATCCAATCATACTACGATATTTCGTTTGGTCTACCATGATCCCTGAGTGGTCCTCATCTAGTTTAGTACGTTCAATCATGGGAGTATCAACAGGGTCACTAGAATCAAATCCAAATTTCTTTAAAATCTCATTAGCATATTTTTTAGATTGATTAATAAAAATGCCTCCGGGACTTTGCGAAATTTGTAATCCCAAGAAAAATGACATTTGTCCCATCATTGACATTTTAAATTTGGAACCCATTTCATTTGAAAAACGGTTACACTCATTGGGGTCAGTCGAGGCAAATATGATATCATCAACATAAATTTGAACGTGAATTAAATGTTTGCCTGACTTCCTGGTGAACAATGTCGGATCAACTGCACCTTTGTTGAATCCAGTGGATAGAAGAAACTTTGATAGTGTATCATACCATGCCCTTGGAGCTTGCTTTAAACCGTAAAGAGCCTTCTTCAACCGATAAACGTGAGTAGGATGCTCTGGATTCACAAATCCTTCAGGTTGGCTGACGTAGACGACTTCTTTAAGATCTCCGTTAAGAAATGCCGTCTTTACATCCATCTGATAGACTACCATGTTCTTACTTGCAGCATTAGCTAAGAAGATTCTGATTGCCTCGATACGAGCAACAGGAGCAGATGATTCTTCAAAGTCAATACCCTCCTCTTGATGGTATCCTTTTGCAACCAATCGAGCCTTGTTCTTTAACACATCACCATGCTCATCAAGTTTCACTTTGAAGATCCATTTTAGAGCAATGATCATAGCACAATCTGGAGCAGGTACTAATTCCCATACATCAAGTCGATCAAACTCATGAATTTCTTCTTGCATAGCATTGAACCAGCTATCTTCATTCATGGCGGTTTTAACATCTTTTGGTTCGATCTTAGAGAGTACGGAGTTGAAGAAGCACCATAAGGCATCGGTTGCAAGTTATTTCCGTGTGGATACTGAACGAGAGGGGTTTAAAATGATGTTGTCCAATGGATGATCATGTGTCCATTTTCTGAGGTGTTCATGTGGTTGTTGTTGAGGGACTGAAGTAGCAGAGTCGATGTCACCTGAAGAAGATGGTTCTGATGATGATTCAGGAGCAAATATGTTTTAAAATGGAGCATCTTCAGGAGTAGCAAAGGGATTAACTTCATCATTGATGCCAAAAACAGTTCCATGATGTACATTCGAAGATTGATGATTTGTTGATGAGACTGAGTGATCAGCAGCAGGCGCTTCTTGACTTAATGATATTGAGACTGAAGGGTTGACTTCATTCACAAAGATATGAGCAGCCTCTGTTGTAGGAATTGACAGATCATTAGCACTTGGCTCATAGTGTTCATCAAACATAGGATCAAACAATTTCTTCAAATTATCTTCAGTTGGAGGTACATATGGAGTTTCTGAAGAGGAATTTGGTACAAGAGATGAACCAATGGGACTGTTTTGAAGTGCGGGTCCAGAACTGGATTGTCCAGGAGCCATTTGACCGGTCAACTCATCAAACGTAATGTGAATTGTTTCCATGATATTTCGGGTTCTCTTGTTGTAGATTCGGTAACCTTTTCTGTTTGGTGCATATCCAACAAATACTCCAATGTCCGCTTTAGCTTTCAATTTACCTAAATCTTGTCCGTCATTAGTTGGATAGCATAAAGCACCAAACACACGAAGATATGATAGATCAGGTTTTCGATTGTGGACAAGTTCGTATGGAGTCTTTCCATGAGATGTGTGAATTAGAGATCGATTTTGAGTGTAACAAGCAGTGGCAATAGCTTCACCCCATAGAAACATTGGAACCTTTGAGTAAATCAGCATTGTTCTTGCAGCTTCTACAAGAGTTCGATTTCATCTTTCAACTACCCCGTTCTGTTGAGGAGTTCGAGGAACACTTCTTTGAGGACTGATTTCAACATTTTCATAAAATTCATTGAGTACTTTATTAACAAATTCAGTTCCATTGTCAGTTCGGACGATTCGAACCATTTTGTTGAGTCGGATCTGAAGTTGTTTAATGAGTTGAATGATGACATATGGAGTTTCGTCCTTTGTCCTCAAAAACTTAACCCAAGTGAATCGGGAGTAGTCATCAACCACTACTAACACATATCTCTTCCCATTAATAGTTTGCACTCTCATTGGACCGCACAGATCCATATGAAGGGTATGAAGAACTTCCATTACAGAGTTTGTGGGTTTTGGTTTGTGGGCATATTTCGTGCTTTTTCCCAATTGGCAAGCTGAGCAAAGATGATCTTTTTCATATTTTAATCTGGGTAAGCCTCTGACAAGATCCTTTCTGGAAAGGTTGTTTATGGTGCCGAAGTTAAGTGATTGAGCCGACGATGCCATAACCAAGACTTTGTTTTAGAAGCCTTTGACAGCAAGCAGATTGGAGAAGACTTCATCATGTCATCGATGGAGATGTTTTCTAAAAGCCACTTCTAGATCGGAATCACAGAATTGACCAACAGAGAACAAATTATGACCAAGACCTTCCACATAATATACCCTGGAAATTACACTTTTACCAACCACATAATCTACATAACCCATAATAGCTCCAAAATGGTCGTTCCCGAATCTAACTGTCGCGATGAATTTACTCACGAAGTTCATGAGCCGCGACCGATCTCCAGTCATATGCTTTGAACAGCCTGAGTCCAGGTACCACATAACAATTTGAACGATCTGCAGTTGAACACATACAAGAATGGATAACTGGATCATTGGGATCCCCATGCAAGAATGGGTTCCATTTGGTTAGTAACAGTGATTGGAACACCCACATCAGAAATAGAAACATCCATATCAGAAATAGAAGCAATGAAATCATTATGAATAGATGCAGTACTAGTGTCCGTATTTGCCCTATTCAAAGTATGTTCACTTCTTAAGGGAATAGTTCTACCAGTAGGCATCCATTTTCTAGTGGGCATTGTTTGATTAAACTTATGGCCAACAGGTATCCATTGATAACCTATCTTACTAAATGTTCTTCCTGTGGGTTTCCACTGTTTTCTAAATTTCTTTCGCCTTTGCCTTTTAGCCTTCTTAGCATGATTTTTTGCATTAACAATATTAACTGGGGATTTGACAGCATTAGACAAAGCATTCACACCACATTGATGATTAGTAACAGAATTCAAGCAGACATCATTACATGGTTTGCAAATAGTATCAGAATTCGAATTAATTACAGTACGCCTATGGCTAATACTAGAATCAACACGATTCGTTTTATTCAACTCAAACTTAAAGTTCCTAGGTTGGTCTTCTACTCTCTTCAAATGCACATTCTTAGCTTGCGAGGTCCTATCTTGCTTGGTATTGCCTGGAGGCCTTGACCCGCTTGCTTTAATGTCACTGATTACTCCTGTAGAGGGAATTATGGGAACATTAGTTGGTTGATCTACTTTTTGCATTCCTGAACTAGATGTGCAAGGATCTGAACTACTAGAAGGCACATTAGTGTTCACTTTCTTAAAACTTAGCATGGAATGGTTTGTATGCTTGGCACGAGGCATAGAGCAAGGCATTACAGCTTTACCTTTCGCACCTAAGGATTTAGGACATGTTGCAATTAAACATTCTAGCAGCTCCTGAGATCGTTTGGCATAAATGCAAGCAAACCTAATTTCTCTGTCAAGAGGTTTATTAATTAAATCCTCTTCCACAATCTCACGGAGACATTCTAGACTATCCTTAAGGTAAGCACAGTATTTCTGAAACACAAGTTCATTATTCCTAAGATGCGGAGGAATGTATTTAACTGTCACAGAATATTTGCAGTCAGATGATGATTTTGAGGCAACATTCTCATTAAAAACAAGTGGCAGTTTCCCTTTTTCCTGACTCCTTAGATTCTCAATTTCTTTTTGTAAAGAAGTTATTTTTTCATTGTTTTTGTCACGAGTGACTTTTATTGAGTCATATAACTCTTTAAAGTGACGTTTAACCTTTTCATTTTCTTCTAGAAAACTCTCGTTTTCCTTTTGTAATGCATTTACTAAGTTTTGAAGATGAAACGTTTGAGAATACTGAGAATCTAAAGGAGGAGGCATTTGAGAGCCAGTCACATTGTTCTTTTCACCCTTTAATTGAGAGATTTGGGCTTTCAACTTTCTGATCGTGTTATAATGAGCTTGAATCTGTTCGTCACGTTTGTTAATTTGAAAAACTGCATCAAACTCTGGAGCATCTGAGGATGTCTTGATATTTGAGGTTTTGACATTTTCTTTAAGATTTTGATATTTTAGTTGTAAATTAAAATGCTCAACTTCTAGTTTAGAAAGATGTTTTACCAAATTGTCGTGATCATCCAGATCAATTTTCTCATTTAGTTTAGAATTAGTCTTTTCAAGCTCAATGACACGATCGTGGGAGACTTTCAGAGCAACAGGTAATTCATGAAATTGAGAAGCATTAATGGAACAATTTGTAGCAGTGAAAAACACATCTTGAGCAATACATTCAGAAATCAGATTCTCATTCAGTGTACGCAAGTTCTTCCTCTCAATCTCATTATATTTTAATTCACGCTCATAGTCACTAACCTCAACAATCATAGCATCAAATTCCTTTTCCATTTCTTTAATATCTGAATTCATTCCCTTTTTAAGACTTTCAAATTGATCTTTTAGTTGTTTAAAGAAAGGCATGACTTCAGTTAAATAACATTCTTTAGTTTGCTCAAAACCCCTTTTCCCTTCAGTTATACCAGTGGGTGTTATCCTTTTCTTACAAGTTTTCTCAAAATCAACAAATAGTTGAAAGATAACATATTGACTGATTAAGGTCTTGCTTTTAGTGGCAATAGTTCTAGGGACTAAATGCATTGGTGTATTGGGAGGATACACAGTTGCTGAAGGCATTTTCCTAAAGGGGGGTTTGTTACAACAAGATTCTCTGCTTTTTGCTTATCTAAATCCTTTTTTGAGAACACTTGTTCGGGTGTTAACAACGTCTGAGGCTTAAACTTGTTCAAAGAAATCCAATTCTCCTTTTTGTAGTCATGGGGTTTGATAGTTATTTTCTTCTCTTTACATTTAGGATCATCTAGTTTTTTGTTCATCTTCTCCCTAGTGACTTCATCTGATTTCTTATCTTCCTCAGTGCACTCAGCGCAACTAGGTTTCTGTCTAGGCTTAAGGATTTCATTGCCATCATAAAGTACCTTATGAGCATTTCTATCCTTTTTAATGACCTATAGATTTGGTTCCTCAACAAGGGGAATGCTATGCTTATCGCTTAAGACTCTATGCTTAGTGATCAAGTGAGCAGTCTGAATGGTGTTCCCTTGTACGTACAACTTATTTTCAAGCTTGTTTTTCAAAGTTTTTAGATTGGAAAAATCATTCAAATGTTTTGATTCCTTAGCATTGAATTCTTGCTTAAGCATTTTCACATTTTGTTGAAGTTCTTGTTTTTGCTTAGTAGTTTTAGAAAGCTTTTCTTGTAAGGAATTTAACTCTTGTTTTAATACTTCTTCTCTAAAATTACTTTTTCTAATGATTTACGCATTTGGTCATCCATTTCTTGCTCACGGGTGGTCAACTCAAATTTAGCACGTTGTTCATAAATAGCAACACGTTCTTTATAGGAATTCAGTTCAGAGACAACAAAATCATCAGGGGTACATGCAGTGAATTCATCAAAGAAATAGTCATTATTGACTGCAGAAGATGCATTACTTGGTACAGTCTCACTTTAACTTTGCTTCACATATTGATCATATGGCACATTATTGCTATTACCCACATCATCAATATCTGATTCATAAGTCTCAACAGATTGTACTTCATTATGCATCTTTCGCTCATCAACATCATCATATAGTTTTAATACCTCTGAAATGATTTTGTCTTTGGATGGACCAGCTTGTTGTGGAGGAGAGACCTTTGGAGAGACCATAGGAGAGATGCTAGCCATGAAGATTGTTTGAGCAGTAGGTTTATCATCTACATCAGAATCAAATGCATCACAATCAGCTACTTGAAAGGCATTCTGATGATTATGACCTATCTCCTGAATTGGCTGTTCATTAACATCAGCATCATAAGTCTTGGCATTCCCTTCAGCAAGAACAATAACTCCTCTTCATCCAAAGCTGCTCCATTGTCCTGAGCTTGCACTAGCAGCATCTTATCCCTGAAGTACTCGGCATTTTGTGGACGTTTTGGAGATGTGCAGTTCCTTGCAATGTGTCCCTCACCACCACAGTTGTAGCATTTGATAGGTTTTGCTTGTCCTTGACTTCCAATCCTTCCTCGATTCTGATCTCCACCATAGCCTCCACCTACTCCACCCCTTCTCTGATCGTACTGCCTTTCTTGAACTGGCTGCACCATAACCTTCCCATCTTTGACAGTGGCTTGATTGTGTGGATTGGATGATGTTCTGAGGTTGTTTTTGGTGTGTGGGAGAGTGTTCATGTTTTGACTGATCATGAGAGCTAGTTGATTAATGAAGTTTCCCACGGCTGCATCAGCATCAGCTTGTTTGAACATTGGATCGGAATGAGTTTGTGATTACCATTACCCATGGGTACAACTTGAGAAGCTTTGGTGGTAATCCTAACATTTGTGTAAAAAGCAGTTGAATCATTTGATGAACTTGTCTCTCCCTGATTGGTTTTGAACTGTTCCAGAATCCTTTTTTCAAACATAGCATGTCTTTCATTCTAGAGAAGGAAGGCATACAGTTGCTCATAATTTGTATTCTTCAATCCTTTAGTGAGCTTCACAGAAGTGACAAACTTGTGCCATTCGGGATTCATGTTGTTTACAAACTTTGAGTTCAGCTGAATGTTAGGCATGGTCATTATGATGTTCCTCATGTCATTCACAAGCTTATGGAATCTCACGTAGTACTCATAGATACTCTCATCTGGTTTCATCTTAAAATGCTCAAATTCATCATATAGTTGTGATTCTCTATCTTCAAAAGTTAATTCAGAACCTGAGAGAAGCATCTTGACATTATCCCATATAGCCTTTGCTTCAGTGTTGTGATTGATAAGCTTGTAGATGTCTTTTGGAAGACCTTGCAGTATAATGTTAGAAGCCCGGATATCTGCATCGAATCTCTTCTTCTCCTTATCATTGATCTCATCATACGTCTTTGGTCTGTCTATTCCATAGATCATTGTTCCATCTTCAGCTGTATCAATTATGTCTCTAGTAGTCTCAACCCGATAAGGTCCTTCATCAATGGATTTGAGAATGTTGACCCCATTTTCCTTTCCAAGACAGTACAATCTGATTCGTTGAGCCCAAGAGTCATAGTCAGTTCTGCCAAGCATTGGTGGACGAGTATCTGAACCAGCTGCTTGAACATCCTCGGCAACAATGGAGATGATTGTAGGTACGTTGGTAGACATGTTAACAGATTAAACGGGATTTTATAACTCTATGATTAAACAGGAAAATAGATTCTTTCACGGGATTTTACTAAATCAAGAGAAAAACCGTATTATAGACAAAAATCAACCAAGTCGCTAAGAAATCTTGAACCAAGTCGCTAAGCACCAATTCGCTATAATTCCAAGTTGCTAAGACACAGTCAAGTCGCTAAATAACAACTCGCTAAGATCCAAGTCGCTAGCAAATTTTGACAGCAAGTCGCTAAATAGCAACTCGCTAAGCACCAAGTCGCTAAGTTGTCAAGTCACTAAATAGCAACTTACTAAGCACCAAATCGCTAACACCAAGTCGCTAACAAACTTAAGAACAAGTCGCTAACTTTCACCAAGTCGCTACCCGTAGTGGAGAATCCACTAAGTGTACTGTTTTTCGGCTTGTCTGTTGGGTTTTTGGTTCCTTGGATCAATAATTATACTAAGTATTGGAACCATAGACAGACTTGATGAAACCACGGACAGAAGAATGGAACCACTGCTGAAGACAACCGCGGCTAGTAGTATTGTGTAACCACGGATATTGATATGTAACCACTGCTAGTCTTGTATAGTCGGTTTAGTATTTTGTATTAGATAAATATGGAAAAGATATTTATCTTGTAGGATACGTATTGTATAATGTAAAGGACTCCTTAGCCTATAAAAGGAGGTCCTAGGTTAGATTAGATATACGTAATTTTTATATCTAAGGTCGATACACTTCAAGGTTGCAAAACCCTAATACTGTAAGAGTATTCGTATTAATAAATAATATTGAGGTGTTAAATGTTCATTGTTCTTCTTCTTAAGATTAAGTATTAAATTCTGCGTGATACTTAATAAGTTCTTTGTTTAAGTCAGTTTCTATACTAGATCGTTCGCTCAACTGGGATCAACAAGTGGTATCAGAGCTTGTGATCTAGAAATTGTAACCAAGAAGAAGTTCTGTTAAGCTTTATTCAAGTAAGTAAAGATGTCTGACGAAACTCACATGGTGACTGCTTCAAAGGTACCCATGCTCAAGCATAGTGAGTATCAAATCTGGAGAATGCGAATGAGGCAATACATTCGTATGATTGATTATGCTATCTGGGATGTCGTTGAAAAAGGAGACACTCTTCCTAAGAAGGGTGAGGATGGTCAAGAGATAGCTATTGTTAGTGAAGTTGATAAAGCTAAAAGGAAACTGGAGATCAAAGCTCACAGTATTCTCTCTATGGGAATACCTAATGAGTATGCTTTGGACTTTGAAAGATATGAGTCTGCTAAAGAGTTACTGGATGCTCTTGAGACAAGGTTTGCTGGTAATGAAGCCACCAAGAAATCAAGGAAGAATATGCTCAAGCATAAACTTGAAAACTTCACTTCTTTTAGTGGAGAGAAACTTGATGGCACTTATAATAGGCTTCAAAAACTTATCAGCCAATTGAAGTCGGTAGACTACAATGTCATTCAAGAAGATATTAATTTGAAGTTTATTAGAAGTTTATCTCCTGAATGGGCAGTTCATACAATTGTGTGGAGAAATAAGGACAACTTTGAAAAGATGACTCTGGACAATCTCTACAACAATTTGAAGGTTTGTGAGTCTGAGAATAACGTTGCTGGTGCATCTTCTTCTAATCAAAATATTGCTTTTATTTCCACTAATCACAAGAATTCACAAGATGTATCCACTGCTGCTTATGGAATAACCACGGCTATTGCAAACAATACCACTGTTAGTGATACTGTCAGTGATGGTGCAATTTGTGCTTTTCTGTCAGATTTAACTACCAGTGTTAACGTTTTGAATCAAGATCTAGATCAAATTGATCCTGATGATCTTGATGAGATCAATCTTCAATGGCAAACGGAAATGTTGACTCTCCAAGCAAGGAAGTTTCTGAGGAGGACTGGAAGACAGGTTAAGTATGATGGTCAAAGGAGAGCTGGATTCGAAAAAAGCAAGATGGAGCTCCTAAGAGAATTGAAGGTATCAAGCAGACCTCTGAAGAGCCTGCTTCTGCTTCAGCTTTGGTAGCTCAAGATGGGATTGGTGATTATGACTGGAGTGATCAGATTGAAGAAGGTCCCAATTCAGCTTTTCTTGCTAATGAAGCTTCTAAAGAGCATAACTTTGCTCTAATGGCCTATGATTCATCTTCTGGTTCTGATTCTGAGGTATCTAATGATTCTAAAAATTCTACTTGTTCCTTTAAATCATGTCAAGATAACTTAGAATCTCAAAAAGCTATCACTGAGAGTTTGCGAAAAGAAGTAGATAGACTTACACTAGATAACTTAGGTTATAGAGTTGGTCTTGAAAGTGTGGAAGAGAAGCTAAATTATTGCATTAAATGTGAGTTTGAGTATGTAGATAAGATCAATATTTTAGGTGGTGAAATTGATCTTAAGGACAGAGAGATTAAAATGCTTAAAGAAAAACTAGCAGAGGCAGAGAGTGTAAAACAAGAAGCCTTAGAAGAAAAAGAAAATCATGTTGTTAGGGTTGCTAAAACACAATTTGTTTCTGATTTGGTTCATAAAACAATAGAGTGTCAATTAATGAGAAAGGGTTCTGGAATAGGTTACAACAATATGCCACCACCCTCTCTAATGAAACATGCACCACCTACAAAAGAACTATCATTTAGTAGTGAATTCAGTTTTAACAAACCTAAGGAAGAGATTAGTAAGCCTGAAACACCTAAGATAGGTTCTGATAAGTCATCTGATGCTCCCATAATTGAAGATTGGGAATCAGACTCTGAGGATGATAGTACTGAATCAACCAAGCCTAAGAAGATAGAAAATGTTAAGAAAGTTGATTTATAACAAGCCACCCTTGTGCCTAGATTTGGAGCTCAAATTGCTAAGAAAGTTGCTGAGTACAAGGAAGTACCTAGGGAACAAATGAAGAAAATTATACTTAGGGGCAATCAGAGAAACTTTAATGGTCTAATTTCTAACAGATTAGGTAAAGAGTTTCAATGTGTTAAAAAGGCTTGTTATTCATGTGGTAGTTTTGAGCACTTAGGGAGAAATTGTTATAAAAACAGACCACAAGTTTGGAATCATTGGAGGAGGATAAATCATCAAAACTTTTCAAAGAAAACAAACCCTCATCCTAACAAAAACATGATTCCTAGAGCAGTGTTGATAAGGAATGGGAATACAAAGTCAATTGTCACTGCTGCTCCTAAATGGGTTCCAACCACTGCTAAGCAAAATGTAAACTCGGCTAAGCAGAATCAAACCACTGATAAGCAAAATATCACCACTGATTCAAAAGAAGTTTTAAAAATTCCAAAGGTGATAACTGACACAGTGGTTGGAAACCATTTTATGCTGTTAAGGCCTTAGCAAGTTGGCAATGGAAGCCTAAGACCAAGGTTTTACCACATGTCAACTGTGCATCAATGGACCTATAGAAATTTGAATATTTTGATGCACAGGGCAGACCCAAGTCAGTATTGGCTTGGGTCCACAAAAGGAACTAATTTGTTAACTTCATGTGCAGGGCTATCTACAAGCTTAGCTAAAGATAAAGGATTTTTTGATAGTGGTTGCTCTGGGCACATGACTTGGAATGGAGCAACCTGGAAGATTTTGAAGCTTTTGATGGAGGATATGTGGCATTTAGCAATGATCCAAAGGGAGGAAAGATACTTGGCAGAGGCACAATCAAAACAGGGAATTTAGACTTTGAAAAAGTCTATTTGGTACAGGGACTTAAGTATAATTTATTCAGTGTTTCTCAAATGTGTGATAAGAAAAACTGGGATTCCACATGGTGATTCTGGTTGATTGTTGATTTTGGAGAAATTAGGGTTTTGATTTTAATTGATGTGTGTGATATGAGATTAGGGTTCTTTTTATAAGCAGAGATATGGCTTGTGTGAGTAAATTAGGGGCAGGTTAAATGTGGTTGAGGAGTTAATGAGCTTCTTGGGTTGTGGACATATATTAATCCGGACGTTGACCATATAGACTTTGCTTTGGCTAACCACGGATAGGTTTATGGAACTGATATGTGCTTAAACACATATATTTTCATTAGTGAATCTGACCCAAAACAACCAAGAAAAAGCCGTTTATTGCTAATATTTGTGGTTTTCTTGAGTTTGTGCTTGTGCAGGTACGGATATGCAAAAACACGCAAAAAGGATCCAAATCAGACGTAAATCCGAGCACGAGAGATCAAGAGAGTTTTAGCTGAGCCGGAAGGTCGGGATTGTGCATTGTGGAAGATTTTATTCTCTAAGGATGGTTTTTGAAGTTTCAGTCAAGTTTGAAGAAATATCAAGATTAGTCCCTGCACTTTCAGTATTTGGCAGATTTAATCCCTGAAGTTTCAGAAATTGCAGAATCAGCCCTTGGATTATTTGAGTTTGATAAGATTGGTCCTTCATAAAGATTTTCAGAAAGTACAGAATTGGTCCCTGAAGTTTCAATTTATACAAGTTTGGTCCTTGGTACACTAAATGGTAACAATCCATGTCCAAAATATTAGTCCAATCCTTTTAAAACCTCTCGGCCCAAATGATATTACCCGGATCCAAGCCCAATTACTTCCCCGTTTAATAATCCCAACCCGAAAACCACTTTAACCCGGATAATTACCCAAGTCAAACCCCCATTTACCCCGGTCAAATATCCCAAACTATAATAAAAAAAAAACAAACGCGCCAAATTTTGCCCCAAAGTTACCCAGGGATGAACCCTAATTACCCCGCGTGTAAATTGATCATTATTACCACAATTAAGGGCAGTTATGTACTTTTCCCTGACACCTCTGACACCTGGGCGTTGCCAAGTCACCCATCCGTGTGCTTAAGGCCACGTTTTGCTCTCCCATTGGTGGAAACAAGTCATCAATAGTGATCCAAGGGTTGTTATCAAGAGAAGATGCGTGGGATTTGATCTAAGGGTGAAAACGAGCTCAAAAGAAGCACACATTGGGAATTCTAGATCCTTCTTAGGCCTTAGCTCAGTTATAAATAGGACTCTTTTCATTCACATTTGATGTATCTCATTTTCTTTTCTTCTCTCTAGTTTTAGTAGTGTAATCAGTAGTAGATTTCAATTTTAATGTTTAAGTTTTTCTTGTAATTCGTATTTTTGTACTCAAATGATTTAGATCAATAAAATTTAGTTTTCATTATCAAGTGTTTGTTTAAGTTTTTATGATTTAAATCCACTTATTATCTCTGATTAGTGCTTATTTTAGTTTTATAAATCTGTTTTTAGCTTAACTCTTCATAAACTCAAAAATACAAAAAAATCAAATAAAATCTTTGAAAAATAAAAAAATCATATTAGATCTGTTTTGTGGAGTGATCCTTACTGATCTACTGTCTCATATAGTTCATATAAGCTTTTAATAGCTTATTGTGAGCTTATCCTTCTTTTCATTCTCAAATCACAAAAAAAATTTCAGTTCACTACAGTTGCTACAGTTTCTGGTTATGATCTGCTGGTGTTTGGATCATGGATTGAGATGGTGCAGTAGCTGATTTGGG
This sequence comes from Chrysanthemum seticuspe, assembly GCA_019973895.1. NCBI lineage: Eukaryota > Viridiplantae > Streptophyta > Magnoliopsida > Asterales > Asteraceae > Chrysanthemum > Chrysanthemum seticuspe. The sequence goes on from BPTQ01000009.1 coordinate 38,605,705, forward strand.
TTGAATCTGAGCTGGATTGGAGTAGGTTAGGGGTTTTATAGGTTAGAGGTTCTCTATTTCATTGTTGCAAGCCATAGTGGCTAGGAGCATTGTAAGTTCATCAATCTGTTTTGTTCATTAGATCTACTGTTTGATTCTGATTTTAGTTATAATCTGTGGTAGTTAATCTTAGTTTAATGTTTGTTTAGTATAATCTAGTCTAAATCTGTTTGTAGATCTCATATCAGTAATATAATAGTGTTTGGATTAGCTTTAAAAACTGTGATAGAGATTAGTTATTTAGATAGAAGAAGTGGATACATGATAATATAGGTATTTGATAGTGATCTCAAGTTTTAGTGATAGTAGTATTTCATCAAATAGTCAAAACTCTCTAAATCTGTTTCTAGTTGTTAATCTGTTGGAAATTTGAGATAGCATTAGCTTGATTTAGGTTCATATTTCATTAGAGAAGCTTAATATAACTTTGTTTAAGCTTATAACATCATAATCAGTTCATGATTTGAGCTCAAAATTCACTTAAGTCAAAATCATAAATCTGTTCTTCAAAAGTCAAAATCTGTTAATTCAGCTTTTCAACAAACTTTGTGAATCAATCATTCATTCATTACTGAGTTTTAGTGTTTCAAACTTTGGATAAATGATTTTCAACTGGTCTAGTTGTGATAACTGCTTTTTGTCCAATTTGATAAAGTCATTTTAAGCTTCAAATAAGCTATTCATTTAGCCACTTTCTCCCCTGTTCACACTCAGTATATACTGAGTGTGAAACAGGTAAATTGCAGCTTCTGTATTGGTCTCATTTCTAGGAGTTAGAGTCTATAATTTGGGTTAGTTGTAGCTAGCCAGGTGTCCTTTAAGACTGCATTAGTGGTTTTTACACAAGATCTTTGAATAAGCTTGTGTACAGGCTTAAACAGTAGGCCTTAATCACTGTTTGGCTAGATATAGCAGTTTGCTTAGATCATTGATCTGAGCTTGTAGCTTGTTAGGATTAGATATAATTAGCTGCAATTAGCTTATTTTAGCATAATCTAGCTTGAGTATCTGTTTGGTAGCTTATTTCACTTGTTAGCTTATTTTTAGTAGCTTATTCATTTTCAGTTACACTACAACTTTCATTTCTTACACATAAGCTGCTTGTTTCTTATTTTTCATAGATTTAGATTAACATTTTAGAATTTTCTTGAAATTTTCATAATTTTTGGTCACCTTTTACTATTTTTCTTAATTAAAAATCAGTTTTAGGCATTTTAATGTAGCTTTTATTGCAAATAATTAAGAAAAAGCTCCAAAAAATAATTTTCCAATTTTCTCAGTTTAAGAAAAATATAAAAAGAATAAAAAATATTTTTCCTTATTTTTCCCCTTTTATTTGGTATTTTTCACAAGTTAAATTAGATTAAAATAGTTTTAAATTAGTAGAAAATAGAAAATTAATCTGAAAAATAAAAAAATAGTTTTAAAAAGTCTTTTGAGTTATTTGTGATTTTTAGAAAACAGTTTCATATTTTTCTCTTTGATTTTATAATTTTTAGTATTTTAAATTAGTTTAATAGTTAAAATTTAGTTTTTAATTCAAATTAAATTCAGAAAAATCCAAAAAAAAATAGTTTTAATTCTAAATTAGTTTTTACATTACATTTCTATAGTAAAAGTAATTTTAGGCATTTTTAGGGTATAATTTAGACGTAGTTGCATTTTAATTGCATTTTATTAATTACGTTTTAGTGTATTCGCATTTAGGATTTCCCGTAGAATATATTTACTTAATTACTTTCCCCATTACCGTAGTTACTAAAATCAAATCATAAATCCAAAACATCGAGCATTAAAATCCAAACCAAGAACGACGTTGGCAATTCACGCCTCGTTGGGAAACGATTCGGGTTGACTAATCCGTACACACGATCACACACGGGATTTGATTTATTATTCTTTTTCCTAAGAGAATTTGAATCTATCTTCGTGATTATTTTTGATATCGATATTGAGGTTTTATCCACACACATACCCCTTAAGCCTTCATTATCAAAGAATCAGTGTCCGAGCCGTTTTAAGTTTCTTACGGTTAGTCATTCACAAGTGGCTAGCTTGTGTGAGTTAAACTTGACGTGTCTCTTTCATTGTTAATCAGGAACCACTTCTAAGCTTTTTCTAACCACTGATAACAAAAACTCTTTTCTCTGTGTTTGGTTTTTGTTTGTGTCTTGCAGGTATGAAGGATAGGATTGTTGCAGTTAGAAACTTGTGCTGTTTTGCTGCTGAGTGTGTTAAAAAAAACATTGTGTAATCCTTCATATTTTTGTGAGATATATTTTCTTTAAACACAGATTTGCTTGCTGGTTAATTGTTTGAAGTAAAACATGGTATCCACTGATGGTGTGTTTCAAAACACGGACAGCAGTTCTGAAACCACTGATAGAATATTGCTTACTTTTGGATACTACAGGGGCTGTTTGGTAACTTTGGCAAAAGCATATTATCTCCCCAAATCACGGATGGATCATTTAATTGATCTTCAAAACACTTCAACTTGGCGCTCTACATCAACCCTAATCCCTTTACTTTGCATAATTCACCAAACCCACATCATACCAATCATTAATCACAATGGCGGAAACGTATTCCACCACACATAACCTTGTAGCTAATCTCACCAAAAACGATCGATCTGAAGGTTTTCATCACATGATTGATTTCCTTATTCACAGTCCTATTCACTATGCCTTAACTGTTACACCAACCATCCTTAAAGCCTACATACATCAGTTCTGGAGGAATGCTAAGCTTGAAGAGGTTGATGGAGTAGAAGTGTTTAGCACTGTTGTGGATGAGAATGCTATTTCAGTTGATGAGGAGATCATTAGGAGAGTTTTAAAGTTTGATGATGCTGATGGTATTGATAATCTCTCAGATGCTGAGATTGTAGCTGGTTTAGAAAGGTTAGGCTATACACACAGGGGTGATAAGGTACAATTTTTTAAGAGTTTGTTTTCATCACAATGGAAGTTTCTAATTCATACCTTGTTGATGTGTATGAGTAATAAGACCACTGGGTTTAATGACTTTCCTTCCAAAATTGCTACTGTTATTATTTGTTTATCTGATGGAAGAAAGTTCAATTGGTCTAGGATGATTTATGAGGGGTTAGTACAAAACATTAGGAAGAAAGGTAAATACTATTTGTATCCTAGGTTTGTTCAACTTATTGTGGAAAGCCAAATCAATGAACCTGTTAAGCATTCTAGGGAGTATGAAGTACATCATATGTTTCCTAAGGTTTTTGCACATATGAGGAATCAGAAGCCAAATGTACAGATAAGAGATGTTCCTTTGTTTCCTCATATGCTTACTTTGTCTACTGATCCTGAGTTGGATGAAGGTCTTGAATCCCAACCTATAGTCACTGAACCCACTGCTAGTACATATGAACCCATTGTTAGTACACCTCAAACCACTGATAGTACACTTGCAACCACTGTTCGTGAGACTCAACCTACTTCTAGTCAAACCCAAACTACTGTTACACCAATTGTATGGACTAGGAGACAGAAGGGCACCAAGCTACCTCAGGCTGGTGTTAGTGGTGTTGTTCATGAGGCTGTCACATGGAGTGGAGGTGACATGATTGGAAGGGCTTCCACTACTGATTCATGCTTCGATGCTGGTCAGGATAGTCGAAACATAATTAAGACCCAACCTTTGGCAACTTCTAATGTGGATAGTTCCTTGGAACTTAACACAGGTGGAGGAATTCCTAGCCAACTGGCTGCTACAGGGTACATAGATGATCAGGCAAGGTCTGATGCTATGTTTCCTTTATCCAAGGATTCACCTCTCGGAGCAGGTCACACAGCTCGAAGTGATGAGGATAGTTTGGAACATGAAACTGAATTAACGGATCCTAAGCTGGTACATGATGACTTTTCCAATGAACCACCTCTCGGACCAGTTAACACAGGTCGAAGTGGGGAGGATATTCTTGAACGCTTTAATGAATTGACGGCTAAATGTACCAAAATGGAGGAAACAATCTCAAGTCTTCAAGGGTTATCTGTGTTTCAGGGTAAAGAAATTTGCAGGCTGAAGCATAGGGTGTTGGTTTTGGAAAAAGTAAGAAGACCTGGGGTTGCTGTTTTGAGAACTATGAGAAGAATGAGAAAGAAGGTGGGCTCCTCTCCAGCTCTGAATGTGGAGAATGTATCCAAACAGGGGAGGAGTGATGGCATCAATTCAGGGGAGGCTGTAGATATATCTATGGAAGAAGATGTTGATAGTGGAGATCAAGAATATTTGGTATCTGATAAAGATGGGAATGAGGCAGTTCTTGAAAGGTTGAAAACTGTTGTAGAAGTAGAAGTAGTGTAGGACACAACCACTGATAGTGTGTCTGCAACCACGGTTAGTACTCTTGTAACCACTACTGCAGTTTCAGACATGGCAATTATACCCACTACTATCACACCCACTGCTATCATAACCACTTCAACTATTGTTACAACCCACTCTGTATCACCACCAAAATCTAAAAAAGTTGAGAAAGAAGCTGCAAGTACACTGATTAATCTAAGCAAAACCTCAGCTAACTCTACACCTATCATTGCACCTGTATTATCTTTTCAATCTACTGCAACCAAACCCAAAAGTAAAAGTTTAGTTATTGGTGAACCTTTGAAGAAGAAAGTGGTTCAATCAGATATTGGAAAAGGTAAAGGGGTTGCTGTACCAGAGCTGAAGTTTAAAAGTAAAGTAGAACAAGTTGCTTATGATGAAGAGTATGTAAGAAACATGTTAGCTGAAGAACAAGCAGCTTTATAGAAAAGGAAGCAAGAAGAAGAGGAAGCTAGTCAGAGATGGTTAGCTACATGGTATGAATCACAAAACTATCTTCAAGCTTCTCTACAAATACATGATGAGTTTACTGCACAAGAATGGGCACTGTTGGATGATGAGGAAAGAGATAGACTTTTAGGTGAATGGGTAAGGAGGATCAGTAAAGAAAGAAAGCAAGTTATAAGAAAGAAACCTCCTTCTATTGCACATATGAGGAATGTACTGATGAAGATTATCAAGAATTCAGGCATACATATTCCTAATAATCTTAATAAGTGTCCATTTGAAAGGATTTATGAGCTGTATAGGAGATGTATGAGGATTAATTATGATGATTTCTGTCCAATGAATTCTGAAAAGGAAAAAGAGTGGCTTCAAAGTAGACAAAAGAGAAAATCTGAGATTCAGGAGACATCTGATTCTAAAAGACTGAAATTAGTTGAAGATGGTAATCAAATTATCTCTTATGAGTTTAAGCTTAATGGAAGTGAAGGATGTTGGAAAGTTAAAAGGCTCAACAATGAAGTTTATGAATATAATAAATGTTCACAGATGCTTCACTATTTTGATAGAGATGATTTGATAAATCTTTGGATAATTTACAAGAATAAGTTTGGTGAAGAACATCCAAATGATTATCATGAGAGGCTGGTTTATCATCACTTGAAAATTTTATTTGAACCTACTCATGATTAACCTGAATGGAAAGGACTCTACAATGGTCAAGTTAAAAGATGGTTTGTCTATCAAACTTGTGGAGTTCATGTTTTAACTGTTACTGGAGAAGTTATTCATATGCTTGTAGAAGGTGATTATCCACAACTGAATAAATATCCAGCAGTTATTGCTCAGATGTTAAAGCCTGGTATTTTCAAGATGTTGTTGCCCTATGATGGTCAAGCTTATGATTTATTGCTGAAGTATGAGAAGATACTTAAATCAAGTAAGTGTTTGGCTACATCCTCCAATTCAGATGTTTTGAGCTTAAAGGAAACTTGAGAATTCTGTTGGAATGTATCAAGTTTAGGGGAGGATTGTTGGGTTTTTGGTTCCTTGGATCAAGAATTATACTAAGTATTGGAACCACAGACAGACTTGATGAAACCACGGACAGAAGAATGGAACCACTGCTGAAGACAACCGCGGCTAGTAGTATTGTGTAACCACGGATATTGATATGTAACCACTGCTAGTCTTGTATAGTCGGTTTAGTATTTTGTATAGATAAATATGGAAAAGATATTTATCTTGTAGGATACGTATTGTATAATGTAAAGGACTCCTTAGCCTATAAAAGGAGGTCCTAGGTTAGATTAGATATACGTAATTTTTATATCTAAGGTCGATACACTTCAAGGTTGCAAAACCCTAATACTGTAAGAGTATTCGTATTAATAAATAATATTGAGGTGTTGAATGTTCATTGTTCTTCTTCTTAAGATTAAATATTAAATTCCGCGTGATACTTAATAATTTCTTTGTTTAAGTCAGTTTCTATATTAGATCGTTTGCTCAACTGGGATCAACATTGTCTCAATAGACAAGTCGCTAAGCTCAACTCGCTAAGAACTTCAACTACAACTCGCTACCAGCTTACAAAGCAAGTCGCTAACAAGACTAACTATCCGTGGCTAAAGTCGCTAGCTAGAAAATCACACAAACACCACTTTTCAATCCAAAAACAACCCAACAACGATGAATCAAGCTTACCAAATCAAAACCCAAGCACATACAATGATTCTAAACACAAAACTACACCCAAGATTCAAACTTTAACACTAGAAATGATCCAAATGATGCAAAAACCACTAAACTTTTTCAAACTCTAAAACCATCTAAAAATCACTAGAAATCCAAAGATATGTAAGAGATGATCAAACCATGGCTCTTGATACCATTTGTAACATATTGGATTTCACAAACACACTAAACCATAAGATCAAATAGGGGTACAAAGATGTTTTAGAGAGAGAAAGTTAGAGGTTGGGAACTTTAGTGAGAGAAAGAACAAATCTTATTATGAGCTCCAACTCTCTACCTTGGAAGGTAGAGAGTATTTATAGTCATTACACAAATCGCCACCTATCGGGCTGTGGATCAGGCATACAGTGGGTAAAGACCCGTCCGTCCTCCACGGTGTTACTTAAACTAAATACTACTTAACTTATAATAATCTACGACTACGAGCTTTCTAACGATTACATATACTTGAGGTGACCGACTCTTTAATAACCGGATTTTCTAAATCCTAACAAACATATATAATTCTTTAAATACTATTATGAAACACATATAATTCTGACACGTAAACCAAAACACAATTAAAAAAAATCTAAAACTTACGAAAGGAACACTTAGGATCAATCTTGTGATCTAAAAAAACTTTCAAAAGACAGAAAGTTCAAAGACTCTTGTATATCAGCAAAATTAGAACATCATCGGACATTTGTTTTTTTTTTGAGAAAGTGAATTTTGCATGGATGAGAAGTTAGTTTAAGCATATTTGTATTACTTTTAACATTGAAGTTTGATATATAGTGACAATCATTCTGGCAAATGAGGAATTGGAAATCAGAAACCACTAAATTACCAAAGGTTGCATGGATCTTGGTACCCTGTTACATAAAAATATTATTAATATAAATATTTACAGCATGTATACGGTTTCAAACAAAGAATTTGGTTATAAAGAAATAATTATACATGTTCGTCCATCAGAACCATATTAATACCAACAACTTTAGACTGCTTAGTAACGCCGTAATATTGATTCCATATAGAAACGACTTTTACCTTAATATTGCACTTACCATTTGTGCCATCGATATCTGAAAGCGCGGTGATCAACATGGTTTTGATTGCGATAAGAAAACAAAGGCAAAAGGGTTAGAAGACTAATGAACGATGAGCACCCACATTGAGCAAGTATATAGGCTTAAGATTAGTGTTTTGTACTTGTGGCCCAATAGATAACGCAATTCAAATATAGAAAAAATATCGGCGAAGATAACCATCGTTTTTAAAACCTTCTAGAATGTGCCTCTCATATTTGGAAACACGTCTCTGATATGCCCAAGAGTTCTACTACACCAAAGTTTCAGAAAACACACCCGGTTCCTCAATGATTTTTTTATTCATGTTTTCGATACGTCTATGTTTGGGGAGCATTTTAGAAAACACCTAAAACGGCCCGACTTTTTCTCAATTAAAAATCCAATTGACCAATGAGAGGGCTCGATTTCAAAACCATGCCCTCTCATTGGTTAATCGAATCCCTCGATTTGACTGAAAGTGAGTTATCTTATTATATAAAATAGGGTGAAGGGTAAATATACGTAACAAACGTTTTTAAATTAACCAATATACGTAACATACTTATTTTATTATCAACATACGTAATTACTTTCAAATACTTACCAATATACGTAATATTGACAGGTTACTACTTTAAAAAGTTACAGTATTGGTCCCTGTCGTTTGCATTGGACTTTCACCGTTAGTCCTTTGACATTTTTTAACTTAAAAAAGTTACAGTAATGGTCCATGTGGTTTTCTTTGACAAACAACGTTTGTCCTTTAACTTTCATCTTTTTTATATACGTTTTTATACACGTTTTTACACGTTTTTATATACGTTTTTTACACGTTTTTATAGATGTTTTTACACACGTTTTTATAAACGTTTTTATACACGCTTTTTACACATGTTTTTAAACACATTTTTATGCACGTTTTTACAAGTTTTTATGCAAGTTTTTATGCACGTTTTTATACATGTTTTTTACAAGTTTTTATACAAGTTTTATGAATGTTTTTATGCAAGTTTTTACACGTTTATTTCACACGTTTTTTATATACGTTTTTTACACATTTGTATACACGTTTTTATATACGTTTTTACACGTTTTTATACACGCTTTTTACACACGTTTTTAAATACATTTTTATACACGTTTTTTACAAGTTTTTATGCATGTTTTTGTACACGGTTTTATGTACATTTTCTTACACGTTTTTATACACGTTTATACACATTTTTATACACATTATTTACACACGTTTTTATATACGCCTTTTTACACAATTTTATGCATGTTTTTATACACGATTTTATATATTTTTACACGTTTTTAACACAGTTTTATATACGTTTTTAAAAACATTTTTTACACGTGTATAAAAACATGCATAAAAACGTGTATAAAAAAGTGCAAAAAGACGTGTAAAAAACGTGTATAAAAACGTGCATAAAAGCGTGTAAAAAACGTATATAAAAACGTGTGTAAAAAATGTGTATAAAAATGTGCAAAAAACGTATTTAAAAACGTGTAAAAAATGTATATGAAAATGTGTGTAAAAACATGTATAAAAATGTGTATAAAAATGTGTGTGAAAACGTGTATAGAAACGTGTAAAAAAACGTATATAAAACGTAGGTAAAGACGTGTATAAAAGCATGTATAAAAATATGTCTAAAAACGTGTATAAAACGTGTGTAAAAAACATGTGTAAAAGCGTGTATAAAAATGTGCATAAAAACGTATATAAAAATACGTATAAAACCATTTATAAACAAGATCAAAGTTAAAAGACTAACGGTGAAAGTCAAAGCAAACCACAGGGACCATTATTGTAACTTTTTTAAGTTAAAAATGTCAAAGGACTAACGATGAAAGTTAATGCAAACGAGAGGGACCATTATTGTAACTTTAAAAACTAGTAACCTGTCAATATTACGTGTATTAGTAAGTATTTGAAAGTATATTACGTATATTGATAATAAAATAAGTATGTTACGTATATTATTTAATTTGAGAAAAGTTTGTTACGTATCTTCAGCCTTCACCCTATAAAACATATCAAACTTTAAAGCTTATTAGTTTTACACTTAAAATTTCAATTTCTCACAATTATCATGCGCCATTGATGTTCATGAGGGGGATGATGTTTGCAAAGTTTTAAAGACGATTACGAAATTACGAAATTGCTCAAATCTTAATGACCATTCGTGCAATTAATTCACAATTATAAGAAAAAAAAGGGAGGTTCGGCCCAAGCCATACCTAATGTGTGAAACAAAACCGACTATAAAATATGTGTGTTGGTTTTATCGACTCTGGTTGTAATCCTTGCTAATAATTTATCAGTATTTTGGAATAATGGATCATGACAAGGAGTTCATGGAAAGAGAGGAAGAAGAACTAGGTAAGGAATTCGAAGAAGAAGCAGAAGAAGATTATGATTATTTGGATTATGAATATGATGATATTGAAAAAATAGAGTTTTGGGTAACACTGCCTAAGAGCACTTACAACGATAACGCCATAACGGCATTAAAGTCGTAATAACGACGTTATGCCCGTTTCACCCGTTGTAGCAATGGCGTTAAAGAGGGGAAAGGAGACCAGCGTTAGGCTGGTAACGTGCGTTAGGGGAGGAAAAAAAATTTTCAAAAAATTTACACTTTACTACCCTAAACGGCTTATAGCCGTTATATTTCAAAAAAAAATTCAAAAACTACCCTAAACGGCTAGTTTAAAAAAAAATCAAACCCTTTTTTAACACTATAAATACCCAATTAAAACACCATTTCTCTTCACACTTCCACTACTAAATCCTCTCAATACTCTCAATCTTTCAACTTCAATTAACTGAAAAAAAACAATGTCGGGAGGCAACGACGATACTTTCTACAATCTTCTCAGTGGTGGGTGGAATCCCTCAAACCCGGGTTCATCATCTAACCCGAACACGGGTTCATCTTCAAACCCCAACCCACTAGGCGCTTCGAGCCAAGAAATGTGGCAACAACATCAAACATTTCTGTATTGGCAACAACAAAACCAACAAAACACCTTAAACTCCAACTTTCAAAACCTACAATTCACACAACAATCACAAACTGAAACACATGATGTTGCTGACACACCCACGTCTCCTCCAAAAAAAGGAAAAGGTCGTACTAAGCGAAAATCAAAAAAATTCAAAGACCCCGAGCCCGAACCAGTTGATTCTGATGAAGAGGAAGTTGTTGTTAACGCACGTTGGACTCCAGGAGAGGAAGCATTACTTGCAACATGTTACATAGCTGCTTCGGAGGATCCGAAAGTTGGAAAGTGCCAACCCAGAGATACATTTTGGTATCGGGTCAGAAATGAGTTCTATAAAAACAACTTTCAACGGCGCAACAAGGACATGCTATCAAGCAAGTGGAAAACTTTGAACGGCATATGCACAAAGTTCAACTCTCATTACAAACGTGCGAAACGGGATCAACGAAGCGGGGAAAGTGAGCTGGATGTGATGCAACGGGCAAAGCAATGGTATCGTGAGGAAACCAAGGGATCAGCTTTTGGTCTCGAAGACGCTTGGGAGGTTTTGCGTCATTATAAGAAATGGAACACGCCGGAACCGGTTGATTTAACCGGCGAAGTCCCAAGCCAAACAAACGAGGCTTTGTTTGGTCAAGATGAACAACCTCGCCCCATGGGAAAGAAACGTGCTACCAAGAAAGCAAGATCCGAGACTACAACAAGTACTGGGGGAACAAGCACTGGAGGAACGAGCTCGTCAAATTATTTCACCGAAACTATGGCAAACGAGTATCGTTTGAAACGAGAAGTCTCCGAAGCGGTGTATCGGGCCCAGCAGGAAAAAGATCTCACACTTACAAGGTTGGAAGAGATAAACTTTTTGATGACGTCTACTGAAGGGCAAGATCCAATGGTCGTGCAGTGGATCAATGACGAAAAAGATCTAATCATCAAAAAATATAACTTGAGACCTCGTCAGTAGATCGTATTCTCGTCATTTCCTTTAATTTGTTGTAACGTTTTATTTGCAGTGTGTTTTTTTATTTCGTTGTAATTTTTTTTTTAAATCTCATATTGTAATATGTTTTCAATTTTAATGAAGTGTTTGTTTTAGTTTAATAAATGAAGTATTTGTTTTAGTTTAGGGGTTGAAATTGAAAATATGAAATGTTATTGATGTTATTGGGATATTATTGTTGTGGGTGTTTTTTTGGGATGTTAATGTTAAATGTTAAAGCTGATGTGGCGCTGATGTGGACGGTGTTATTGGTGTTATGGTGTTATTGTTGTATATGCTCTAAGGTTGAAACTTGGGTTGGCTCCGATGGCAAAACAACTTTGGAAGGGCTGGTGGTTGATTGGCCTATTCTTGGACGAAGCAAGAATATATCTCTCTTTAACGATGTTTGTCCAATTTGCTTCAAAGCTTTGGCTCGTACTGGGAAACATCGAATTTGGTACAGTATATAACTCTTTCTCTATATCTGACTAATCAATCACAAAAACGTTTTTTCTTTCAACTGTGGATTTGATTAAATGTTCCAAATTGTCTTTTCTGAACAGACAAGTTTATCTAAGCTTTGACTGCAAGATCCAAATTTTTGTGTATGAATCATGTAATTTTCTTGTATCAGTGTTTCTTATATTCTTCAACATATGAGACATGTAATTTTATCGCACCAACCACTGTATTGTGTGATTATCATAAGAATGGTGATCACGATGGACACAGACACTCTCACACACACACACACAATGAAGAAAGTAATTTTTTTTTAACGGCATTTTATAAATAAAAAAACTAGCAAGATACTAGATAAGAGTACAAGAGGGGGATAAAGCGTTACAAGGGTAATCAAACCACTCTATCCAATTTAAAGAGTATTTTTTACATCTACTAGTAATCCAATTGAAAGAATATATCATAATGTCGTTGAAGATGAGTTCCTTAGTGGGTCTCTTAGTGGAGAAAATGATGTTGTTTCTATATCGCCATATGGACCAAATGGTAGTCTGGACTACCGCATCGAAAAAACCAGAGAATTTGTCTTCAAGGGGAGTGTGGTCTGCCAATGAAGAAAGTAATTGGTCGTGTTTGCAACCGACTAGTGCTTTTTTGGGTTGAGGACGCATCGAAAGTAGGGTAGTGTAAGGGGAGGGACACGCGTCATAAACATGAACCACCATAAACAATCTTCCACTTTCACATTTGCATATATCAATTTTCAAGTTTCACCACCATAGACAAGAACCACTACATACACCTTTTGATATCCGACTTTTATTTATAATGTGATACCGTTTTTAACAACATTCCTCTTTATGTGTAAAATCATGCATGTTTCCTATGATTCATTAGAAATTCCAGCTACCTTTTTATGCCCTAAGTTGATTCTTAATTTCCTTAAGAATAAAGGCTTTACAAATTCTTGGTTCATTCATGATCTGGTTATTCTTTTTACACATTTGACTGTCTATTTCTTTTTGTTTTGCAGTTGTCTTCCTTGTGGGCACATATATGGAAGGTCGTGTATAAACCAAAGGCTTCAACAAAGTCAAAATTATAGCAAGGTTTGTCCGACTTATTAACAATAGTAATTTTACCATATGTACAATAGTTTTTTTATTTGTTTTCCTCATTCTCTCTTGATTGTGCCCACAATGCAAATCCTTATGCACATTAAAGGATGTTACTCCTCTTTATCCAACTCGCCCTTGCAATGTTGCGGTTGGTGCCTTACCCAAGGTAATCAGTGCCTGTATTAAAGCTAAACATCAATTCTTTTTATATGAGGTGTACAAAGCTTTTTTATATACAAAAACTCTTCAAAATATTCATTGCAGGTATCTATTAAACGGTTTCCATTCACTAAACAGGGTTTCAAGGCATTCAAGCGGTATGCAATGCGACGATTAGATGATGAATCCGCAATGCGGCTTGATGCAGCACGACGACGCGATTATGCTTTTCGACGACGTAAGGAGATATATCGACGGTGGTATTATTCGGATGCAGCGCACCAACCTGATAAATATGAACGGTTGGCCGATAAATTATTACATCGAGATCATATGGTGGATCAACGGATGTGGGCATTGAGCCTACGGATTGAGGACTATCATACGAGTATAGATATTTTTGTGCAAAGGTACAAAGAGCATATAACACGAGTCAAGAATGAGTGTAAACGGATGGCAACAAGGGGATTACCGCGCATTCCAACACAATCTTCATCCCTAGCCCCATCCCGGCCAGGGATTGATTTAAGTTACCTCCATGTTCCCAACAGGGATCAGAGATCCCCAACACGCGTATCAAATGTTCAACACGCGTATCAAAGGCTCATTGGAATTGTATTCGGTCACTGCAATCCTAACACTTCACAGGACCATTCAGTCAGTAAGACTTGAGAGCGACATTCAATTTGCATCATCTTGGTGCTACTACATAAAATGAAAAAAAAGGGTAACAACTTACTAATGAACATTTCATCTTTATTTGTTGAGCTCTTATTAGTTATGTACTTTCTATGTGTATGGCAATATCATCCTAGTCACATTAGTGGGGTACTTCTAAGTTCTAACAATCAAGATTACGCAGTTACTTGAGTTAATACACTAGCATTTTATATTTCAGTTGCATATTGCCAATGACTCTTTCTGAACATGTAACCTTTGGATTCACATTTTAAGTCGCTCATTTTACAGATGCAAGATTTCAACTAGGGGTGTTATCGGGTAGGGTTATTGGGTAATCGGGTTGGGTGAAGTCGGGTTTGATTTTTAAAAACTCACCCGCGAACCTACTCGATAAAGGAATCAGGGTTATCGAGTTCGGGCGGTATTCGGGTCGGGTTATGCCGAGTCGGGTGATTCGGGATGTCGGGTGATACTACAAATGAGTAGCTTATATAAGAATATAAAAAAACTATCTCAAATTTCTTAGCATATATATAGTAAGAAGCAACCTGATTACCCTATTGACCTTTCTATCACATAGTTAGCCATGTAAAGACCTATAAATGTTGCCCATAACAGTAAGCATCTATTTCTTAATGAATCTGGAAAGCAATTGTTTTCAGAAGAAGCTCATCACTTCAAATCTATATATACGCAAAGGCCAATGGATGATAATAAATTGAAAATACGCCAACTATGGATCGGATAAGAGCATATATTCTAGGGCTAATAACCTATTAAAGCATCATACTTGTTTCAAATGTTAGTTCGACGTAGCGAATAAAAAAAATATCCCCTTTGCCCCCTAAACTTATTTTTTGGTCTTAAATGATACATTTTCTAACTTGTATAACCGGTTGACTGTTTTGATGAGAGACTTTTATCCTAATAGGATTCCAGGTGAGTGGTGCCACCACACATCCTATGGGGTCCCAATAGCTTGGCTAACTAGCATTGACCTTGGTGAAGTGAAAGTCAAATGAGCTGTCTTGAAATCATGCATCAAATCAGAAGATATTGAGACAATGGACTTTATGAATTAACCCACATCCTACAAGCCCTGCGATGACACCATCATGCTTCCCGGACATAGCAGATAGCACAAATAGTGCTACCTTTCCATAATTATATGCCATGTTCATGTCTGTTAGACCAGCACCATACACACTACAGAAGCCGAGAGATGGTGCAATAACATAAGCAACTAGAACATAGTACCATTTGAGCTCAGGAAACATGATTGGGATGACGATAATTGAAACAATGGAGAAGACAATGTAACCAGTAGCTGCAAGCCAGAAGGGAATATTCTCTCTCAAGAACACTTCATTCAGTTCCGAACCATCTTGGGGCTGATTTAAGTAGGGCTGATTTTAGATGCAATAGGGAATCAGTTTTGATTTTAGAGTGAATTGGAAAACATTATTATTAGGGT
Organism: Chrysanthemum seticuspe; assembly: GCA_019973895.1. NCBI lineage: Eukaryota > Viridiplantae > Streptophyta > Magnoliopsida > Asterales > Asteraceae > Chrysanthemum > Chrysanthemum seticuspe. Next base: position 38,621,248 of record BPTQ01000009.1, read on the forward strand.
TTATGTAATTGGGAAAATATTTGATAAAGTGAAAGGTTGCAGTGGAGAGAGAAAGAAAAAAAAAAAACATGATATATATTTTGAGGTGGCAAAATGATGTGGACATTTTACTGCCTAGGTGTACACAACCGGAAGTTGGAGGTTGATAATGTATCATTTAAGCCAAGTTAGACGAGAAAGGTGGGCAAAGGGGATATTTTTTTTTATTCGCTACGTCGAACTAACATTTTTGACAAGTATGATGCTTTAATAGGTTATTATCCCTATAATCTATTCATCACCGAGTTTAAAAATCAAAATTAAGTGGATTTTAATCATTAGATGAATCTGACATGTGTTATAATCATATTTATAGCAGTATGTAATCCAGGTCATAAGTAGTTGGTTCACCATATGAGTGCCTTATGATGATTTTATGTGACAAGTTTAATTACGAGATTTGTGTGTTGCCAAACAACAATAAATTGGCATGTTCAGACACATGTCGCACAATGTTGTTCACTTTGCCAAGTCGTAAGTAAACTAGTATTATATCCTAAACGACATAACGAAGTACTTCTTCATATAAAACCCACTTAGAAAGAAGTAAGGCTGGGCTGAACCGATCGACAAAACCGACCAAACCGAGTAGACCAAACTAAAGCGACCAACCTTCGGTTCGGTTCTCGATTTTAATTTTTTCTAACTTTCGGTTTCGGATCAGGTTGGTATGAAAACCGAAATAAACTAAAAAAACGAGTGATTTTTTTTTAGTCCACCAAACTTCACAAAACACCAAAAAAACACAAACCCTAACTTCATGAATCATTATCATCTCATCAATGAACGACCTATTTTCTTTACCTGCATACACTACTACACAAACAGGTTTTTCCCACGGCAAAATCAGTGGTAAATCCCGTGGGAAAAGGCCCTTTTCCACGGATTTCACACGAAATTGTTCCGTGTGTAAAAACCCCGTGGGTAAATATTTTCCCACAGATTTTCCCACGGGACGTTGACTATTTCCCACGAATATCATTGTGTATAATCCGTGGGTCTAATTTCCCACAGATTTCTCACGAAATTTCCCACAGTTTTTAATAGCCATTTTTCACACATATCCGTGGTTTTTTTGCCACAGATTTCCAACAATTTTCACACTACAATTTCTCCCACAGATTTCTCACGAAATTTCCCACCGCTTCTAGTAGCCATTTTCCACACAAATCCGTGGTTTTTTTGCCACAGTTTTTCAACGGTTTTCACACTATACACTACTAGAAAAAGTGCCAATAGCAACGGTCAAATTTCGTTGCTAAATGCCCCAAATTCATTCCAAAACAACGTTAGCAACGATATTAGCAACAATTTGACGTCGTTGCTATATAGCCTGTTGCTAACTTCAATATCATTTAGGTTGTTGCTAATTTCAGCTCCATGATAAGTCGTTGCTATTTCGGTTGATAGCAACGAAAATAGGTATGTTGCAATAAATATTAGCAATGACAATATGGTTGCTATCCAGTTTATATAAACTGGTAATTCTAGAATAAACAGCCTAATTACACCAAAAGTAACCATTCCCATATATGAACACATGTAGAGTTTATCTACTGATCGATTACACTAATAAACCCATCAAGGAGGCTAGAGTTACAAGTACAAAATATAGCTGACGAAAAGTTTAGTATAACTACGCAAAACACTAATGGCTTTTACTCATATGCCTTGGGGTCCAAAGGAAGATCAAAAGCTGTATCGACAACATTAGCAATTAGCCCAGGCGCAACCTTTTATGATCTTGTATCACATCAATCACCTTCCTCTCTATTTTTCTTACACAGCTTCTCAAGCAACTAAAGTTTATCTTTTCCCTATTTGGGTGTCCTACAGAAATAACCAAAAACTTAGAACCATAATACACACTTAAAACTGAATTATTAACAAGATATCATGGGTCAAACACAGCAAACAGATATCATGGGTCAAACACAACAAACAAGAACAAGTTCTAATACGTTAAAACTGAATTATTAACAAGAACATACTCATAAAAAAATTGAACAAATAAGAACAAGTTCTGAACCAATGTAAACTGAGCTGAGCTTCTAAAGCATTATAAACTGAATTAGAAAGTAAATTATCAAAAAATTTGTTCTGCAACATTTATAAACTGAAAGAAGGTAAGTTAACAGAAAGTAAAAATAGAAAGCTAACCAATCACCGTCGGTGCACATCAAAGTTGGAAGACTATGTTAGTGGTATTGGTGAGGAAGGCTTCAACAACTGTACTATGCTAACTAGACTCGTAGGCGTCCCTCTAATTACTTTGTAATTCCAGCCATCTGTCTTGTATACAGAGTATACTAAGATCAGTTCTAATGAAATTTGCAATCGTAAAAAGCAGATAAAATCCACAAGTGACAAAATCAGAATAAGTATACCAGCATTCTCAATAAAAATCATATTTCTTTTATATGGGTCCTTAGGAACATTTTTGTTCAAGTCTTCTCCTCTTGTTTCCTTCTTTGAATGGATGTGTCATCATCTATATAAAAAAAAGTAATATGCCTCAAATGTTAGCACAATACAAAATCAACTTAACATAAACCATGAAAAGATGATAGATGAATCAAATTTTATCAAAGATTATTATTAAAACGCATAGTTGGTAGAAAAAATATTACATTTGGAAGGAATATACCTATGCTAGAATCTGCCTCAAAGGCCCTAGCAATCGGAACAAGTGAATGGGATTTAAATTGAGTTGGCGATGTTTATCAGGTGCCAATGATGAGGATTAAGGAGCCCACATCAGAGAAGGTGGGTTTGCTGGTATTGATGAAAGAGGTGACAATCTCTGTGATATGTTAACTCAACAATAACTTTTTCCTCTACTTGCTCCAAGAATTCCCCTTGCAGCTATCTGTCATGTTAAGCAACACAATCAAACAATAAGAGAAGGTGCACACAATTGAACAATGAAACACAATGACCTGCTGCAAAGTGGCTAATGACACACTCACATTCATCCCACAACCATACAATATATCATAAGCAAAAAACCCCCACACTTTAAAACTAAACTTCGTTATACTACAACAAGTAGGTTTTAGAAACAAAAATCAAGCTTAACAAACACTTAAATACATCAAACAACAAGCCACGAACAAGTCTAGCTACAAATTTAAGAGATTGGGCAAGAAATTAACAAGAAAAATTACCAATAGATAGATCTAAAATTATATTAAACATACAGGGTTAGAAGAAATTAACACTTAAATGTGAGCAAAAAAATAATTGGATTATACCTCGGGTTAGAAGAAAAGAGAGAAAGCGGCAGTGTAAGATCTAATTGGGATAAGATTTAGGGTTTATTTTCTTTATATTCCTTTACTCTCTCTCTTTCTCCCGCTCTCAATTTTCGTTACCCGCTCTCAATTTTCGTTTACCCGCTCTCAATTTTTTTTTGGATACTATGAAAAATGTAAAAAGTATTACGGGCAAATTAGGGGTGTCAATCGGGTTATCGGGTTTAGGGGTGTCAATCGGGTTATCGGGTTTAGGGGTGTCAATCGGGTTATCGAGTTTAGGGGTGTCAATAGGGTCGGGTTGACCCGACCCGAACCCGATAAAAGTTATCGGGTCGGGTTCAATCGGGTTCAAAAAACTTATCGGGTTGTTTTGACCCGAACCCGATAACCCGACATAGTTATCGGGTCGGGTTAGGGTTGGATTATTTATATTATCGGGTTATCGGGTCAACTAGATAAGACCCGAAATCTATTTTTCTTATATCTTTTTTTCTTAAAATTTTGTAAAACTACAAGTTTTTGTACCGTTTGGTTTTATATTGTAATTGCTATGCTTATATTAGAAGGAATAGTCCATGGTTTGGGGCTTATCAGATCAGGTCTATCGGTTTTATAAAAAAAATAAAACTAACTAGCAACCCGATCCTATAAGGTATCAGGTTGCGGGTTATCGAATTGGTTCTATCGGGTTACATGTTAATTTCAACCCAAAATTTGCTTCATTTATTGAAAAACCGCCTAAAACCATTTGACACCCCTAACTGGTATAATGTAAAGTTTACTTTTACAATTTGTAAGCATGTGCTTTATAATTATGACCTGAACCGAATGTACGGTCTATACTTTTAATGTTGCGTGGGGTGGAAACGAGTCGAGTCCGAGCCCGAGCCCGCCAGAGGTTGGCTCGTTTATAATTATAAAGCTCGAGTCAGGCTCAGGCTCGTTTCTATCAGTTTAGATTTTTTCGGATTGGCTTTTTTTTCTTGATTTTTCTGTTTGGTACGAACCATAAACACGAACCAACGTTTCTAAAGGTAGTCCAATCATGTGCAACACGCTCTATGTAATTGTGTTCCAGTCGCAAATCTTAATTGTCAAATTCTAGGTTTATGTGTATGTAAGCAAGTATTCAATTTTGAGAACGATCCAATGATTAGCAAAACCTTAATCACGATTTTCCCGCAACCCGTATTGGACGAATTAATGATAACACATCATATATTGACATAGTTACATCATTTTGGTCACAATTCTTTCATACGAACTCCGATTTTGATGATTGAAAAAGCCATGAAACCGGAAGAGTGATATCCACGACTTTGCTTTTGGAGTCGAAATCCGAAATTTCACCTCATTCCCATCAAAATTCAATTGATAACATCAAATAGTCTTGACTTTTTAGTGTCAATTTCCTCCGGTTATTCTTATATTTTATGTCATTTATATGGATTTATGCTTGTATTCCTTTACAACTAATCTTGGAGACATCTAAATGATTTAACGCATTAAACATAATATAAGATTTTACATTTAGTAGAGATCATCAGTAGAAGAATCATTATATAATGTAAAGATGAGCAAATTAAGGTAGTAAAGTTCATGATTTGTTCTTTCCTTTTCTTTACGGCTTATATTTTTTTTTATTGAAAAATAAATAAATAAATAAATAAGTTATATTATCAAAATTGGAAAGTAACACTATCTAATAGTCATTATTTTTAAATAAGATATACAGAGGTAAATAAGTTTTTTGAAGACAATTAGTTAGTCAAAAACTCGTGTTTTGGGTGCATTTTTATAAAGAAAAAAAGTGGACGTAAATGGGATGGGAGGATATGGGTGTTTGTGGGGTATTGGTTTGTATGGTAAGTTTATATAGTTTTGTTGGTTTGGTAATTTTTTAGGATTGTACGTTGGTTTGTTGTGTATAAATTTAGGTTTTATGTAGATTTGGATGTCTGAATCTTAAAAATGAATGGGTGAGTTTTGGTCGGGGATATTGATGCTTTAGAAGGGAGTATAGATAATACATTGTTTGGCCTTCTTAAAAAACTATACTTATTTTTTAAAACCATTAATAGATCAACAAAATAAACATACTTCTAATATTGATGGGTAATCTGTGAGAAATTACCGATGAACTTCCCACATACCTAATCAATTTCTTACTTTTTTGATATAGTTAGATGTTCACGCACAAACCCATACTTGTATATCTACACATAAAACATCTAAAGATACAATGAAGGTCATGATGGACAAACAAAACATATTCGCGTAGATATTCATTCATATGCATTGATTTGATACACAAAAAGTTATACCTAACCTACACATACACTTATGATACTCACATAAATAGTTACAATAATAAACGAAATCATATAATATGAAACTAAAAACACATATAAAAACATAATAAGTAATGTGGGAATGTGTAAGTATGCATAAACATAAAAACGGTATTTTTGTGGGAAATATGTAGGTATTTGCACATGTATTTCTCACGGATTTATCAAATTGGTAGGTAATCTGTGGGAAAGTACCCACATATTTCCTACAAATATAATTGTTTTCTTTAACTTTTTTGATATAGTTGCACGTTCACACATATACACGTCCATATACCTAGATATAAAACATCTATAGATACAATGAAGACCATAAACAAAGATATGTAACATATACGTGTAGATATCCACGCATATACAACGGGGTTATACTTAAACATACACATACACTTGTGATACTGGCATAAATAGTTCCATTAATAGAAAAACACATATAATATGAAACTACAAACACTATGGAAACATACTAAGTAATGTGGGAATGTGTAAGTAGGCAAAATACAAAAATGATATTTTCTGTGAGAAATCTGTGGGTATTTACACACGTATTTCCCACAGATTAATTAAATTGGTAGGTAATTTGTGGGAAAGTACAAACTGATTTCCCACAGTCCGATTAAATAGTTACTTTATAAAAAAAGACCGTGTGAAATTCGTGAGTAATGGAGCTAAAATTTGCCACATACTTTTGGCCGTGGCTAATATGTGTGAAATGTGCCACAAGTTTCCCACGGACGTCTAATAAACACAAATAGTGTGAATATGGTCACAAATATGTGGGAAATTTGCGACGGATTTCCCACAAAAACTTGGTCAACAATTTAGTGTGTAAAGAGAGGGAAATCCGTGGGAAATTTACGACATATTTCCCACCAAAATTTAGTCAACGTTTTAGTGTGTAATTTGTTGGTATTCCGTGTGAAATTTCACACACTTTCGTTTCTGTGGGAAAATGTTTGTGGGAAAAACCAGTTTGTGTAGTAGTGATATGAATCATTCTCATCTCAACGAAACATTAGAATGGAAGAAAGGGTTCATCACTTCATTATATTGTATTTATTTATATGTCTTATTTACCTTTGTTCTACAATGGAAGTAACTAGTAAGGTATAATCTCTTAAGATATCTTGTACATGACTAATTTAGGATAGGTCATTAGATTGTGCATATGAAATCATGAAAGGACCAAATTACATGTGGCTACTGTGATAAAATTAGGTGTGTTAAATAAAGGGCAAATGTTTTTAAAATATATCATATTTGTCACTATTTGTTTTTGTAAGTAGCGAACAATTATTATTATTATTATTATTATTTATTATTATGTTTTTTTTTGCTTTTGTGGGTATTTTTCTTTTAAACTTATCATTTTTAAGGTATTTTGCGAAATTTTTAGACATTTTTGCCCCTCTTAGCTAATAGATTTTTTTCTTCACGAAGGGTAAAAATGTTACATACAGTTTTGATATAAACAATCTTTGGTGACTATGGCACCATCCCGTGATGAATATTTGTTGTAAAATAAGTGGACGGAAGAGTGGTCGGAAAAAGTGGTCAGAAAAGTCAAAACCCTCTTTTATCGAATTTCTTGTAAAGAAAATTCGATGAACCCTCTTTTATCAAATTTGCTCACAAAACCCTCGTTTATCGAATTTCTTGGAAAGAAGATCGATGGGCTTCATCAATTTGGTATCGAATTTTTTGGAAAGAAATTCGATAGGTTTCTATCGAACTTGGTCTAAAAACCATTTATCAAACTTGGTATAAAAACCAGTTATCGAACTTGGTATAAAAAGCAGTTATCGAACTTGGTATAAAAACTATGTTATCGAAATTGTTCAAAAGGTTACCAAATGAAAAAAGATGAAGATGAAGAAGGTCGTTGACCACAAACCATATACCAACTCTTGTGGACTTCAGTTATTAAAATCACAAGTCCAAACTAAAAGAACCAAACCAAACGTGTCTCGTATGATGATTGTTAAGCAACCACTGCCTAAACAAAGTCTAAATCTGTAACACCCCCAAAACTCGAGGGCGCCACTCAATTAGTATCATAACAAAGGTAATAAAGAATGGTTTATAAAACCCGTTTAATAATTTTTATTAATGAAATAATAAAGTTTACAAAAGTTAAATTATTGTGGAATTATGACCCATTAATAAAAGGTGGTCCCAAATACATCAGTGTAGTCTATGACCATGCCATGCTAAGCCCTACCTTGACATTGTCACACTTCAGAATCAGATACCTGAGAAAACAAGCTAAAAAGGTCAGCTATAAAACTGATGAGTTCATAGGTTTACATAAAGCAGTAAGGTTGGAGTAATAAGTTTACGAGTTAACATTATAAAGTGCATAACGTTATACGAAATTCTAGTAAGTTTACAAGTTAACATTATAATGTGCCTAATGTTGTACGAAGTCTTTTAAATAAGGTTACGAGTTAACATTATAATGTGCATAATGTTATACGAAAGTCTACTAAGTTTATAGGTTAACATTATAATGTGAATAATGTTATACGAAAGTCTACTAAGTTTATAGGTTAACATTATAATGTGCATAATGTTATACGAAAGTCTACTACGCTGCACTATGTTCCATGTTACCGAAGCTACGACAATGTGCATGAAATGAGCTCATGTAATCAAAATAAGGCCCGACAAGTGTTCTATCCCGTGACACTTGTAATTCGACATGGTATACATCCGTTTGTCCTATCTAGACAGTTGGTTCTCTAACACGGATGGAGACGTCACCCTCAATAGATCTATTTATATCACTCGTGCTTCCCAAAGGGAACTAACGGTACATGAGTATGGGCATGGATTTGGGATACAATACTTAGGCTAACACGTAATAGTTTTTCAATCAAAAGAAATGTTTAAATGGTCCATAAAAATCAAGCATGTTTCTCACCCCAAGTTTGCAAAGCAAATACGAGTTAAAAAGTGGGGCTACAAACTCACCTAGAAATAAGTCCTCCGAAATGAATAGTCATGAAGTAGAAGTGTGTGGCACCAACACGCGACCTGAATTAGTATGGCAATTCTTAGTTTACAGTTTTGTGTACTCACGACTCAAAGTGTTTGAATAAATTTAAGTGTTTACAAGTTGTTGTGTTAAATGTTGCTTGTGTGGCAGAGTTTACGTTTAAATCGTTTCAAAGTGTTGTAAGTATTGGCTCTTGGAAGAAGTGAAAAAAATGTATGCGAAACATTTGTATAAAAGTTGGCTTGAATGCTGGCTCAAGTATGCCAAAGTGTGAATAAACACAAATAAATTTGTATTTATTAGATTTGTTTAGTTTCGAGGGGTATAATATATATACAATATATTTTTTTATCGGAGTTGTGGGAAAATATAATATTTATGCTTTACACGGATGGAGTCGTTAAAAACATGTGTTAACGTGTCCATTTAACAAAAGTGGTAAAATAATATGAATTTATTATCTCCCAAAAGTTTTAGGATAAAAAGTGTTAAGTGTACAACTTAGAAGGACTAAAGTTGTAAAGATTAATACAAGTTTTATAAGAGTTATAAAAGTCTTGCTAAAAATATCAAAAGTATTTAAAGCTGAGGCCTAAAGTTGTAAATTACAAAATTAATTAAGTGTTAAGAGAAAGTGACAATTGATTCGAAGTTGAGGGACCGGGATTGTCAATTCACGAAACTTGGCTAAAATAACCAAAAATCACAAAACATGCCAAACACCCCAACCAACAGAGCTTTGGCAATGACTCTTTCTGAACATGTAAACTTTGGATTCACATTTGAAGTTGCTCATTTTACAGATGCAAGATTGCAAGTAGGGGTGTTAAGATTGGTCAATCATCAGTAAACTCAATTTTAATTAAAGCCCAACGTCTATTAGGGAGGGAGGAGTGGAAGCCTAATACCCTAATACCCTAATACCCTGAGGGTTTCACATCACCTCTATCCAATAAAAACCTTCCAACTCAAAACTACCCCAATACTACCCTAACACTACCCTAACTAGTGGGAGTGGTACCCTAGTACCCGAATTCATTTTTTTTTTTTTTTTTTTTTTTTTTTTAAATACATAAAATCACATACAATATTTATAATAAAAACATACAATTTCATTAAAAATAAAAAACATTACATAATACTTAAAAAAAAACATAACATAATACTTAAAAATAACTAGATTAAAATAAAAAAAGCCATTAATCATCGAGATGCGGCAAGTCTTCACGTGCTACGTGCTCCGTGAGATCATATCGAAGACGGTCATGGAGAAATTCGTCTAGTAACTCCGCTACCACACTGTCGTCGAACACTGGCTGGACCGGCGGATCCATTATATGAACCGGTGAGATTGCCCTCCCCTCGCGTTTTATAACCATATTGTGCAAAATAACACACGCATGAACCTGATTGGCAATCTTCGCTTTGGTCATAGCTCTGAGTGGTCGATCAAGAATTTTCCATTTTCCTTTGAGAGCACCAAAAGCTCTCTCGACATCCTTTCTCGCTCCCTCTTGTAACTTCGTAAATCTCTTTTCCTTTGGGTCGTTTGGATACGGGTATGCTTTAACAAGTGTGGACCACTTAGGATAGATTCCATCTGTCAAATAGTATCCGCGTTTGTAAAAGCGTCCATTCACGTGGAATGAACTATTCATCGCCGTTCCATTTCGAGCTGTAAGATACAAGTCAGACTGATGCAATACGTTGATATCGTTGTTTGACCCCGGTGGACCAAAAAAAACATGCCAAATCCACATATCTTGTGACGCGGTGACTTCAAGCATAATAGTGGGAACACCATAGTCACCTCTCGTATATTGCCCTCTCAAATGTCTAGGACAATTTTTCCATCTAACGTGTGTACAGTCGAGGCTACCAAGCATCCCAGGGAGGTGATGCTTCGCTTCATGGGCCTGGAAAATGCGAGCAAGGTCGTGTGCTGTCGGCCTACGCAGGTACTCCCGACCGTACAACTCAATGATGGCCTCACAAAAATGATCAAGACTTTCACGTGACGTTCTTTGAGACATGCATAAATATTCGTCATACTCATCGGGCGGATTGCCGGTTGCGAGTTGCCTAACAGCCGATGTGATTTTTTGTTTCGCCGTGAAACTTTTTTGAGCTCGCGCGTCATAGCCTTCTTGAAAATATGGGTATCTCGCTTCAATGTCACCCACTATTCGCAAAAACAGGCTTTTCTCCATTCGAATTTTTTTTTAAAGTAATTGTCGTTGTACTTTTGTGTTTCAACGAACCAATCATTCTCTAAGAAGGAACAACGTAATCGGAAGAATCGGTAGACATTTTTTTTGGAGAGATTAGTGTGTGTTTTTTTTTTAAATGTAAGGGTAATTATTTTTTTTTTGAGAGATGAGTGTAGGTGTTAAATAGGAAGATTTTTTTTTTTTTTTTTTTTTTTTTTTTTTTTTTTTTTTTTTTTTTAATTTTGGGCTAACGCATACATTTGCAACGTCACAAAACGCTCCCCAACGTATACATTTGCAACGTTTGACAGCGGGTTCCCAGCTCGAATTTGTAGCTCGATTTTGATACCCGCACTACACGGAATGGTGTAGCCGAGCGGGTTCACGAGCTCGCTTGGCAACCCGAGCTCCACTCCGTCTGGCCTTAGAGCAATATGTCTATCAGAGCCCAGTAAAATACTAAACTTATTTTTACTTGATTAACTAAAGCCCTATAACTTTATTAGCTGCAACATTGGCCCGTCTGCTTCTTTTTCTTCACTTTACGTGAACGATATTTATCACGTTAGGATTTCAGCAGAACAAACAATCGAACAAAAAGGCAAAACACATCATTTTCTTTTGGAATTTCTTATCCCACTAGGGTTATTGGGTAATCGGGCTGGGTTAAGTCGGGTTTTTATTTTTAAAAACTCACCCGCGAACCGACCCGATAAAGGAATCGGGTTATCGAGTTCGGCGGTATTCGGGTCGAGTTATGCCGAGTCGGGTGATTCGGGATGTCGGGTGATACTACAAATGAGTAGCTTATAAGAAGCAACCTGACTATCTCAAATTTCTTAGCATAGATATAGTAAGAAGCAACCTGCTTACCCTGTTGACCTTTCTATCACATAGTTAGCCATTTAAAGACCTATAAATGTTGCCCATAACAGTAAACATCTATTTCTTAATGAATCTCATACTGGTAAGCAATCGTTTTCAGAAGAAGCTCATCACTTCAAATCTATATACACGCCAAGGCCAATCGATGATAATAAATTGAAAATACGCCAACTATGGATAAGAGCATATATTCTATTCATCACCGAGTTTAAAAATCAAAATTAAGTGGATTTCAATCAACTATGGTATGTAATCCAGGTCATAAGTAGTTGGTTCACCATATGAGTGCCTCAAGGCCGTCTCGTGGATTTTTGATGCCTTATTCCACTATAGCAAATAAGGGCCCCTTAAGCACGAATAGTCCAAAATACTTCTATATAAAATTTATTAAAATTGCTATAGTTGAAACATGTATCTAAAAATAATAATAGCAAAATACGCTAACTAATAGTTACATACGATGTAACTTATTTTTGACAAAAAATACACCATTGGTCCTTAAACTTGTTAATTCGTTTCGCGTTGGGACAAACCTCGGCATTATCATCGCCATATGTCCAAAACATGGCCTTTATATGCCAAATTAGCCCCTTGACAAAGTCAATGTCTAATTTTTGTTTTGTAGTCGAGGGTATTTTAGTCCATACACATATATATGTTGATAACACATTTATATTTTAGCCCTTCATCTTTCATCCTTGTCATCATCTCTCCAAATCATTCATCTCCCCAAATCATCATCTTCCCAACATCATCCTGGTCATCGTCTCCCTAAATCATCATCTCCCCAGTACGCCAATCCAAATAACATGTATGACACAAATTACTAAGAAGCAAAATTTTACTTTGAAACAGATAACCCCAATTTACAAATCCTAAGTTTATTACTCCCTCCGTCTCAATATAATTGTCCACATTTCTTTTTTTGGATGTCTCAAAATTATTGTCCACTTTCCTTTTATAGTAAAAGAAAGAGAATTTAATGGAGGAATATTCCTTTTGAATGGTTGAAAATTAAAGTGGCCCCACTTTTATTAAATTGTGTGAATCTTGTCTAGTGACAATAATTTTGAGACGGAGGGAGTATAATAGATTGCATTTATACTTAAAAAAATCATTGTTTAGAATCTGCTAGAAACCACAACTCTTTCAACTTGTATTTCTCGTTTCCTTCTATATCTACAATTTCAAGAAAACATATTAGAGCGAGCACGCTCTAGCGCACATATACAAGAACTAGCATTGTTGTCTATTGATGGGATCACAACCTATACTAGAATTTAGTAAGCTTGACATCAGCTTCAAATGCATAGCATAGTTATATATTACTGATAGAAATACTTTTGTGTCTTTATGTCCATGGCACAAATGCAAAGAGTTGATAGAAATTGGCGAAAAACTTTACCTAATTAAATCAGTTATCAATACAATAGGGATGTTGTGATCAAGTGCTAGCTTTCTTAAATTGTTCAGTGGCGCCATAGAACCATCCTCTGGATTAACAATAGTCGAAAGAACAGAAACTGGATCAAGACCGGCGAGCTTGACAAGATCAACAGATGCCTCAGTGTGACCCGCTCGTCTCAAAACCCCACCGTTCCTATACTTTAAAGGAAAAACATGTCCAAGTATTCTAAAACTTCCAGGCTTAGAAGTAGGAGAACCTAAAGCAAGAATTGTTTTCGCTATATCTGAAGATGATACTAACACAATATGAGTTATATAATTTCACAAATAATTGTTACACAAATTTAGTTATTACAAATGGTTATGAGATTATACCACAGTGATTGTGAAAGATGGAGCAACAGAGTTGTTTTCATTTTCTGGTGACATTAATGGGAGATTTAATCTTTCGAGATCTTCGGATGTCATGCCTACTGATATGATACCCGAGTCGTGTCTCATTAAGAACCCAATGGTTTCTGGTGTTGCGAAAGATGCTCCGAATACTATGTTTCCTTCGATATCACCATTTTCATCATCAACAATGATCACAAACTTTTAGGATTTGCATCAACAAGCATAAACACAAGTTAAGCTTATTGAAATCATAGTGTTTAAGACTGCACTTTTAAAAGTAATTATTTGATACTAAACAAATCAATTCAACAAGACTCACAGAAGCGCTATTATTTTTTGAAGTTGTGATCAGCTTAATGCTTGAACAAATCTCATTATTTATGAATCTAAATGTAACCTATGAGCTTGCTGTCTGTACTTTTTAACGTATCATCAAAAACTGACCTCATACAGAATCAAAGTCAGTTTAGTAAGCCCAAAGACTAGAGAGTAGTTATTTGCCTACTGAAAGACAATTATTAGATTGCATCAACAAGCATAAAGAACTTCAAATGTTTTTAAGTTAAGAGTTTTTGACATTGATGTTTAACAAGAATGAATACATTAACAATAGTTAAGAGTTTTCAAAAATATTTTATTTACTGATATAAACCATACACTTGGGGAGATGATGATTTGGGGAGATAATTACGAGGATGAAAGATGAAGGGCTAAAATATAAATGTGTTATCAAAGTATAAATGTGTATGGACTAAAATACCCTCGACTACAAAACAAAAATCAGGCATTGACTTTGTCAAGGGACTAGTTTGGCATATAAAGGCCATGTTTTGGACATGTGGCGATGATAATGCACAAGTTTGTCCCAACGCGAAGCGGATTGACAAGTTTAGAGATCAACCGTGTATTTTAGTCCTTATTTTTTAAATAATGTACTTCTTATCGCATTTTTTCAAGCGATGTTGTTGACTAGATATTTATAATTATCCAGTTATTCATTCTCAATTGCTGTTACTGTTAATTCATTTATGTGATAATGTTTTCATTGAAAGTATTTGTACTTCACCTCAAAACCTACTAATATCTATTTTCTATTAAATTAATCTTAAATCCAAACAATTAGACTTAATTATATTTAGGGCAAATCGCATAAAAAGGTACTCATCTTATGTCCAATTTCAATTAAAGGTACTATTTTTTTTTTCTCAATTTAAGGTACCCAACTTTTTATTTTGGGCCGATTTAGGTTTTTTTCTAACTTCCGTTAACTATTTCGTTAGTAAATTACATGTTTGGTCCTTGAGTTTGTATAGGCATTACATGTTTGGTCCTTCAGTCCGTTTTTGCATATTTTCAAAAAAAAAAAAATTCGAAATAAAATTTTTTTCAAAAAAAAAATTTCAAAATATTTTTTTCCCAAATTTTTTTCAAAAACAATTTTTCGAAATATTTTTTTTCCAAATTTTTTTAGAATTTTTTAGAAACTTTTTAGAATTTTTTTACAAAACTTTTTAGAATTTTTTTTTTCCAAATTTTTTTCATAAAAACTTTTTCGAAATATTTTTAATCAAAAAAAAAAATTCGTTTCCAAATTTTTTTCAAAAAAACATTTTCGAAATATTTTTTTTTCCAAATTTTTCGAAATATTTTTTTTCAAAAAAAATTTTCGAAATATTTTTTTTTCCAAATTTTTTTTCGTGCAAAAACGGACGAAAATATTTTGAATTTTTTTTTTGAAATATTTCGAAAAAGTTTTTTTGAAAAAAAATTGGAAAAAAAATATTCGAAAAATTGTTTTTGAAAAAGCTAATATTTCGAAATTTTTTTTTTGAAAAAAATTTTATTCTTGAAAAATATTTTTTGAAAATGTGCAAAAACGGACAGAATGACCAAACATGTAATGCCTATACAAACTCAAGGACCAAACATGTAATTTACTAACGAAATAGTTAACGGAAGTTAGAAAAAAACCTAAATCGGCCAAAAAAAAAGTCGGGTACCATAAATTGAGAGAAAAAAAGAATAGCACCTTCAATTGAAATTAGACATAAGATGACTACTTTTTTATGCGATTTGCCCTTATATTTAATATATTTAAATCATCTATAACTAGTAAATAAAACAAAAGCATAAAACAATAAATTAAAAATAATAATGATAATAATAATAATAATAATAATTATAATAATAATAATAATAATAATAATAATAATAATAATAATAATAATAATAATAATAAACCTGGATATTAGTGAGTAGTTCGTGGATGAGTTTTGCAGTATAAAAATGGAATGGGACTTTTATTCTTATAGATGGACTATTGGATAAAGAGAAAAAATAGGATTTGACAATACAAATTTGTGAGACTTATAATGAAAGGGAATTGATACTCACACCACATTTTTTGATAAATCCACCACAATCTATGCATTACAGCTTATACTGTACAATACTGTAATGCATAAATTATGGTGTATTTATCAAAAAATGTGGTGTGAGTATCACATCCCATGATGAAACTTGGGCCACACAATAAACATATATATATCTATTACTTATAATACACGGATGCATCCCTCTCCTAAAAAAATTCAAGACTTTTAGACTTGCAACAAATTGAGCATGATGTACAACAGTTGAAAGCACATCATTTTTAGACATACAACCAAATAAGCATAGTATACAACATATTAATGCACATATTAAAAAGACAAAACATCACTTTAATGCTATTAATGTGGTCAATAAATAAAATTAATGCAGTTATTAAATCACCCCTTACATAAGAAATACAAATTATCAAGCACATTGTACAACCAACTTAAGCACAAATACTGCATTAAATGTCACTAATACAAATGATAAAGCACATTATACAAATATACAATCCCGAACGGCAAACGGGCCAATGGGCTCGAGCCCGAAGGCGCACGGGCCAAACGGGCTCATGTTATACGAATCGCTTTAAAAAAAAACCCAAAAAGACAAAATAAATTTCTTAGTTAAGGATTAAAAATATGTCACATGAAATTCTTGATATCTGTAAATTTATGAGCATAATAAACTAAAATACATGATTCACCGAAATTTTTTATTTCAGGGTACCCGCCGCTGCAACGCGCGGGTACCCTGAAAGTATTACCGTAATTTGTTTGGTGCCCCTAAAGAAGTTGGGCCTGCTCCATTGCACATTGTGCACACCCACATATCCGGGCTTGGAGTGCCTTATCAAAAGCATGATTTTATGTGACAAGTTTAATTACGAGATTTGTGTGTCGCCAAACAACAATAAATTGGCATGCTGAGACACATGTCGCACAATGTTGTTCACTTTGCCAACTCGTAAGTAAACTAGTATTATATCCTCAACGACACAACGACGTACTTCTTCATATAAAACCCACTTAGAAAGAAATAGGGCTGCGCAAAACCGTACAAGAACTGAACCGACCGACAAAACCGACCAAACCGAGTAGACCAAACCGAATCGACCAACCTTTGGTTCGGTTCTCGGTTTTAATTTTTTCTAACTTTCGGTTTCGGATCGGGTTGGTATGAAAACCGAAATAAACTAAAAAAAACGAGTGACTATTTTATTTATTTATTTTATTTTTTTTGTTCATTCAAAGTTTCAACTCTCTTCACAAGTCCACCTAACTTCACAAAACACCCAAAAAACACAAACCCTAACTTCATGAATCGTTCTCATCTAATCAATGAACGACCTATCTTCTTTACCTACATATGAATCCTTCTCATCTCAACAAATCACTAGAATAGAAAAAGGGTTCATTACTTCGTTATATTGTATTTATTTATAGGGTTAATAACCTATTAAAGCATCATACTTGTCACAAAAAGCAGTTTGACGTAGCGAACAAAAAAAATAACCCTTTTGGCTACTAAACTTAAATTCTTGTCTTCTTTTGAGTATTATGACCATTTTACCCTTCCAAATTACAGAAATGGTCCCTGTGAGTTTGCGAAAATTGCATCCATCGTCCCTAGGCTAAATTACAAAAATAGCCCCTGTCGTTTGAAAAAATTGCGTCGATAGTCCAAGTAATTAAATCATGTTATCTTAAAAAAAATTAAGCTAGCTTGCTCAACCCACTGTCACATCTAAGAATACATAAACCAATTCAACACCACCATACATTGCGTCTTTTTTTTTTTTTTGAACGGCAATAATTGTATTAAAGTAAATAACAACTAGCAAGAAGCTAGAAAGTACATCGATAAAAAACATAACCACGATCCTGACCCTATCGATACAACGATACTACAATAAACGTTAATAAAACATTGTAAATAACCAAACCCATTGCCCGAGTACCAGCTTCCGTTTCCTGTACACCCTTTTCAACGCTATGAGATTGCTTAAGTTCCGAATTTACTCCATCATTATTATCCTCTGATTGTTCATTATTCTCTTCCATAACCTCGTTATTATCCTCAATCGATCTACCATACCCTCTACTCTCGCTATCATTCTCAGAATCATTCTCCACAACTTCCTCATTAAGCCTCTCTGCTGCCACCACATCCTCATATCATCAAACTCACGCTCCATCAAAGACATCCGCCCCTTCAATATCAAATTCTCTTCTTCCAGCTGCACTAAATGCGTATCCTGATCATCAACCCTACTCTCCAAATTATAACTACTATGATCAACTCCATAATTCGGGTAAATCATCACAAACCGACTCAAATCATGATCCAACCTCCTCTCATCTTCCACATGCTCCTCGACATCACTCACTCGACCCACCTTCTTCCTCCTCATCCTCCTCTCACAAACAACAATACCTCGCCATCATCACGACCTCAGAACCACCACGACTTCACCATCATCACGACCTCAAAACCACGACTTCACCATCATCACGACCTCACACCCACCATCAAACGACATCACCACGACTTCACCATCACAGGGCCTCACCATCACATGATCTCTCCATTTTGAACCTCCCGATCTAAACCACACAACCACTTCGACCCATAACCAATCAGATTCAAAAACAGCCCATAAACACAAGGATCCAAGAGAAAAAGATACGAAACTGGTTTCTGTGTTGGGCGGTGTGGGTGATGGATCTGTTTTTTTTTTGTTTTTTTTTGTTTAGATCGGTGTGGGTGATGAAACAAAACTGGTTTCTGTGTTGGGCGCGTGTGGTGGTGGATCGGGTAGAGGGAGTGGAGAGGATTGTTTTGGTGTAGGTGGTGAGGGGTGGTGGCCGGTGGTGAAGCGACGGCGGGTGGTTTTCCGTCCGGTGGCTAAGGTGAGGGAGAAGGGAGAAAGATTAATGGCTAAGGTGAGGGAGAAGGAAGAATGAGTTAAAAATATTAATGGGTTATTTATATACTTGGGACAAAGAATACAATTTTTATAAATTCAAAGGTAAAATAGTCATTACAATTTTGTATTTTGGAATTATTACTCAAAGGAAGACAAGAATTTAAGTTTAGTAGCCAAAAGGGCTATTTTTTTTGTTCGCTACGTCAAACTGCTTTTTGTGACAAGTATGATGCTTTAATAGGTTATTAACCCTTATTTATATGTCTTATTTACCTTTGTTCTACAATGGAAGTAACTAGTAAGGTATAATCTCTTAAGATATCTTGTACATGACTAATGTAGGATAGGTCATTAGGTTGTGCATATGAAATTATGAAAGCTATTGTGATAAAATTAGGTGTGTTAAATAAATATGGAAGTTATGGAATTTTTTTGAACATGTCCTTTGTTGACTTGTTGCTACTTTATTTTGTTGATACTTGCTACTGATGTGGGGGTGTTCATGGTATGAGTAATACCCAAATAAATCGAAAATTAAAATCGAATCAAACAGAAAATAACCGAACCAAACCGAATTTACCAAAATCGAATCTAACCTATTCGGTGCTCGGTTCAGTTATGGTTCTAGCAATCTAAACCGAAACCGAACCGAAAACCGAATTCAAATAAATATATACATATATTTTTATATATTTATATATAACAAAAAATATTAAAACTCTTTCATACTATAAATATAACATTTTTTTAAGCTTGATAATTTTTTTGTTGCTAAAAGTTTATGTAAATAAATGAATTAATAATTAAAATTATGTAATTTCGGTTATTTGGTTCGGTTTTCGGTTATGGGGGTTCGGTTTCGGTTATTCGGTTCAGTTTAATCAATTTGAATTCGGTTCGGTTCTCGGTTATACTCAAAATTTTTTTTAGCCAAACTAACCGAACCGAATAACCTGATAACCGAACCGATGAACACCCCTATATTGATGTACTAAATTTGGCTCTACAACTTGTGAACTTGTTGCTACTTGCTACCACTACTACAAAAAAGGGCATAGAGCCCGGTTAAAAAGGTGCAAAGAGTCCGGTTTTGCATGAGGGCACAAAAGGGGAGGGATTCTATGCGAAAACAAATAGAGCCCGGTTTTGAAAACGGGCTCTATTATATATCATAGAGCCCGGTTTTCTATTAAAGAACATGGCTCTATGTGAACCAAAAAAATTTTTAAAAAAAATCCAGCCATGAAATCCAATTCTTATTGGCTTAGTGAACACTGTATTGATTCAAATAAGAAAAGATTCAGTGATATTATAACTTACCACTTTCTATTGATATATTCTTGCAAACAACACATTTCAAAAAGTTACAAGCTACTTTAATTGACTACTTAAGTATAACTTTGGAGCAAATGTACCATTGCAGCAGTAGTATAACTACCTGCAGTTTAGCAATTTCGAAAATGGCGCATCTTCAACTTTCACTTCACAACTGCAATCTTCAACTTCCGTTTCCAATCTCAACAACTCGGCTACTCTGCAAAACCAGTTCCCGCTCTTTTGGTTGTGTTTCTACATGTGTAAATAGAAAGATGTATCATGTATGCACCTTGTTTCCAAGTATTTTATCAGCGTTCCCAAACTTAACTAATAAGGGCCTCAATTTTGCCTCTAATTCAGAATTTACAGGGCTATCACATACCCATTCTGCATTATCCTTTGGCCGCTCATTTAAGTCACTGTAACAAGATAACAGGTATAAATGCACGATATAAATGGAAAGTCAAGAGCAAAAATGATAAAATGAAACAATAAGTCATGACCAAAACTAACGTTCCCAGAGCAGATTCAGCAAACGGTGTAATGATTCTATAATAGCTAACACTCACATTCAATGCTGAAGAAAGCCCTGAAACGAAGTAATATACTTTAAATATCCCTTATTTATAACACAATAAGGCAATGTCGTAAGGGATCTGATAGACACCTGCGAGAAGATTAAGGACCCGGAAGAATAATATAATATCACCTGAAAGAGCATTAAGCTGGAGGTAGCTTCATTAGTTATTCAAAAACGATAAAATGTGACGCGGTTTAAATATTAAAATGCCTAATGTCTTGGATGGTTCACACAAACAGAATTGTTATTTAAATCATTCATCATCAAATGATATATTGATAATTTACAATTGATATTTAAATTATATGTTAATAACTAGCTATCAACTGTAAGCGTATGCACATGAAAGAATTTCATTCTAGCAGAGAAACCGTATCGAAAAAGACTATATTTGTTGGTGAGCATGTTTTTATTTTCACTTTCAACCATTTTAATCAAAAATTAAGTAAATTTCAACCATTTTATTCAAAAATCAATACCTTATAATCAACAATATAAAAAAACATATAACCAACAGAACTAAATTCATAATCAAAATTCACAACTTCATTTATGAGATACTATAATGATTAATTGAACAATAACATCAATTGTACCTCTTTCGAATCAAATATCATGCTGGTTTGGTTGTGTGACGAAGGTGGCTGTGACGGCAATGGTGTGTGGCGCTGGTGGTGGTGGTGTGTGTGACAGTCGTTAAGTGGTGTGTGATGAAGGTTGTGAAAAGGGGGAAAAGAGATTAGGGTTTTGTGTGTAATGAAATTTGGGGAGGGAAATAACACGCCCTTGCCTTTTGGATTTTATTTTGAGAACCGCGTAGGGGCAGATGATTAGAGCCCGGTTTTGTAAGGGGAAACATGGCATTAAGGTTTTAGAACATAGAGCCCGGTTTTGTGTTAGAGAACATGGCTCTATAAGAGGAATAGAGCCCAGTTTCTTAGAAGAAAACTGGGCTCTATCGGCTTTTAACATAAAGCCCGGTTTTTCACGAGAAAACATGACTCTATGCCCTTTTTTTTAGCCGGAATCCATATAGAACCCGTTTTTCACTAAAAGGGGTCTCTATGAAAGGGGCTCTATTCTCAGATCTCTAGTAGTGTACTGATGTACTAATGTTCTTGCTAGTTGCTAATGCAGTAACATGTGTACTTGTCATTTGTTGTAGTTTTTGAACTTGTGTTATAATTAACCATAATACTCACATATGTCGTCTTTTGTCACTTATTGTAATTCATAAAACGAATGATCATCTAATTAAGCAATAGTCTTGTACTAAAACATATAATTAATCTATCAACCATGAATCTAGTATCCCAATGATGAAGGCGTTCTACCTCCGTTGTTGTTGTTTATATTATTACTTTAATATAAGTTATTAAATTCAGGAAAATATATTTATAAAATTATATGTGGGTGTTTAGGATTGGGATTGAATTCAAAATTTGATATTGAATGAAGTAAATAATTTCGGTGGTTTGCTTGTACCTATTTTGATCATGGAAATAAATTTCTAATGGTTTAAATAAATTAACCTACTTATTTTAGTGTATAGTGCTCGTAACTTTGCAACTTTTGTATTGTATATTTCAGGATTTTATGGGAGTTGGTAATTCGGGATAGCCAACTTAGGATGTCTTATTTTCGATGATGTTGATCGAGGTATATTTGAGTCTTATTCACGTGTCACTAAAGCGTGTGTTTTCCATGTTTAAGAGCGAGTTAGTCAATGATAAATATCTATTTCGGGTTTGTGGTAAGGTAGTAATTAGTATGTTACACCCCCAATTTTGTGAATGCAGCGAAATTCAAATTGAGTATTACTCGTTGGTGTAACAATTATAATAATAGAAAACGAACTTTAACTGAGTCGTTTAAAAAGGATTGTCATTCATTTATTCAAATATCAGAGTTTACAAAAGAGATGTCTCAGTAAGTTCATGGGTACAAACTACATCAACATAAAGTTTTTGATGTTTTCCGAATGATAATAAACGTAAAGCCTACTTAGTATTTATGCCCTTCCGTGCTCCTCCGTGCCAGCCGCATAAGGACCCGAGATAAAATATGCTTAAAAGTCAACACAAAGGTTACGTTGTTATACACTCGTAGTTTGAAAACAAAACATTTATTATTGCACTAAGCTTATGAAACTCAAAATGTTAACAGTTGTATCAATAAGAATTGATATAATAGTGGCCCTAGTAGGTAATTTGCCATTATACCTAGAGTTCTCATATATAGTGCGTTTTCTTGTTGGACTTGGTCAAACAAACGGGATTCATCAATCCCAATAGGCCTCTCCACATTATTCGTGTTCACTCACTTGTGATTAATGACTCATGATGTAGGGACTCAAGTTGGAAATAGTGGTACTTAGTGCTAAAAACATTCAGATAAACATACAGTTTCAAGTAATCGTGTTAGAGTAAAAATAGTATGTATCTCCCCCAAGTGCTTGTAAAAACAGTTTAAAAGGTAAAAGGTGGGGCTATGAACTCATCGTGAGTTAAATGATATCAAGTAAATAATGTAGTCGATCGATAAGTCATGAAAACCACTACCTGCAACCTAAAATATGACGTTGTGTCTTAGGTTTTGGAATAATGATGTGAAAAAATAAACGAGCCTATGTAAGTCATTATATTGATCATGATGTTGTACATGATAGTTTATAATATTCGGGTATGTCATTTATAAAGATGGCTTGGTTTAAGAAAATATGTTTAGTTAATTATTGTAACACTGTTTGGGCTAACATAATTCAGAGGTCATGTAGTAAACGTACGAGGAGCTAGGACACTTTAAATCACAAATCCAACTACTCGTCAATACGTTCACCCCGAAGAGGCCCCTCACATGAAACTCGCTACTAACATGTTACGTTAATAGTAAAGCATATATTTTGCATATAAGTGTTTAAAATGGTTATGTGGCTTGTGAATTTAGTTGGTTTATGTCTTTGTTAAAGAATTTAAACAAGTTATAAGAGTTTACAAGTTTCTACAAGTTATGAACAGTAAAATCGGTTTTCATATATGAAAAAAATTATTTTGAAAGTCAAATAAACTTAGAAAAGTTTATTATAATTCTACAGGTTACATTTTTATAAAATGTGTTTAACTTAGTTAAGTCTTTAAGCTTGGAAGAAAACTAGTTTATCATAATTAAACCTTTGAAATATAAACTTTAAGTCTAACATAGTACTTGCAATTTTTGGAAATAATTAGCCCTTGGTTTGCATTTTTAGGCTTAAACTCCCGCGTTGTCTTCTGTAAAACATCATTTTGGACAACTTTGGTGCTTTACATTTTGTATGATTCAGACCAGAAGGGTCTAAAAATGAGTAAGAAAAACTGGGCAATAGGGTTTTTTTTATAGCTTTTAGGGTTTGTGGTTTTGATCTTTAACTTGTTGTAACTTTTGATTCGAAAAGCTATGATATTTTTGAGTTCCAATATAACTACACGTATATATTTAGTGTCATAGGGTCATGGTTTTGAGAAAATAACTAGTATAAGATAATAAAGTTTTACATGAAATCATAAACATGTTTTACTTATGTTTTACGATTTTATACAACATTATTAATATAACAAGTATACCTAGTATAATAAAAATATGAAATCAATGTAATGAGATTGAGCACAAGCTTTCGTGTTTTATATTTTCGATGATTCAGAACAGAAGGGCCTAAAAAATGAGTAAGAAAAACTGGACAGTAGGGTTGTTTACAGATTTTAGGGTTTCCGGTTTTGATCTTTAACTTGTTTAACTTTTGATTCACAAGTCCGTTGTAGCTGATTCGAAAAGATATGATTTTTTTTGAGTTCCTATATAACTGCACTGATATATTTAGTGTCATAGGGTCATGATTTTGAGAAAATAACTAGTATAAGTGATGCAGGTTTTACTGACCAGGTTTTAATATTTATAATTACTCGTTATACCTATGGTCTACCCTAATGCACTAACGGGCAGTGTACCCGGTCGTGTGTAGTGTAGTAATCGGTAAAACCGATGTCGTCCCAAGAGCTATGTTTGTGGATTTATACTAAGTCTAGGTGTCACAGATTTTAATATGATTTCGATAAGGAATTAACTAATTAATTACTAAAGCAAATAAAGGAAAATGATGTGATCAATAGAGGAGAGTGGTGCTAACCTAGTTACTCATCCTAACTAGTAGTGTTCACTTCTAATTACTTCCAATTAATTCAGGTGGGGTCAAAGTCGAGAGGACATCATTTGGTCAGTTCGTCCTAACCTATCAGCAAAGGGTACCACTGGAGAAGTCAGGTGTCCCCTCATAAGTCCAGTTGTTCCTGGTCCCCTAAGCCAAGTCATTAAGTACCACTACATGCTAGATTTATAATAATGAGTGCCCGGGCGCTAGCATCTTAAACACTCACCCTCTAATTCTTAAGTTTATCCAAACGGTAGGTGATCAATTGGTCAAATCGCACACGTAGAAAGGGTCGTCAGTTGGTCATATCTTACCCTTCCCCTCTCAGTCTACTCACTTAGGGTCAGTTGGTCATATCTCCTAAGAAACTAGCCTCTACCGCCATTCAAAACTACCGAAACAAGGGTAGTTACCAATAAACTATGCATGCATATACTTAGAAATAATTATACGAAAGCAATGTAAACGCAAAAAAGACAATTAAGGAATCATAACAAGGCCAACACCAAGAGGTGCTTAGCCGCTTATATTAACCATACAAATCAATTCAATGTTTAATGTTACGAAATACATGAATCGAAAGTAAAGAAAACATAAAAAGCTATTGCTTATCATAGGGGAGTAATTTCTCCCTTGGAGATAGCTCCGTATGCTCCTCTAGATCTGCCTTCGACTTCTTCTCATGTTCTCTGATTGTTGTGTGTGAAATGGGATGCTTTGAAATGCTGGAAATCGTGGGGTATTTATAGGCCATTCTGGTTACGGCGTAAATAATTATAAGAGTTACGCTGAACATATAATTCTTCGTAATTTGCACTAAAATGCTGGTTACGGCGTAACCTCTGGAAGGAGTTACGCCGTATCTTCAATAAATCAATGGTTACGCCGTAGTTGTAGCATGAGTTACGTCGTAATTATCAGCGGCGCGGAAGCTCATTTGACCTAATATGGTTACGTCGTAATCTTTGGGAGAGTTACGTTGTAATCTTCTGACAAGTTGGTTTTCTGAGCCACGCTTTAGTTACGGCGTAATGTGAGAGAGGAGTTACGCCGTAACTTCTTCAAAGTAGCATACTATGATAAAGCTTCAATAATCTCTCCAAATCCGCGTCTCTTTAGCTCCAGTGCTCGTAATTTACCTGAAAGTGAAATATAATGGAAAACAAGCGTAAATCCATATAAATGATATAAATTACAAGCATTATCGGGGGAAATTGACACTTAATATTCAGGATAATTTGATGTTATCAAATATCCCCCACTTGAACTCAACTTGCCCTCAAGTAGACCTTATTAGATAGATTCCTAAGAAGATATCTCCCATTACCTAGAAAATATAAGTTTAAAAATCCCTTATGCTAGAATAAAACAAAGCCGAACACCCACGAAATGGGAATGAAACACTCAAATCTCTCAACTATTCTAAGTGTCAATTTTGGGGTGATCACTTAATCGCACAGTTATAGCATGTATTATATCATATGCTTGGCGGTTACACAAATCACCACCACTAGAGTTAAGGGCTAAGCAATTCTCGAAGGCAATATGGGTAGACACGACAAAGGTTAAGGGTGTCTCGTCATTACTAACATGTCACGGTGAAGTGGAGAAAACCAATGGTACAAGACCAAATCCATGGCCAAGACACCAAAGATTGCTCGCTGCATCACCTAGACACGCTTCATGACTAAAGGGTAGGATAAGACATGGGATATATAAATGGTGTAAAATAAAAATCAAGCAAATTGTATAAATCTATAACCAAGTCATCACCACTTACCGTCCGCTAAAAGTTCAAGCTTCGAAGTTAAGAAACCGGATCATGATAAACTAGGTAGCTGTGTCATTAGAGGACGTCATGATGGGCACACTACCCTTTTTTCAACCGTTGGCGCTATTACCAACTCCAATCTTCAAATGTGACCGAGGTGGCCTCCTCGATACAAAAATCTATATTAAGGTCATAACATAGTGCTTATAACATTGCACTTTACAATAAACTGAATAACATAACTATTTTTTTAAATAAACATAACATCCCCCCACTTGAGATGAACAATGGGAATTAAGGGGGGGGGGGGTCTTCAATGATCATTAAGAATATGTCGTCGACAAAAGCGTGATTCCCGAAGCTTTCCACTTGAACCTTGAACTTAGGCAAATGATGACTTCTTTATCACAAATAAAGACTACAAGGTAAGCTAAGGTATATAGGTGTAATGAAACAATATATTGGGTTAACAAAATGAAAGGAATGGCTCAGATGGGTGTATATAGTGGTATCTTACACTAAAGGTGAGTGCAACAAAAGGGTTTCACATGGGGGTCGAGAAGTCAAGGTGACTAATCGATAGACACACAATGGTAGGCTATTTGGGTGATAATCCTATAATACTGCCTTCTTAAACTGAAAAGTCCAAATACATCGAGCTAAACTCAACATACCTCGTCTATGGTCTCGAAATGATGCAAAGGCCAAGTTCTAAAGTTTACTAGCTACCGGCACACTCATAATTTGGTGGATTTAGGGTAAAATTTTGGAAACGGATAGGGCTAATCTCACCATAATATATCAAGGGTTATATGTGTTCGGCTAAGGTCTAATCTAGTTAGGTTAAGAAAAACATGTCAAAATTTAAAAAATGGCATAATTTTTCAAAATAAACTAGAAAAACGAGGGCAAAATAAAGTTCAAGAGATAATTCTACTCCCGTCCCCCCACTTGAATTGTACAAAGTCCCTATTGTACTAAGCGTTAAATAAAGGTGAAGAGAAAAGTAGAATTAGAGCGAGAACTTCCCTGAAATTTGCTCCAAAAAGAAAGAAGGCCCACGAAAGAGAGTCATGCCTTCGCATAAGCATCCATGAGCAAACTTCAATCCCTGAAATCACAATACCGACAAGCACAATTCTAAAATGAAAAAATATGAAACATAAACCTAACTCACTTTCGTAGGAATCATTGTTGCATTTAGCGCATGCAACAAGCCTTTTAAACCACTTGGTGTCCCAAGTGGACGAGTGTAGTCTCGTGAGGGTTTACAGAGAACACACCCAAAAAGTTCATTTAAAATACTAATACAAGGTTATTGTGTTTAAAATAAAAGAAGTAATGCAGAGGATAGTTACGTCGTAACTCCAGAAGGAGTTACGCCGTAACTAGGCAAAACCTGGCATACGCAGCAAAAGTGTAGCTACGGCGTAACCACTGAGATGGGATTACACCGTAATTGGTAGTGCATCTGAAGTTCTGCTGCAAGGGGACTGTTACGGCGTAACCATGAGAATGAGTTACACGGTAACTCTGGTTAGATCAGCATGCTGCAACAACAACTTTTCTTCGTTTCCTGCAAAAGTGGTTAAAAACACAAAACCCAACAGAAATGGAAATAAAACAAATCAACGGGATAATTCGGGTTGTCTCCCGAAAGAGCACCTTTCTTTATTTACGAGTCTTTAAGTTAGACTCAAAGCCTCGGGGCTTTATGGTGGCCTTTGGACTTGGCCAACTTCCTCTATGTCTTTCATCAAGTTGTGTCTGACCCAAGCGACATTGGTAGCAGTGCGGAGGTACTCTTTAGTCCCTATCTTCCGAACTTTGTAAAATTTTTCGTCCGGCCCCAAATGATACCTAGTGAATTCATATTTTTCGGCCATGATTGGTGGTGGTTTTTTATATTGAATGCCAAGAAGTTTGCACCTCATTTGCTCATACTCTTCATCTTCTGGGTCACTTATCTTTGCTTTATATCGTGGCTCCTGGTGATCCACGATTCCTTTTATGTCATAATCATTGGAAATGGTTTCAACAGAATTATCAGTATCCTTATGATTGGAATCTTTTCTTGTGTCCTCTTTGTCATCATTGGTTGAGTTACCCGTATCTCTCTTCATCCGGATTATCTTCGTTCATGCAGTCCTTCCAAATTTTATTTTTTGTAGAAGAATCCACTTTCCCATATTTGATTTTGATCCAATCGTTAAATATTAACCTACCAGACCATTGTACCTCGGTTCTTCTATTGTACGTTGTTGAATTCCATAGAAATTTGTTACCTCCTACTCTATTTGCTCTACTTCCTCCATTACAGTTGTCATCGTAAGGATTGTAGGAGGCCCAAGAATCCCCATCAATGGTTCTTATTATTTCACACCAATGCTTTCGACCAATGAGCCCATGATCCGTAGTTGAATTATTTGTTGCTTCATGATTATGATCAGGGGTTTCACCGTGGCTAAGATTAGCCTAGATTTTTCTTTTATCATCATTGCCAACTTCGCCATACATGATTCGCACCCAAGCTTCGAATGTTATTTCCTTGTCATTAGTTAAGGACCATAAGTACTTGTATTTTTTTACTCTTTCCTTGTCATGACCACCATCATAGACGTCCGCATAAGGGTTACATGAAGCCCAAAGATCATATCCTTTATCTTTGTCAATAGGGATAGCCCTGCATCAATGGTATTTTAAATTGGGAATGTACTTGTAATAAACTTTCTGAACTTCGTGCCACATGTCTTCAGACTCTCTTTCCTTTATTTTCGAGGCGTGGTCGCGATGTATTTTTCCATTGTCGTATTCTTTGACTTTCCTTCCCTGCATATTATGATCATTAGTAACACAGTGCTTGTGTATGATGGTGCTAGGAGTAGTTTTATTTTTTCCTTTCTTGATAACACAAACAGTTTCGACAGGGTGACATTTTCCAACGTCATCCATATTCAGGGTAAGCTTCCTATCGTTGATTTTTAATGCAATGATTTTTTTGAAAACATTAATCTTTGCACCTGCAGTGGCCAGAAGGGGTCTGCCCAAAATTAATGGAATGTCGAGATCTTCTTCTATGTCTAAAATAACAAAATTGACAGAAAGAGTAAAATTATTGATTTTGATTAGCACATTCTCAACTATCCCTCTGGGTATGCTTACCGTTTTATCAGCCATTTTAATAGTCATGCAAAGGGGTTTGATAGGACCAAGGTTTAATCTTTTGCACATGGAAAACAACATGATACTAATACTAGCCCCTAGGTCTGTTAAGGCGTTGATATTATGTAAATTATTAATAGAGCAAGAGAGAATGAAACTTCCTGGGTCTTTTTCCTTAAGAGGGATCTGATTCAGGATGACTGCAGAGTATCTGACATTCAACTTTACTTCATTCTCCGTTACAGCTTCTATTCCCGTATGTTGTTCTTCCTTCAGAAAGCTCGTGTTGTCACATTTTATTATAGCTTGTTTTTGGAATCCGGAAAGCTCCTCTTCATCGTACCTGAAAGGGGTATAGAGAGGTTTACCGTTGCTGGAAAATATGGCTTTACAGAAACTATCATCACATGAATTTTCTTGATTAGTTTCATTTCCCTTTATCATGGGTTCCTTTTCGTTGTCTTCCAGATCCTCATGCCGAGCAAGGAGAGTGGTTCTTGTTTTTTGAAATTTTTTGAACAATGCGTCCCTGCTGGCCTGTCGCTTATTATCTTCTTCCAGATATTTATTTCTTGATTCCTCGAGTGAAGAACTTCTTGTTTTGAAATAATTATGGTCATAACCTTGATGGAAGGGTTTTCCTTCTCCATACATAACTTTTTCGATTTGGGGGCTTATATTTTTCATAGGGAAATCTCTGGTCAAGTTCCATCCTTCACTTGTATCGCATTCTACTCGAATAGCATGCACATTTTCCTGGAGTTTTTTCATATCTCTTCCAAGGTTTTCCAATTTTCTTGTGATGGCGACAATGCTTATGGGACCTCTGTCCAGGCTTCGGCTGCTTCCTCCATCGTGCCATTTTTGAGAGTGATCGGTAAGTTTTTGAATGGCTTCAATGGCGAGAGCAGGAGTCATACTCGGAATTGGTCCTTGGTAGTCCAACATTTGTCTTGTAGTCACATTGATTCCTTTGTAAAAGATGTTGACTTTTTACTCGTTGTTTAGATCATGCGTGGGAAATTTGTAGAGGAGATCGTTGTATCTTACCCAGGCTTGATACAACGTCTCACCGTCATCTTGTTTAAAATTGTGTATGTCTGCGAGTTGTCTTGATACTTTAGATGGTGGACAGTATCGTTGAATAAAGTATCTTTTAAGGAGAGCCCACATATCAATTGTTCCAGCTGGTATTCTATTAACCCATCTTTTAGCGGCTCCCGTAAGAGTGACAGGAAAAATTCTGAGCATAACTGCATCTTTTGAAACTCCTGGTGTATTGAACAGGCTGGTGATTTATTCAACATTTTCGACGTCTTCGTAAGCATCTTCCGAGGTATTTCCAGAAAAAGGACTTGGTCTTAATTCCCTCATAAATTGAGGTTTTATCTCGAAATCAATATTAGCTCCAATTGCCGGTCTTACGAGTCTTGGAGCTTGTTCTTCTCTTGTCAACGCTAAATATTCCTCAAGAGTGAGGTCATCAATGTTAACAACTTCCATGGTAACTGAAGACTTGAAAAGAAATCGTGAGGATTTGATAAAATTTTAAAAACAAAACAAGAATTAAAGACTTAATAGAAATCCTAATATAACTCCCCGGCAGCGGTGCCAAAATTTGATGCAGGTTTTACTGACCAGGTTTTAATATTTATAATTACTCGTTATACCTATGGTCTACCCTAATGCACTAACGGGCAGTGTACCCGGTCATGTGTAGTGTAGTAATCGGTAAAACCGAGGTCATCCAAACGGTAGGTGATCAGTTGGTCAAATCGCACAAGTAGAAAGGGTCGTCAGTTGGTCATATCTTACCCTTCCCGTCTCAGTCTACTCACTTAGGGTCAGTTGGTCATATCTCCTAAGCAACTAGCCTCTACCGCCATTCAAAACTACCGAAACAAGGGTAGCTACCAATAAACTATGCATGCATACACTTAGAAATAATTATACGGAAGCAATGTAAACGCAAACAAAACAATTAAGGAATCATAACAAGGCCAGCACCAAGAGGTGCTTATTCGCTCATATTAACCATACAAATCAATTCAATGTTTAATGTTACGAAATACATGAATCGAAAGTAAAGAAAAGATAAAAAGCTAATGCTTATCGTAGGGGAGTGATTTCTCCCTTGGAGATAGCTCTGAAAACCCAATTCCTTTTTGCTTTGAAAACCCGATAACTTTCAAGTGTTTTGCAAATGATATGTATGTGTTTGAGATTCTAAGTGTAGGAGTTGTAAGGAGTGTGTGAGTGAAATGAAATGGCTTATATAGCCAAGACCAAACATGCCCTAAGCAATATATTAGTTCATCCTTGTATGAATTCCAAGCAAGTAAAAAAACAAAGGGATGCAAGCATGCATGCAAGAATCGACTTAGATTAAGGGTATGCTTTGGTTTGTCATGTCACCATGAGAGAGGAAGACATATTATACCATGGGTAACAAAGTCAAGAGTGGTCAAGGCATGGTCTAGGGCATTTGTTTATTAGATTAGGGTGGCTAAAAGAGGAGTCTTGTCTCCTTTGTTCCTTTGTTTGGGTCTAACGCAAGAAAGCAATAAAAAAATTACAATGTTGTCTTGTTTTGTGTCTTCTGTCGTGGGGTTATAAGCCAAGAAATGGGTTATATAATTGGCCATGGTTTCTAGTTGACTTGCGTTCAACACAAGAGAAAAGAAAAAAGAATATTATATATACATGTGTTGCATGCATTTGGTTCATGCAAAAGAGGAGAGCCATAGCTTTGAGTGTTCATGTGAGTTGCAAGAAAGAAGGAAGTAAAAGGTGTGTTGGGTTTGTATGTTGTCGACAATAAGGACCCAAGGAGGGGTCAAGTCATTCTTTGTCCCTCAAAGGCTTAATACACAATGGTCCTTGTGCTTATTCCTTATATAAAAAAGTCAAGTGTAATTATCAAAGTCAAAACATTGTTTATTATGAATTTTGAATTTATTAGATACACTTTAACTAAGGGAGTGGGCAACAAAGTGTATAATTATAGAGAAGGGAAAAGATTTTGAAATTTCATGGTGTATTTTTTGTTCCATTTTAGTTTGAATGCGAGTCGTGATACGCCGGTTTGGTGTGTTTAAACAAAGATGTTTAAACGCGTTTTCACAAGAATTTTTTTAATTTATATAAATGTGATATAAAAATATAAATGAGGACTCGAACATGATTTGATTAATTATTGCCATAACTAAATGGGTGTCGGTACTCGTTTGGCTTCGTTTTCAGGGAAAATGAGATAACTTCTCATTTTTAATTTTTTATTCATTAGTCCTACTCAGAAAATATAAATGCACATTTTCTGATATTCATAATTATTTTAAATTGTTTTAGTGTGTGGAAAAACTTCCCATAATTATATCAATTGAGCTAATGCTTGCTCAAAACATTCAGGTAATAATAAATAATAATTTATTCTTAAATTAAAGTTTGAAAATTTACCGATTGTCACAGTCTCCCCATCTTATAAAGAAATTCATCCTCAAATTTCAGTTTGAGTTAGTCGATAGAGTTTGCGTGTTTTGACAATCGAGATACGACTATACTTTAACCATTTGCCTTCCCGACTCAGGGTTTCGATAGGTTTTAACATTTCATAGATGTGAATTTCCAGCAAGGAAATGATGTTCAATCTAGGTGTACTCCTAGAGTTATTTCTATTAACTCATTCCTCAAGGTTTTTGTTACTAAGGGATATCCGAATAACCTACTCCTTGTAGTTGCTCATGATATTTATTTTATGGTTATTCCATTTGAATGATGACGTTGAAATGTCATGTTCTGTTGTGTGATTAAAATGATAGTGTGGGTTACTAGTGAGCTTTAGGTTTCCTCTAGAAAGATGGTGTTGATTGCTACTTGCAATTCGTTGGTTGACTTATTGATGTGCTTTATACCCAAAGTACGGAGGCTCAAAGTTAAGAGTATAGTTTGGTCATTTACGGAGTATAAGTCGTTAAGTAGTTATAGGTTTCTACTTGATGATGAGGTTTCTCGGAACTGGAAAAGTTACGAAGATTACATAGTTGGTCTCCGTAAATAGTCTGGAGTTATAACTTTAAAGGAAGTTGTTGCTGGTATCCGTGATGGTCAGTAGGTTGTCCTTAGATAATTTAGGATGTGGAAATAGAAAGTTGTTGACTTTGATCAAGCTTTCGGAAGAGAACCTGATGAATGTAGAGAAAATTGCTGAACTTCAGCTTTTGTAAAGAAAAACTTGTTTAATATCGGTTCCAAGCTGGAAGTTTACATGTCCTCTATGTGAGTTCAGGAGTTACGTTTTCACATAAGCTTTTGTAGATGATGAATCAGTTTGTTCCTTAGCAATCCCATTAAAATGCTTATTTCTTATTGTTTCAACGCAAAGTGTTTGATTTACTCCAAAGGTTTTGCTTAGTGAGCGAAGGAGAGTCATTCCTCGAATGGTTAGTGATGATTTCCAATTCATCGGTAAGGTGTGGAGTGGAGGTACTTGTGACAGGGTAAGGTCGTGACAGACATGCATAGTGAAGGGGTTTCTATGTGAAAAGTTTATGTATTCACACAAAAAGTTTGCAACACTCGAAGTTTTAGCAAGAACTACTTCAAACATAATTCCAGTGTCACTATTCTTAGTATTCCAAAATTCACCTCTGAGTCGGACATATGTGATCAGGCTATGTCCTACTGTCCCTGGTCGAAGATAGGTGATCAGTATATATTCCACCGAGGTTCAATGAATTTTGAAATGCTCAGCTCAGTTATACTAATAGTATGTTCAAATACTTTTAAGAGTTGCTTTGAGAGATTAAGATGAGTGACCCAACTCGAGGTCAGTTAATAAGTTCACATAGAGTGAGGCGAGTGTTCAAACTCGAAGTTGAACAATAAGTTCATGTAGAGGAAGGCGTAACCCTGAGGTTATAAACCAGTACGTAGTAGGATTATCATAATCCAGTATATATGAGTATGAGTAAGCGGGATAAGACATAGTCTGTGACAAAGTCGGTATAGGTAGATAACATAGTTTGTGACAAAGTCGGTATAGGTAGATAAGTATATAGTAAATACTTAAAGTATGTAGTATGTGTCAAGTAAATAAAGTGGCATATAACAGTGTATGACACAAATTTGCGTTAAATAACAGCAAGTAAATAGTGAGCATAATATATAATTTACGTCAAGTAAAAGTAGTGAGCAAGGCATGCTAGCATGTGTCTGGCATGTGTTTGGTCATAGGTAAAGTTTTTCGTAAAAGCGGTTATAGGTTAGGACTTATTTGTGCCTAGTTCTCTATAACCAAGGCTCTGATACCAATCTGTAACACCCCCAAAACCCGAGGGCGCCACTCAATTAGTATCATAACAAAGGTAATAAAGAACGGTTTATAAAACTCGTTTAATAATTTTTATTAATGAAATTACTAAAGTTTACAAAAGTTCAATTATTGCGGAATTATGGCCCATTGATAAAAGGTGGTCCCAAATACATCAGTGTAGTCTATGACCAAGCCATGCCAAGGCCTGCCTTGATATTGTCACACTTCAGAATCAGACACCTGAGAAAACATGCTAAAAAGGTCAGCTATAAAGCTTGTGAGTTCATAGGTTTACATAAAGCAGTAAGGTTGGACCAATAAGTTTACGAGTTAACAATATAAAGTGAATAATGCTATACGAAATTCTATTAAGTTTACAAGTTAGCATTATAATGTGCATAATGTTATACGAAAGTCTTTTAAATAAGGTTACGAGTTAACATTATAATGTGCATAATGCTATACGAAAGTCTACTAAGTTTATAGGTTAACATTATAATGTGCATAATGTTATACGAAAGTCTACTACGCTGCACTAAGTTCCACGATACCGAAGCTACGACAATGTGCAAGAAATGAGCTCATGTAATCAAAATAAGGCCCGGCAAGTGTTCTATCCCGTGACACTTGTAATTCGACATGGTATACATCCGTTTGTCCTATCTAGAAAGTTGGTTCTCCAACACGGATGGAGGCGTCACCCTCAATAGATCTATTTATATCACTCGTGCTTTCCAGCGGGAACTAACGGTACATGAGTATGGGCATGGATTTGGGATACAGTACTTAGGCTAACACGTAATAGTTTTTCAATCAAAAGAAATGTTTAAATGGTCTATAAAAATCAAGCATGTTTCTCACCGCAAGTTTGCAAAGCATATACGAGTTAAAAAGTGGGTCTACGAACTCACCTGAGAAATAAGGCCTCCGAAATG
The DNA here is from genome assembly GCA_019973895.1 of Chrysanthemum seticuspe. Classification (NCBI taxonomy): domain Eukaryota; kingdom Viridiplantae; phylum Streptophyta; class Magnoliopsida; order Asterales; family Asteraceae; genus Chrysanthemum; species Chrysanthemum seticuspe. The sequence goes on from BPTQ01000009.1 coordinate 38,657,355, forward strand.
AATAGTCATGAAGTAGCAGTGTGTAGAACCAACACGCGACCTAAATTAGTATGACAATTCTTAGTTTACAGTTTTGTGTACTCACGACTCAAAGTGTTTGAATAAATTTAAGTGTTTACAAGTGGTTGTGTTAAATGTTGCTTGTGTGGCAGAGTTTACGTTTAAGTCGTTTCAAAGTGTTTGTAAGTATTGGCTTTTGGAAGAAGTGAAAAAAATGAATGCGAAACCTTCGTATAAAATTTGGCTCGAATGCTGGCTCAAGTATGCCAAAGTGTGAATAAACACAAATAAATTTGTCTTTATTAGATTTGTTTAGTTTCGAGAGGTAAAATATATATGCAATATATATTTTATCGGAGTTGTGGGAAAATATAATATTTATGCTTTACGCAGATGGAGTCGTTAAAAACATGTGTTAACGTGTCCCTTTAACAAAAGTGGTAAAATAATATGAATTTATTATCTCCCAAAAGTTTTAGGATAAAAACTGTTATGTGTACAACTTAGAAGGACTAAAGTTGTAAAGATTAATACAAGTTTTATAAGACTTATAAAAGTCTTGCTAAAGATATCAAAAGTATTTAAAGTTGAGGCCTAAAGTTGTAAATTACAAACTTATTAAAGTGTTAAGAGAAAGTGAAATTTAATTCGAAGTTGAGGGACTGGGATTGTCAATTCACGAAACTTGGCAAAAATAACCAAAAATCACAAAACATGCCAAGAGGATGATTCGAACTATGTATCCCTTGCTTGACTGTCCAACACCCCAACCAACGGAGCCAAGTGTTGTTTCGTATTTTAATTTACAACATTATCAATTTTAACCTATGTTTAACTGTTTTAATTTTTTTTTGTTCTTTTTTAACTCACTTCAATGTACAGATCGTGTATAAATGTATGTCGAGAGTATAGATTTTAAGGAAAACTCATTTGCTATATGTGCTTGGTTACTACATATGTAGTTGACATGAAACACCAAGTAAGAAAATGGTTACAGTGAGCAATGAAAGTTGTTTGTTCGAACGAGATAGGAAGAAGACCAACGATCTAGTAAACCCGTTTGCTTCACAAATTTACACCCGATTCCTTTTTGCTTTGAAAACCCGATAACTTTCAAGTGTTTTGCAAATGATATGTGTGTGTTTGAGATTCTAAGTGTAGGAGTTGTGAGGAGTGTGTGAGTGAAATGAAATGGCTTATATAGCCAAGACCAAGCATGGCCTAAGCAATATGTTAGTTCTTCCTTGTATGAATTCCAAGCAATTAAAAAAAGAAAGGGATGCAGGCGTGCATGCAAGAATCGGCTTAGATTAAGGGCATGCTTTGGTTTGTCATGTCACTATGAGAGAAGAAGACATATTATACCATGGGTAACAAAGTCAAGAGTGGTCAAGGCATGGTCTAGGTCATTTGTTTATTAGATTAGGGTGGCTAAAAGAGGAGTCTTGTCTCCTTTGTTCTTTTGTTTGGGTCTAACGCAAGAAAGGAATAAAAAATTACAATGTTGTGTCTTGTTTTGTGTCTTCTGTCGTGGGGTTATAAGCAAAGAAATGGGTTATATAATTGGCCATGGTTTCTAGTTGACTTGCGTTCAACACAAGAGAAAAGAAAAAAGAATATTATATATAAAGGTGTTGCATGCATTCGGTTCATGCTAAAGAGGAGAACCATAGCTTTGAGTGTTCGTGTGGGTTGCAAGAAAGAAGGAAGTAAAAGGTGTGTTGGGTTTGTATGTTGTCAACAGTAAGGACCCAAGGAGGGGTCAAGTCATTCTTTGTCCCTCAAAGGCTTAATACACAATGGTCCTTGTGCTTATTCCTTATATAAAAAAGTCAAGTGTAATTATCAAAGTCAAAACATTGTTTATTATGATTTTTGAATTTATTTGATACACTTTAATTAAGGGAGTAGGCAACAAAGTGTATAATTATAGAGGAAGGAAAAGATTTTGAAATTTCATGGTGTGTTTTTTTTGTTCCGTTTTAGTTTGAATGCGAGTCGTGATATCCCGGTTTGGCGTGTTTAAACAAAGATGTTTAAACACGTTTTCGCAAGTATTTTTTTTATTTTTATAAATGTGATATAGAATATAAATGAGGACTCGAACATGAGTTGATTAATTATTGCCATAACTAATTGGGTGTCGGTACTCGTTTGGGTTCGTTTTCAGGGAAAATGAGTTAACTTTTCATTTTTAAATTTGTATTCATTAGTCCTAGTCAGAAAATATAAATGCGCATTTTTTGATATTCATAATTATTTTAAATTGTTTTAGTGTGCGGGATAACTTCCCATAATTATATCAAGTGAGCTAATACTTGCTCAAAACGTTCAGGTAATAATAAATAATAATTTATTATTAAATTAAAGTTTGAAAATTTACCTGTCACAAAATCCAAACACAACCATTATCCCCTCGTGTTCATATAATACTCACTCGCCAAGACTCAAACTTAAAACAAAACAATTAGTGAATCTCAGCTCTTTCTCTCGTATTATTCAAAGTAACATCGAGACACATGAAGGTCTATCAAACAAGAGAAACAATCATATCGATCCATTTTTGTGAAGCAAAACTTCAATTAATATCCGAACACATAAAGATAAGGATTATAACAACTATGTTATACCCTTTTTCTTTGGTTCGTTCATAGACCATAAACAACAACTAAAATAACATATGAAGACCTACCCGAGACCCTCCAAAGGATCTTGATGCCTCGTTATGCTATCTTGATCCGGATTGAGCAATGAAAATTACAAGAAGGTACTGGTACGGTTTATTTGTGTTTGTGTGGCTCGATTCGAAGGGTTTATTATTTGATTGTTCGATTATGATTGAAGGAGATGATGGATTCAGATGTGATGAGTTTTGGATCAGATTTGGGGAGGATGATGAAAGCATATCAGAGAGAGAAAAAAGGAGTTGGGGGCCGAACTTATCAAGAGTCTGTGTTTAGGTTATAATGAAATGAGAAACATTTTAGGGTGCGTTTGGTATCCCACAATGGGAATGAGACTATGACTATGAAAGTGATTAAAGGTGTTTGTTTAAGATGAAGGGGTCCACCACTATGGTAATGAATGATAGGTATAATCCATAATCCATATACATCAAGTGAGCTAGGTATGGATCTTTCATAGGTGAGTGACCCACCACTACTATCAAACTAATACCCATTGTCATTCATGGCAGCAAACCAAATGCACCCTTAAGGTTATAACTGGTTAATGTTGTTTATGGATTGGATCAGATTTTCATTTGTTGGGCTTGTATCCGATTATTTGGACCTAAATGATATATCAAACGGACTGGATCATATTATTGGGCTGGCATGAAAATATAAATGCTTTGGGCTATATCTGGTTAATAGGTTGCAAATTAATATCAAGGATTGGGCTAAACTTAATATAGTTACCAAAGTATTGATTTTAATGCGTTGTGTTAATTTTTGATATAATTGACAAAAAGAGTGGTATTTGATATTACAAATTTTCACGAGGTTAATATTACACTGCTAAGAGTTTGCAATGCATATCAACTGTGAGTACAAGGATGCTCCTTTATTATTTATTTGGGTTTGAAGTAACGTTTTACGGATGCGTGTACTTATTTCATCTTCTTTCTTTTTTCACTTCCTGCGAAGATGACTTGTTTGGGCATATATTGATTGTGATGAAGACTTGGATATCTAATTTATTGTTGTGATTCTTTCTCTCTATACCCACAAAGTAGCTACAGTTTAAGGAGTTACGTTGTAGTGCTCAATGTCTCACGTAGTTGAGGATATATCAATAGAAATTGTGCTTCTAATACTTTGGTGGTAAGGTATAAGGTACACCGTTCTTAGTCACATGATAGTACAAGCTTAAGTCACAAGTCTGAGGGATTTTACTTCACTCTCAAGTTCGTCATATTGGATTATCTTCACATGTGGTTACTAGAGTTAGCCGTTGAATTCAGATACAAGGGTTTGATAAAAGAGTTAGACAATATTAAATGGTATTGTTAGTAGATTGGGTTTATCGACATCTTCTCATGGGCTAAATGATTTAGGATATAGTTCTTCCAGTTAATGCTTTATGTACACAATTTTATTCTAATTCCGATGAGATCGCAACCATCAATGGAGAGAAATGTGTACATTAAGGACGCACAACAAGTTCACGTGATCGGGTTTAATGATTTATGCCAGATATTGGTTGACTCTATATCCTTCTTTCGTCTTTTTCTACGCACTTCTCCCTTATCCATCTTTAGCAATTTCGGGCAACAAATTTAAGATGACCAGTGTTTCAAATTGTTACTTTGGTGTTATCATTTTATGTGTACATTATGGGCTGATTTTTTATATGTAAGATAACTGGGATGCATTTTGTGAAATGAAGATGTTGATATTTTGTTCTCCCAAATGGACAATCTTGAAAAATGTCGAGTGTACAATTTGTTTTACATTTTCCGCTGCGTGTTAGAAGACTAAAGACGGTATTCATTTAATCATCAAAAGACTTCTTTGGATTCAAGACATTAATAAAAATAGTTGTCAGTTTGGGGGAGAGCACTAATTAGGAGAGAGTAAAAAATATTATTTTAATCCTTAATCAGAATTGCTCACTTTGCTCTTCGTGCAATTAGTTTTACACTTAAAATTTCAATTTCTCACAATTATCATACGCCATTGATGTTCATGAGGGGGATGATTTTTACAAATTTTTAAAGACGATTATGAAATTGCGAAAGTGATCAAATTTTAAGGACCATTCGTGCAATTAATTCTCAATTATAAGAATAAAAAGGGAGGTTCGGCCCAAGCCATACCTAATGTGTGAAATAAAACCAACTATAAAATATGCGTGTTGGTTTTTTCGACTATAATAATTTATCAGTGTTTTTGAATAATGGATCATGACAAGGAGTTCATGGAAAGAGAGGAAGAAGAACTAGGTAAGGAATTCGAAGAAGAAGCAGAAGAAGATTATGATTATTTGGATTATGAATATGATGATATTGAAGAAATAGAGTTTTGGGTAACACTGCCTAAGGTTGAAACTTGGGTTGGTTCTGATGGCAAAACAACTTTGGAAGGGCTGGTGGTTGATTGGCCTATTCTTGGACGAAGCAAGAATATATCTCTCTTTAACGATGTTTGTCCAATTTGCTTCAAAGCTTTGACTCGTACTGGGAAACATCGAATTTGGTACAGTATATATAACTCTTTCTCTATATCTGACTAATCAATCACAAAAACGTTTTTTCTTTCAACTGTGGATTTGATTAAATGTTCCAAATTGTCTTTTCTGAACAGACAAGTTTATCTAAGCTTTGACTGCAAGATCCAAATTTTTGTGTATGAATCATGTAATTTTCTTGTATCAGTGTTTCTTATATTCTTCAACATATGAGACATGTAATTTTATCGCACCAACCACTGTATTGTGTGATTATCATAAGAATGGTGATCACGATAGGACACAGACACTCACACACACACACACACACAATGAAGAAAGTAACTGGTCGTGTTTGCAACCGACTAGTGCTTTTTTGGGTTGAGGACGCATCGAAAGTAGGGTAGTGTAAGGGGAGGGACACGCGTCATAAACATGAACCACCATAAGCAATCTTCCACTATCACATTTACATATATCAATCTTCAAGTTTCACCACCATAAACAAGAACCACTACATACACCTTTTGATATCCGACTTTTATTTATAATGTGATACCGTTTTTAACAATATTCCTCTTTATATGTAAAATCATGCATGTTTCCTATGATTCATTAGAAATTCCAGCTACCTTTTTATGCCCTAAGTTGATTCTTAATTTCCTTAAGAATAAAGGCTTTACAAATTCTTGGTTCATTCATGATCTGGTTATTCTTTTTACACATTTGACTGTCTGTTTCTTTTTGTTTTGCAGTTGTCTTCCTTGTGGGCACATATATGGAAGGTCGTGTATAAACCAATGGCTTCAACAAAGTCAAAATTATAGCAAGGTTTGTCCGACTTTTTAACAATAGTAATTTTACCGTATGTACAATAGTTTTTTATTTTTTTTCCTCATTTTCTCTTGATAGTGCCCACAATGCAAATCGTTATGCACATTAAAGGATGTTACTCCTCTTTACTCGCCCTTGCATTGTTGCGGTTGGTGCCTTACCCAAGGTAATCAGTGTCTGTATTAAAGCTAAACTTCAATTCTTTTTATATGAGGTGTACAAAGCTTTTTTATATACTAAAACTCTTCAAAATATTCATTGCAGGTATCTACTAAACGGTTTCCATTCACTAAACAGGGTTTCAAGGCATTCAAGCGGTATGCAATTCGACGATTAGATGATGAATCCGCAATGCGGCTTGATGCAGCACGACGACGCGATTATGCTTTTCGACGACGTAAGGAGATATATCGATGGTGGTATTATTCGGATGCAGCGCACCAACCTGATAAATATGATCGGTTGGCCAATAAATTATCACATCGAGATCAAATGTTGGATCAACGGATGTCGGCATTGAGCCTACGGATTGAAGACTATCATACGAGTATAGATCTATTTGTGCAAAGGTACAAAGAGCATATAACACAAGACAAGAATGAGTGGAAAGGGATGGCAACAAGGGGATTACCGCACATTCCAACAGAATCTTCATCCCTAGCCCCATCCCGGCCAGGGATTGATTTAAGTTACCTCCATGTTCCCAACGGGGATCAGAGATCCCCAACACGCGTATCAAATGTTCAACACGCATATCAAAGGCTCGTTGGAATTGTATTCGGTTGCCGCATTCCTAACACTTCACCCGACCATTCAGTTAGTAAGACTTGAGAGCGACATTCAATTTGCATCATCTTGACATAAAATGAACATTTACTAATGAACATTTCATCTTTATTTGTTGAGCTCTTATTTGTTATGTACTTTCTATGTGTATGGCAATATCATCCTAGTCACATTAGTGGGGTACTTCTAACAATCAAGATTACGCAGTTACTTGAGTTAATACACTAGCATTTTATATTTCAGTTGCATATTGCCAATGACTCTTTAAACTTTGGATTCACATTTTAAGTTGCTCATTTTACAGATGCAAGATTGCAAGTAGGGGTGTTAAGATTGGTCAATCATCAGTAAACTCAATTTTAATTAAACTCGAATTTGTAGCTCGATTTTGATACCCGCACTACACGGAATGGTGTAGCCGAGCGGGTTCACGAGCTCGCTTGGCAACCCGAGCTCCACTCCGTCTGGCCTTAGAGCAATATGTCTATCAGAGCCCAGTAAAATACTAAACTTATTTTTACTTGATTAACTAAAGCCCTATAACTTTATTAGCTGCAACATTGGCCCGTCTGCTTCTTTTTCTTCACTTTACGTGAACGATATTTATCACGTTAGGATTTCAGCAGAACAAACAATCGAACAAAAAGGCAAAACACATCATTTTCTTTTGGAATTTCTTATCCCACTAGGGTTATTGGGTAATCGGGCTGGGTTAAGTCGGGTTTTTATTTTTAAAAACTCACCCGCGAACCGACCCGATAAAGGAATCGGGTTATCGAGTTCGGCGGTATTCGGGTCGAGTTATGCCGAGTCGGGTGATTCGGGATGTCGGGTGATACTACAAATGAGTAGCTTATAAGAAGCAACCTGACTATCTCAAATTTCTTAGCATAGATATAGTAAGAAGCAACCTGCTTACCCTGTTGACCTTTCTATCACATAGTTAGCCATTTAAAGACCTATAAATGTTGCCCATAACAGTAAACATCTATTTCTTAATGAATCTCATACTGGTAAGCAATCGTTTTCAGAAGAAGCTCATCACTTCAAATCTATATACACGCCAAGGCCAATCGATGATAATAAATTGAAAATACGCCAACTATGGATAAGAGCATATATTCTATTCATCACCGAGTTTAAAAATCAAAATTAAGTGGATTTCAATCAACTATGGTATGTAATCCAGGTCATAAGTAGTTGGTTCACCATATGAGTGCCTCAAGGCCGTCTCGTGGATTTTTGATGCCTTATTCCACTATAGCAAATAAGGGCCCCTTAAGCACGAATAGTCCAAAATACTTCTATATAAAATTTATTAAAATTGCTATAGTTGAAACATGTATCTAAAAATAATAATAGCAAAATACGCTAACTAATAGTTACATACGATGTAACTTATTTTTGACAAAAAATACACCATTGGTCCTTAAACTTGTTAATTCGTTTCGCGTTGGGACAAACCTCGGCATTATCATCGCCATATGTCCAAAACATGGCCTTTATATGCCAAATTAGCCCCTTGACAAAGTCAATGTCTAATTTTTGTTTTGTAGTCGAGGGTATTTTAGTCCATACACATATATATGTTGATAACACATTTATATTTTAGCCCTTCATCTTTCATCCTTGTCATCATCTCTCCAAATCATTCATCTCCCCAAATCATCATCTTCCCAACATCATCCTGGTCATCGTCTCCCTAAATCATCATCTCCCCAGTACGCCAATCCAAATAACATGTATGACACAAATTACTAAGAAGCAAAATTTTACTTTGAAACAGATAACCCCAATTTACAAATCCTAAGTTTATTACTCCCTCCGTCTCAATATAATTGTCCACATTTCTTTTTTTGGATGTCTCAAAATTATTGTCCACTTTCCTTTTATAGTAAAAGAAAGAGAATTTAATGGAGGAATATTCCTTTTGAATGGTTGAAAATTAAAGTGGCCCCACTTTTATTAAATTGTGTGAATCTTGTCTAGTGACAATAATTTTGAGACGGAGGGAGTATAATAGATTGCATTTATACTTAAAAAAATCATTGTTTAGAATCTGCTAGAAACCACAACTCTTTCAACTTGTATTTCTCGTTTCCTTCTATATCTACAATTTCAAGAAAACATATTAGAGCGAGCACGCTCTAGCGCACATATACAAGAACTAGCATTGTTGTCTATTGATGGGATCACAACCTATACTAGAATTTAGTAAGCTTGACATCAGCTTCAAATGCATAGCATAGTTATATATTACTGATAGAAATACTTTTGTGTCTTTATGTCCATGGCACAAATGCAAAGAGTTGATAGAAATTGGCGAAAAACTTTACCTAATTAAATCAGTTATCAATACAATAGGGATGTTGTGATCAAGTGCTAGCTTTCTTAAATTGTTCAGTGGCGCCATAGAACCATCCTCTGGATTAACAATAGTCGAAAGAACAGAAACTGGATCAAGACCGGCGAGCTTGACAAGATCAACAGATGCCTCAGTGTGACCCGCTCGTCTCAAAACCCCACCGTTCCTATACTTTAAAGGAAAAACATGTCCAAGTATTCTAAAACTTCCAGGCTTAGAAGTAGGAGAACCTAAAGCAAGAATTGTTTTCGCTATATCTGAAGATGATACTAACACAATATGAGTTATATAATTTCACAAATAATTGTTACACAAATTTAGTTATTACAAATGGTTATGAGATTATACCACAGTGATTGTGAAAGATGGAGCAACAGAGTTGTTTTCATTTTCTGGTGACATTAATGGGAGATTTAATCTTTCGAGATCTTCGGATGTCATGCCTACTGATATGATACCCGAGTCGTGTCTCATTAAGAACCCAATGGTTTCTGGTGTTGCGAAAGATGCTCCGAATACTATGTTTCCTTCGATATCACCATTTTCATCATCAACAATGATCACAAACTTTTAGGATTTGCATCAACAAGCATAAACACAAGTTAAGCTTATTGAAATCATAGTGTTTAAGACTGCACTTTTAAAAGTAATTATTTGATACTAAACAAATCAATTCAACAAGACTCACAGAAGCGCTATTATTTTTTGAAGTTGTGATCAGCTTAATGCTTGAACAAATCTCATTATTTATGAATCTAAATGTAACCTATGAGCTTGCTGTCTGTACTTTTTAACGTATCATCAAAAACTGACCTCATACAGAATCAAAGTCAGTTTAGTAAGCCCAAAGACTAGAGAGTAGTTATTTGCCTACTGAAAGACAATTATTAGATTGCATCAACAAGCATAAAGAACTTCAAATGTTTTTAAGTTAAGAGTTTTTGACATTGATGTTTAACAAGAATGAATACATTAACAATAGTTAAGAGTTTTCAAAAATATTTTATTTACTGATATAAACCATACACTTGGGGAGATGATGATTTGGGGAGATAATTACGAGGATGAAAGATGAAGGGCTAAAATATAAATGTGTTATCAAAGTATAAATGTGTATGGACTAAAATACCCTCGACTACAAAACAAAAATCAGGCATTGACTTTGTCAAGGGACTAGTTTGGCATATAAAGGCCATGTTTTGGACATGTGGCGATGATAATGCACAAGTTTGTCCCAACGCGAAGCGGATTGACAAGTTTAGAGATCAACCGTGTATTTTAGTCCTTATTTTTTAAATAATGTACTTCTTATCGCATTTTTTCAAGCGATGTTGTTGACTAGATATTTATAATTATCCAGTTATTCATTCTCAATTGCTGTTACTGTTAATTCATTTATGTGATAATGTTTTCATTGAAAGTATTTGTACTTCACCTCAAAACCTACTAATATCTATTTTCTATTAAATTAATCTTAAATCCAAACAATTAGACTTAATTATATTTAGGGCAAATCGCATAAAAAGGTACTCATCTTATGTCCAATTTCAATTAAAGGTACTATTTTTTTTTTCTCAATTTAAGGTACCCAACTTTTTATTTTGGGCCGATTTAGGTTTTTTTCTAACTTCCGTTAACTATTTCGTTAGTAAATTACATGTTTGGTCCTTGAGTTTGTATAGGCATTACATGTTTGGTCCTTCAGTCCGTTTTTGCATATTTTCAAAAAAAAAAAAATTCGAAATAAAATTTTTTTCAAAAAAAAAATTTCAAAATATTTTTTTCCCAAATTTTTTTCAAAAACAATTTTTCGAAATATTTTTTTTCCAAATTTTTTTAGAATTTTTTAGAAACTTTTTAGAATTTTTTTACAAAACTTTTTAGAATTTTTTTTTCCAAATTTTTTTCATAAAAACTTTTTCGAAATATTTTTAATCAAAAAAAAAAATTCGTTTCCAAATTTTTTTCAAAAAAACATTTTCGAAATATTTTTTTTTCCAAATTTTTCGAAATATTTTTTTTCAAAAAAAATTTTCGAAATATTTTTTTTTCCAAATTTTTTTTCGTGCAAAAACGGACGAAAATATTTTGAATTTTTTTTTTGAAATATTTCGAAAAAGTTTTTTTGAAAAAAAATTGGAAAAAAAATATTCGAAAAATTGTTTTTGAAAAAGCTAATATTTCGAAATTTTTTTTTTGAAAAAAATTTTATTCTTGAAAAATATTTTTTGAAAATGTGCAAAAACGGACAGAATGACCAAACATGTAATGCCTATACAAACTCAAGGACCAAACATGTAATTTACTAACGAAATAGTTAACGGAAGTTAGAAAAAAACCTAAATCGGCCAAAAAAAAAGTCGGGTACCATAAATTGAGAGAAAAAAAGAATAGCACCTTCAATTGAAATTAGACATAAGATGACTACTTTTTTATGCGATTTGCCCTTATATTTAATATATTTAAATCATCTATAACTAGTAAATAAAACAAAAGCATAAAACAATAAATTAAAAATAATAATGATAATAATAATAATAATAATAATTATAATAATAATAATAATAATAATAATAATAATAATAATAATAATAATAATAATAATAAACCTGGATATTAGTGAGTAGTTCGTGGATGAGTTTTGCAGTATAAAAATGGAATGGGACTTTTATTCTTATAGATGGACTATTGGATAAAGAGAAAAAATAGGATTTGACAATACAAATTTGTGAGACTTATAATGAAAGGGAATTGATACTCACACCACATTTTTTGATAAATCCACCACAATCTATGCATTACAGCTTATACTGTACAATACTGTAATGCATAAATTATGGTGTATTTATCAAAAAATGTGGTGTGAGTATCACATCCCATGATGAAACTTGGGCCACACAATAAACATATATATATCTATTACTTATAATACACGGATGCATCCCTCTCCTAAAAAAATTCAAGACTTTTAGACTTGCAACAAATTGAGCATGATGTACAACAGTTGAAAGCACATCATTTTTAGACATACAACCAAATAAGCATAGTATACAACATATTAATGCACATATTAAAAAGACAAAACATCACTTTAATGCTATTAATGTGGTCAATAAATAAAATTAATGCAGTTATTAAATCACCCCTTACATAAGAAATACAAATTATCAAGCACATTGTACAACCAACTTAAGCACAAATACTGCATTAAATGTCACTAATACAAATGATAAAGCACATTATACAAATATACAATCCCGAACGGCAAACGGGCCAATGGGCTCGAGCCCGAAGGCGCACGGGCCAAACGGGCTCATGTTATACGAATCGCTTTAAAAAAAAACCCAAAAAGACAAAATAAATTTCTTAGTTAAGGATTAAAAATATGTCACATGAAATTCTTGATATCTGTAAATTTATGAGCATAATAAACTAAAATACATGATTCACCGAAATTTTTTATTTCAGGGTACCCGCCGCTGCAACGCGCGGGTACCCTGAAAGTATTACCGTAATTTGTTTGGTGCCCCTAAAGAAGTTGGGCCTGCTCCATTGCACATTGTGCACACCCACATATCCGGGCTTGGAGTGCCTTATCAAAAGCATGATTTTATGTGACAAGTTTAATTACGAGATTTGTGTGTCGCCAAACAACAATAAATTGGCATGCTGAGACACATGTCGCACAATGTTGTTCACTTTGCCAACTCGTAAGTAAACTAGTATTATATCCTCAACGACACAACGACGTACTTCTTCATATAAAACCCACTTAGAAAGAAATAGGGCTGCGCAAAACCGTACAAGAACTGAACCGACCGACAAAACCGACCAAACCGAGTAGACCAAACCGAATCGACCAACCTTTGGTTCGGTTCTCGGTTTTAATTTTTTCTAACTTTCGGTTTCGGATCGGGTTGGTATGAAAACCGAAATAAACTAAAAAAAACGAGTGACTATTTTATTTATTTATTTTATTTTTTTTGTTCATTCAAAGTTTCAACTCTCTTCACAAGTCCACCTAACTTCACAAAACACCCAAAAAACACAAACCCTAACTTCATGAATCGTTCTCATCTAATCAATGAACGACCTATCTTCTTTACCTACATATGAATCCTTCTCATCTCAACAAATCACTAGAATAGAAAAAGGGTTCATTACTTCGTTATATTGTATTTATTTATAGGGTTAATAACCTATTAAAGCATCATACTTGTCACAAAAAGCAGTTTGACGTAGCGAACAAAAAAAATAACCCTTTTGGCTACTAAACTTAAATTCTTGTCTTCTTTTGAGTATTATGACCATTTTACCCTTCCAAATTACAGAAATGGTCCCTGTGAGTTTGCGAAAATTGCATCCATCGTCCCTAGGCTAAATTACAAAAATAGCCCCTGTCGTTTGAAAAAATTGCGTCGATAGTCCAAGTAATTAAATCATGTTATCTTAAAAAAAATTAAGCTAGCTTGCTCAACCCACTGTCACATCTAAGAATACATAAACCAATTCAACACCACCATACATTGCGTCTTTTTTTTTTTTTTGAACGGCAATAATTGTATTAAAGTAAATAACAACTAGCAAGAAGCTAGAAAGTACATCGATAAAAAACATAACCACGATCCTGACCCTATCGATACAACGATACTACAATAAACGTTAATAAAACATTGTAAATAACCAAACCCATTGCCCGAGTACCAGCTTCCGTTTCCTGTACACCCTTTTCAACGCTATGAGATTGCTTAAGTTCCGAATTTACTCCATCATTATTATCCTCTGATTGTTCATTATTCTCTTCCATAACCTCGTTATTATCCTCAATCGATCTACCATACCCTCTACTCTCGCTATCATTCTCAGAATCATTCTCCACAACTTCCTCATTAAGCCTCTCTGCTGCCACCACATCCTCATATCATCAAACTCACGCTCCATCAAAGACATCCGCCCCTTCAATATCAAATTCTCTTCTTCCAGCTGCACTAAATGCGTATCCTGATCATCAACCCTACTCTCCAAATTATAACTACTATGATCAACTCCATAATTCGGGTAAATCATCACAAACCGACTCAAATCATGATCCAACCTCCTCTCATCTTCCACATGCTCCTCGACATCACTCACTCGACCCACCTTCTTCCTCCTCATCCTCCTCTCACAAACAACAATACCTCGCCATCATCACGACCTCAGAACCACCACGACTTCACCATCATCACGACCTCAAAACCACGACTTCACCATCATCACGACCTCACACCCACCATCAAACGACATCACCACGACTTCACCATCACAGGGCCTCACCATCACATGATCTCTCCATTTTGAACCTCCCGATCTAAACCACACAACCACTTCGACCCATAACCAATCAGATTCAAAAACAGCCCATAAACACAAGGATCCAAGAGAAAAAGATACGAAACTGGTTTCTGTGTTGGGCGGTGTGGGTGATGGATCTGTTTTTTTTTTGTTTTTTTTTGTTTAGATCGGTGTGGGTGATGAAACAAAACTGGTTTCTGTGTTGGGCGCGTGTGGTGGTGGATCGGGTAGAGGGAGTGGAGAGGATTGTTTTGGTGTAGGTGGTGAGGGGTGGTGGCCGGTGGTGAAGCGACGGCGGGTGGTTTTCCGTCCGGTGGCTAAGGTGAGGGAGAAGGGAGAAAGATTAATGGCTAAGGTGAGGGAGAAGGAAGAATGAGTTAAAAATATTAATGGGTTATTTATATACTTGGGACAAAGAATACAATTTTTATAAATTCAAAGGTAAAATAGTCATTACAATTTTGTATTTTGGAATTATTACTCAAAGGAAGACAAGAATTTAAGTTTAGTAGCCAAAAGGGCTATTTTTTTTGTTCGCTACGTCAAACTGCTTTTTGTGACAAGTATGATGCTTTAATAGGTTATTAACCCTTATTTATATGTCTTATTTACCTTTGTTCTACAATGGAAGTAACTAGTAAGGTATAATCTCTTAAGATATCTTGTACATGACTAATGTAGGATAGGTCATTAGGTTGTGCATATGAAATTATGAAAGCTATTGTGATAAAATTAGGTGTGTTAAATAAATATGGAAGTTATGGAATTTTTTTGAACATGTCCTTTGTTGACTTGTTGCTACTTTATTTTGTTGATACTTGCTACTGATGTGGGGGTGTTCATGGTATGAGTAATACCCAAATAAATCGAAAATTAAAATCGAATCAAACAGAAAATAACCGAACCAAACCGAATTTACCAAAATCGAATCTAACCTATTCGGTGCTCGGTTCAGTTATGGTTCTAGCAATCTAAACCGAAACCGAACCGAAAACCGAATTCAAATAAATATATACATATATTTTTATATATTTATATATAACAAAAAATATTAAAACTCTTTCATACTATAAATATAACATTTTTTTAAGCTTGATAATTTTTTTGTTGCTAAAAGTTTATGTAAATAAATGAATTAATAATTAAAATTATGTAATTTCGGTTATTTGGTTCGGTTTTCGGTTATGGGGGTTCGGTTTCGGTTATTCGGTTCAGTTTAATCAATTTGAATTCGGTTCGGTTCTCGGTTATACTCAAAATTTTTTTTAGCCAAACTAACCGAACCGAATAACCTGATAACCGAACCGATGAACACCCCTATATTGATGTACTAAATTTGGCTCTACAACTTGTGAACTTGTTGCTACTTGCTACCACTACTACAAAAAAGGGCATAGAGCCCGGTTAAAAAGGTGCAAAGAGTCCGGTTTTGCATGAGGGCACAAAAGGGGAGGGATTCTATGCGAAAACAAATAGAGCCCGGTTTTGAAAACGGGCTCTATTATATATCATAGAGCCCGGTTTTCTATTAAAGAACATGGCTCTATGTGAACCAAAAAAATTTTTAAAAAAAATCCAGCCATGAAATCCAATTCTTATTGGCTTAGTGAACACTGTATTGATTCAAATAAGAAAAGATTCAGTGATATTATAACTTACCACTTTCTATTGATATATTCTTGCAAACAACACATTTCAAAAAGTTACAAGCTACTTTAATTGACTACTTAAGTATAACTTTGGAGCAAATGTACCATTGCAGCAGTAGTATAACTACCTGCAGTTTAGCAATTTCGAAAATGGCGCATCTTCAACTTTCACTTCACAACTGCAATCTTCAACTTCCGTTTCCAATCTCAACAACTCGGCTACTCTGCAAAACCAGTTCCCGCTCTTTTGGTTGTGTTTCTACATGTGTAAATAGAAAGATGTATCATGTATGCACCTTGTTTCCAAGTATTTTATCAGCGTTCCCAAACTTAACTAATAAGGGCCTCAATTTTGCCTCTAATTCAGAATTTACAGGGCTATCACATACCCATTCTGCATTATCCTTTGGCCGCTCATTTAAGTCACTGTAACAAGATAACAGGTATAAATGCACGATATAAATGGAAAGTCAAGAGCAAAAATGATAAAATGAAACAATAAGTCATGACCAAAACTAACGTTCCCAGAGCAGATTCAGCAAACGGTGTAATGATTCTATAATAGCTAACACTCACATTCAATGCTGAAGAAAGCCCTGAAACGAAGTAATATACTTTAAATATCCCTTATTTATAACACAATAAGGCAATGTCGTAAGGGATCTGATAGACACCTGCGAGAAGATTAAGGACCCGGAAGAATAATATAATATCACCTGAAAGAGCATTAAGCTGGAGGTAGCTTCATTAGTTATTCAAAAACGATAAAATGTGACGCGGTTTAAATATTAAAATGCCTAATGTCTTGGATGGTTCACACAAACAGAATTGTTATTTAAATCATTCATCATCAAATGATATATTGATAATTTACAATTGATATTTAAATTATATGTTAATAACTAGCTATCAACTGTAAGCGTATGCACATGAAAGAATTTCATTCTAGCAGAGAAACCGTATCGAAAAAGACTATATTTGTTGGTGAGCATGTTTTTATTTTCACTTTCAACCATTTTAATCAAAAATTAAGTAAATTTCAACCATTTTATTCAAAAATCAATACCTTATAATCAACAATATAAAAAAACATATAACCAACAGAACTAAATTCATAATCAAAATTCACAACTTCATTTATGAGATACTATAATGATTAATTGAACAATAACATCAATTGTACCTCTTTCGAATCAAATATCATGCTGGTTTGGTTGTGTGACGAAGGTGGCTGTGACGGCAATGGTGTGTGGCGCTGGTGGTGGTGGTGTGTGTGACAGTCGTTAAGTGGTGTGTGATGAAGGTTGTGAAAAGGGGGAAAAGAGATTAGGGTTTTGTGTGTAATGAAATTTGGGGAGGGAAATAACACGCCCTTGCCTTTTGGATTTTATTTTGAGAACCGCGTAGGGGCAGATGATTAGAGCCCGGTTTTGTAAGGGGAAACATGGCATTAAGGTTTTAGAACATAGAGCCCGGTTTTGTGTTAGAGAACATGGCTCTATAAGAGGAATAGAGCCCAGTTTCTTAGAAGAAAACTGGGCTCTATCGGCTTTTAACATAAAGCCCGGTTTTTCACGAGAAAACATGACTCTATGCCCTTTTTTTTAGCCGGAATCCATATAGAACCCGTTTTTCACTAAAAGGGGTCTCTATGAAAGGGGCTCTATTCTCAGATCTCTAGTAGTGTACTGATGTACTAATGTTCTTGCTAGTTGCTAATGCAGTAACATGTGTACTTGTCATTTGTTGTAGTTTTTGAACTTGTGTTATAATTAACCATAATACTCACATATGTCGTCTTTTGTCACATATTGTAATTCATAAAACGAATGATCATCTAATTAAGCAATAGTCTTGTACTAAAACATATAATTAATCTATCAACCATGAATCTAGTATCCCAATGATGAAGGCGTTCTATCTCCGTTGTTGTTTATATTATTACTTTAATATAAGTTATTAAATTCAGGAAAATATATTTATAAAATTATATGTGGGTGTTTAGGATTGGGATTGAATTCAAATATTGATATTGAATGAAGTAAATAATTTCGGTGGTTTGCTTGTACCTATTTTGATCATGGAAATAAATTTCCGATGGTTTAAATAAATTAACCTACTTATTTTTGTGTATAATGCTCGTAACTTTGCAACTTTTGTATTGTATATTTCAGGATTTTATGGGAGTTGGTAATTCGGGATAGCCAACTTAGGATGTCTTATTTTCGATGATGTTGATCGAGGTATATTTGAGTCTTATTCACGTGTCACTAAAGCGTGTGTTTTCCATGTTTAAGAGCGAGTTAGTCAATGATAAATATCTATTTCGGGTTTGTGGTAAGGTAGTAATTAGTATGTTACACCCCCAATTTTGTGAATGCAGCGAAATTCAAATTGAGTATTACTCGTTGGTGTAACAATTATAATAATAGAAAACGAACTTTAACTGAGTCGTTTAAAAAGGATTGTCATTCATTTATTCAAATATCAGAGTTTACAAAAGAGATGTCTCAGTAAGTTCATGGGTACAAACTACATCAACATAAAGTTTTTGATGTTTTCCGAATGATAATAAACGTAAAGCCTACTTAGTATTTATGCCCTTCCGTGCTCCTCCGTGCCAGCCGCATAAGGACCCGAGATAAAATATGCTTAAAAGTCAACACAAAGGTTACGTTGTTATACACTCGTAGTTTGAAAACAAAACATTTATTATTGCACTAAGCTTATGAAACTCAAAATGTTAACAGTTGTATCAATAAGAATTGATATAATAGTGGCCCTAGTAGGTAATTTGCCATTATACCTAGAGTTCTCATATATAGTGCGTTTTCTTGTTGGACTTGGTCAAACAAACGGGATTCATCAATCCCAATAGGCCTCTCCACATTATTCGTGTTCACTCACTTGTGATTAATGACTCATGATGTAGGGACTCAAGTTGGAAATAGTGGTACTTAGTGCTAAAAACATTCAGATAAACATACAGTTTCAAGTAATCGTGTTAGAGTAAAAATAGTATGTATCTCCCCCAAGTGCTTGTAAAAACAGTTTAAAGGTAAAAGGTGGGGCTATGAACTCATCGTGAGTTAAATGATATCAAGTAAATAATGTAGTCGATCGATAAGTCATGAAAACCACTACCTGCAACCTAAAATATGACGTTGTGTCTTAGGTTTTGGAATAATGATGTGAAAAAATAAACGAGCCTATGTAAGTCATTATATTGATCATGATGTTGTACATGATAGTTTATAATATTCGGGTATGTCATTTATAAAGATGGCTTGGTTTAAGAAAATATGTTTAGTTAATTATTGTAACACTGTTTGGGCTAACATAATTCAGAGGTCATGTAGTAAACGTACGAGGAGCTAGGACACTTTAAATCACAAATCCAACTACTCGTCAATACGTTCACCCCGAAGAGGCCCCTCACATGAAACTCGCTACTAACATGTTACGTTAATAGTAAAGCATATATTTTGCATATAAGTGTTTAAAATGGTTATGTGGCTTGTGAATTTAGTTGGTTTATGTCTTTGTTAAAGAATTTAAACAAGTTATAAGAGTTTACAAGTTTCTACAAGTTATGAACAGTAAAATCGGTTTTCATATATGAAAAAAATTATTTTGAAAGTCAAATAAACTTAGAAAAGTTTATTATAATTCTACAGGTTACATTTTTATAAAATGTGTTTAACTTAGTTAAGTCTTTAAGCTTGGAAGAAAACTAGTTTATCATAATTAAACCTTTGAAATATAAACTTTAAGTCTAACATAGTACTTGCAATTTTTGGAAATAATTAGCCCTTGGTTTGCATTTTTAGGCTTAAACTCCCGCGTTGTCTTCTGTAAAACATCATTTTGGACAACTTTGGTGCTTTACATTTTGTATGATTCAGACCAGAAGGGTCTAAAAATGAGTAAGAAAAACTGGGCAATAGGGTTTTTTTTTTATAGCTTTTAGGGTTTGTGGTTTTGATCTTTAACTTGTTGTAACTTTTGATTCGAAAAGCTATGATATTTTTGAGTTCCAATATAACTACACGTATATATTTAGTGTCATAGGGTCATGGTTTTGAGAAAATAACTAGTATAAGATAATAAAGTTTTACATGAAATCATAAACATGTTTTACTTATGTTTTACGATTTTATACAACATTATTAATATAACAAGTATACCTAGTATAATAAAAATATGAAATCAATGTAATGAGATTGAGCACAAGCTTTCGTGTTTTATATTTTCGATGATTCAGAACAGAAGGGCCTAAAAAATGAGTAAGAAAAACTGGACAGTAGGGTTGTTTACAGATTTTAGGGTTTCCGGTTTTGATCTTTAACTTGTTTAACTTTTGATTCACAAGTCCGTTGTAGCTGATTCGAAAAGATATGATTTTTTTTGAGTTCCTATATAACTGCACTGATATATTTAGTGTCATAGGGTCATGATTTTGAGAAAATAACTAGTATAAGTGATGCAGGTTTTACTGACCAGGTTTTAATATTTATAATTACTCGTTATACCTATGGTCTACCCTAATGCACTAACGGGCAGTGTACCCGGTCGTGTGTAGTGTAGTAATCGGTAAAACCGATGTCGTCCCAAGAGCTATGTTTGTGGATTTATACTAAGTCTAGGTGTCACAGATTTTAATATGATTTCGATAAGGAATTAACTAATTAATTACTAAAGCAAATAAAGGAAAATGATGTGATCAATAGAGGAGAGTGGTGCTAACCTAGTTACTCATCCTAACTAGTAGTGTTCACTTCTAATTACTTCCAATTAATTCAGGTGGGGTCAAAGTCGAGAGGACATCATTTGGTCAGTTCGTCCTAACCTATCAGCAAAGGGTACCACTGGAGAAGTCAGGTGTCCCCTCATAAGTCCAGTTGTTCCTGGTCCCCTAAGCCAAGTCATTAAGTACCACTACATGCTAGATTTATAATAATGAGTGCCCGGGCGCTAGCATCTTAAACACTCACCCTCTAATTCTTAAGTTTATCCAAACGGTAGGTGATCAATTGGTCAAATCGCACACGTAGAAAGGGTCGTCAGTTGGTCATATCTTACCCTTCCCCTCTCAGTCTACTCACTTAGGGTCAGTTGGTCATATCTCCTAAGAAACTAGCCTCTACCGCCATTCAAAACTACCGAAACAAGGGTAGTTACCAATAAACTATGCATGCATATACTTAGAAATAATTATACGAAAGCAATGTAAACGCAAAAAAGACAATTAAGGAATCATAACAAGGCCAACACCAAGAGGTGCTTAGCCGCTTATATTAACCATACAAATCAATTCAATGTTTAATGTTACGAAATACATGAATCGAAAGTAAAGAAAACATAAAAAGCTATTGCTTATCATAGGGGAGTAATTTCTCCCTTGGAGATAGCTCCGTATGCTCCTCTAGATCTGCCTTCGACTTCTTCTCATGTTCTCTGATTGTTGTGTGTGAAATGGGATGCTTTGAAATGCTGGAAATCGTGGGGTATTTATAGGCCATTCTGGTTACGGCGTAAATAATTATAAGAGTTACGCTGAACATATAATTCTTCGTAATTTGCACTAAAATGCTGGTTACGGCGTAACCTCTGGAAGGAGTTACGCCGTATCTTCAATAAATCAATGGTTACGCCGTAGTTGTAGCATGAGTTACGTCGTAATTATCAGCGGCGCGGAAGCTCATTTGACCTAATATGGTTACGTCGTAATCTTTGGGAGAGTTACGTTGTAATCTTCTGACAAGTTGGTTTTCTGAGCCACGCTTTAGTTACGGCGTAATGTGAGAGAGGAGTTACGCCGTAACTTCTTCAAAGTAGCATACTATGATAAAGCTTCAATAATCTCTCCAAATCCGCGTCTCTTTAGCTCCAGTGCTCGTAATTTACCTGAAAGTGAAATATAATGGAAAACAAGCGTAAATCCATATAAATGATATAAATTACAAGCATTATCGGGGGAAATTGACACTTAATATTCAGGATAATTTGATGTTATCAAATATCCCCCACTTGAACTCAACTTGCCCTCAAGTAGACCTTATTAGATAGATTCCTAAGAAGATATCTCCCATTACCTAGAAAATATAAGTTTAAAAATCCCTTATGCTAGAATAAAACAAAGCCGAACACCCACGAAATGGGAATGAAACACTCAAATCTCTCAACTATTCTAAGTGTCAATTTTGGGGTGATCACTTAATCGCACAGTTATAGCATGTATTATATCATAT
Source organism: Chrysanthemum seticuspe (assembly GCA_019973895.1). Classification (NCBI taxonomy): domain Eukaryota; kingdom Viridiplantae; phylum Streptophyta; class Magnoliopsida; order Asterales; family Asteraceae; genus Chrysanthemum; species Chrysanthemum seticuspe. Next base: position 38,679,743 of record BPTQ01000009.1, read on the forward strand.
GCTTGGCGGTTACACAAATCACCACCACTAGAGTTAAGGGCTAAGCAATTCTCGAAGGCAATATGGGTAGACACGACAAAGGTTAAGGGTGTCTCGTCATTACTAACATGTCACGGTGAAGTGGAGAAACCAATGGTACAAGACCAAATCCATGGCCAAGACACCAAAGATTGCTCGCTGCATCACCTAGACACGCTTCATGACTAAAGGGTAGGATAAGACATGGGATATATAAATGGTGTAAAATAAAAATCAAGCAAATTGTATAAATCTATAACCAAGTCATCACCACTTACCGTCCGCTAAAAGTTCAAGCTTCGAAGTTAAGAAACCGGATCATGATAAACTAGGTAGCTGTGTCATTAGAGGACGTCATGATGGGCACACTACCCTTTTTTCAACCGTTGGCGCTATTACCAACTCCAATCTTCAAATGTGACCGAGGTGGCCTCCTCGATACAAAAATCTATATTAAGGTCATAACATAGTGCTTATAACATTGCACTTTACAATAAACTGAATAACATAACTATTTTTTTAAATAAACATAACATCCCCCCACTTGAGATGAACAATGGGAATTAAGGGGGGGGGGGGTCTTCAATGATCATTAAGAATATGTCGTCGACAAAAGCGTGATTCCCGAAGCTTTCCACTTGAACCTTGAACTTAGGCAAATGATGACTTCTTTATCACAAATAAAGACTACAAGGTAAGCTAAGGTATATAGGTGTAATGAAACAATATATTGGGTTAACAAAATGAAAGGAATGGCTCAGATGGGTGTATATAGTGGTATCTTACACTAAAGGTGAGTGCAACAAAAGGGTTTCACATGGGGGTCGAGAAGTCAAGGTGACTAATCGATAGACACACAATGGTAGGCTATTTGGGTGATAATCCTATAATACTGCCTTCTTAAACTGAAAAGTCCAAATACATCGAGCTAAACTCAACATACCTCGTCTATGGTCTCGAAATGATGCAAAGGCCAAGTTCTAAAGTTTACTAGCTACCGGCACACTCATAATTTGGTGGATTTAGGGTAAAATTTTGGAAACGGATAGGGCTAATCTCACCATAATATATCAAGGGTTATATGTGTTCGGCTAAGGTCTAATCTAGTTAGGTTAAGAAAAACATGTCAAAATTTAAAAAATGGCATAATTTTTCAAAATAAACTAGAAAAACGAGGGCAAAATAAAGTTCAAGAGATAATTCTACTCCCGTCCCCCCACTTGAATTGTACAAAGTCCCTATTGTACTAAGCGTTAAATAAAGGTGAAGAGAAAAGTAGAATTAGAGCGAGAACTTCCCTGAAATTTGCTCCAAAAAGAAAGAAGGCCCACGAAAGAGAGTCATGCCTTCGCATAAGCATCCATGAGCAAACTTCAATCCCTGAAATCACAATACCGACAAGCACAATTCTAAAATGAAAAAATATGAAACATAAACCTAACTCACTTTCGTAGGAATCATTGTTGCATTTAGCGCATGCAACAAGCCTTTTAAACCACTTGGTGTCCCAAGTGGACGAGTGTAGTCTCGTGAGGGTTTACAGAGAACACACCCAAAAAGTTCATTTAAAATACTAATACAAGGTTATTGTGTTTAAAATAAAAGAAGTAATGCAGAGGATAGTTACGTCGTAACTCCAGAAGGAGTTACGCCGTAACTAGGCAAAACCTGGCATACGCAGCAAAAGTGTAGCTACGGCGTAACCACTGAGATGGGATTACACCGTAATTGGTAGTGCATCTGAAGTTCTGCTGCAAGGGGACTGTTACGGCGTAACCATGAGAATGAGTTACACGGTAACTCTGGTTAGATCAGCATGCTGCAACAACAACTTTTCTTCGTTTCCTGCAAAAGTGGTTAAAAACACAAAACCCAACAGAAATGGAAATAAAACAAATCAACGGGATAATTCGGGTTGTCTCCCGAAAGAGCACCTTTCTTTATTTACGAGTCTTTAAGTTAGACTCAAAGCCTCGGGGCTTTATGGTGGCCTTTGGACTTGGCCAACTTCCTCTATGTCTTTCATCAAGTTGTGTCTGACCCAAGCGACATTGGTAGCAGTGCGGAGGTACTCTTTAGTCCCTATCTTCCGAACTTTGTAAAATTTTTCGTCCGGCCCCAAATGATACCTAGTGAATTCATATTTTTCGGCCATGATTGGTGGTGGTTTTTTATATTGAATGCCAAGAAGTTTGCACCTCATTTGCTCATACTCTTCATCTTCTGGGTCACTTATCTTTGCTTTATATCGTGGCTCCTGGTGATCCACGATTCCTTTTATGTCATAATCATTGGAAATGGTTTCAACAGAATTATCAGTATCCTTATGATTGGAATCTTTTCTTGTGTCCTCTTTGTCATCATTGGTTGAGTTACCCGTATCTCTCTTCATCCGGATTATCTTCGTTCATGCAGTCCTTCCAAATTTTATTTTTTGTAGAAGAATCCACTTTCCCATATTTGATTTTGATCCAATCGTTAAATATTAACCTACCAGACCATTGTACCTCGGTTCTTCTATTGTACGTTGTTGAATTCCATAGAAATTTGTTACCTCCTACTCTATTTGCTCTACTTCCTCCATTACAGTTGTCATCGTAAGGATTGTAGGAGGCCCAAGAATCCCCATCAATGGTTCTTATTATTTCACACCAATGCTTTCGACCAATGAGCCCATGATCCGTAGTTGAATTATTTGTTGCTTCATGATTATGATCAGGGGTTTCACCGTGGCTAAGATTAGCCTAGATTTTTCTTTTATCATCATTGCCAACTTCGCCATACATGATTCGCACCCAAGCTTCGAATGTTATTTCCTTGTCATTAGTTAAGGACCATAAGTACTTGTATTTTTTTACTCTTTCCTTGTCATGACCACCATCATAGACGTCCGCATAAGGGTTACATGAAGCCCAAAGATCATATCCTTTATCTTTGTCAATAGGGATAGCCCTGCATCAATGGTATTTTAAATTGGGAATGTACTTGTAATAAACTTTCTGAACTTCGTGCCACATGTCTTCAGACTCTCTTTCCTTTATTTTCGAGGCGTGGTCGCGATGTATTTTTCCATTGTCGTATTCTTTGACTTTCCTTCCCTGCATATTATGATCATTAGTAACACAGTGCTTGTGTATGATGGTGCTAGGAGTAGTTTTATTTTTTCCTTTCTTGATAACACAAACAGTTTCGACAGGGTGACATTTTCCAACGTCATCCATATTCAGGGTAAGCTTCCTATCGTTGATTTTTAATGCAATGATTTTTTTGAAAACATTAATCTTTGCACCTGCAGTGGCCAGAAGGGGTCTGCCCAAAATTAATGGAATGTCGAGATCTTCTTCTATGTCTAAAATAACAAAATTGACAGAAAGAGTAAAATTATTGATTTTGATTAGCACATTCTCAACTATCCCTCTGGGTATGCTTACCGTTTTATCAGCCATTTTAATAGTCATGCAAAGGGGTTTGATAGGACCAAGGTTTAATCTTTTGCACATGGAAAACAACATGATACTAATACTAGCCCCTAGGTCTGTTAAGGCGTTGATATTATGTAAATTATTAATAGAGCAAGAGAGAATGAAACTTCCTGGGTCTTTTTCCTTAAGAGGGATCTGATTCAGGATGACTGCAGAGTATCTGACATTCAACTTTACTTCATTCTCCGTTACAGCTTCTATTCCCGTATGTTGTTCTTCCTTCAGAAAGCTCGTGTTGTCACATTTTATTATAGCTTGTTTTTGGAATCCGGAAAGCTCCTCTTCATCGTACCTGAAAGGGGTATAGAGAGGTTTACCGTTGCTGGAAAATATGGCTTTACAGAAACTATCATCACATGAATTTTCTTGATTAGTTTCATTTCCCTTTATCATGGGTTCCTTTTCGTTGTCTTCCAGATCCTCATGCCGAGCAAGGAGAGTGGTTCTTGTTTTTTGAAATTTTTTGAACAATGCGTCCCTGCTGGCCTGTCGCTTATTATCTTCTTCCAGATATTTATTTCTTGATTCCTCGAGTGAAGAACTTCTTGTTTTGAAATAATTATGGTCATAACCTTGATGGAAGGGTTTTCCTTCTCCATACATAACTTTTTCGATTTGGGGGCTTATATTTTTCATAGGGAAATCTCTGGTCAAGTTCCATCCTTCACTTGTATCGCATTCTACTCGAATAGCATGCACATTTTCCTGGAGTTTTTTCATATCTCTTCCAAGGTTTTCCAATTTTCTTGTGATGGCGACAATGCTTATGGGACCTCTGTCCAGGCTTCGGCTGCTTCCTCCATCGTGCCATTTTTGAGAGTGATCGGTAAGTTTTTGAATGGCTTCAATGGCGAGAGCAGGAGTCATACTCGGAATTGGTCCTTGGTAGTCCAACATTTGTCTTGTAGTCACATTGATTCCTTTGTAAAAGATGTTGACTTTTTACTCGTTGTTTAGATCATGCGTGGGAAATTTGTAGAGGAGATCGTTGTATCTTACCCAGGCTTGATACAACGTCTCACCGTCATCTTGTTTAAAATTGTGTATGTCTGCGAGTTGTCTTGATACTTTAGATGGTGGACAGTATCGTTGAATAAAGTATCTTTTAAGGAGAGCCCACATATCAATTGTTCCAGCTGGTATTCTATTAACCCATCTTTTAGCGGCTCCCGTAAGAGTGACAGGAAAAATTCTGAGCATAACTGCATCTTTTGAAACTCCTGGTGTATTGAACAGGCTGGTGATTTATTCAACATTTTCGACGTCTTCGTAAGCATCTTCCGAGGTATTTCCAGAAAAAGGACTTGGTCTTAATTCCCTCATAAATTGAGGTTTTATCTCGAAATCAATATTAGCTCCAATTGCCGGTCTTACGAGTCTTGGAGCTTGTTCTTCTCTTGTCAACGCTAAATATTCCTCAAGAGTGAGGTCATCAATGTTAACAACTTCCATGGTAACTGAAGACTTGAAAAGAAATCGTGAGGATTTGATAAAATTTTAAAAACAAAACAAGAATTAAAGACTTAATAGAAATCCTAATATAACTCCCCGGCAGCGGTGCCAAAATTTGATGCAGGTTTTACTGACCAGGTTTTAATATTTATAATTACTCGTTATACCTATGGTCTACCCTAATGCACTAACGGGCAGTGTACCCGGTCATGTGTAGTGTAGTAATCGGTAAAACCGAGGTCATCCAAACGGTAGGTGATCAGTTGGTCAAATCGCACAAGTAGAAAGGGTCGTCAGTTGGTCATATCTTACCCTTCCCGTCTCAGTCTACTCACTTAGGGTCAGTTGGTCATATCTCCTAAGCAACTAGCCTCTACCGCCATTCAAAACTACCGAAACAAGGGTAGCTACCAATAAACTATGCATGCATACACTTAGAAATAATTATACGGAAGCAATGTAAACGCAAACAAAACAATTAAGGAATCATAACAAGGCCAGCACCAAGAGGTGCTTATTCGCTCATATTAACCATACAAATCAATTCAATGTTTAATGTTACGAAATACATGAATCGAAAGTAAAGAAAAGATAAAAAGCTAATGCTTATCGTAGGGGAGTGATTTCTCCCTTGGAGATAGCTCTGAAAACCCAATTCCTTTTTGCTTTGAAAACCCGATAACTTTCAAGTGTTTTGCAAATGATATGTATGTGTTTGAGATTCTAAGTGTAGGAGTTGTAAGGAGTGTGTGAGTGAAATGAAATGGCTTATATAGCCAAGACCAAACATGCCCTAAGCAATATATTAGTTCATCCTTGTATGAATTCCAAGCAAGTAAAAAAACAAAGGGATGCAAGCATGCATGCAAGAATCGACTTAGATTAAGGGTATGCTTTGGTTTGTCATGTCACCATGAGAGAGGAAGACATATTATACCATGGGTAACAAAGTCAAGAGTGGTCAAGGCATGGTCTAGGGCATTTGTTTATTAGATTAGGGTGGCTAAAAGAGGAGTCTTGTCTCCTTTGTTCCTTTGTTTGGGTCTAACGCAAGAAAGCAATAAAAAATTACAATGTTGTCTTGTTTTGTGTCTTCTGTCGTGGGGTTATAAGCCAAGAAATGGGTTATATAATTGGCCATGGTTTCTAGTTGACTTGCGTTCAACACAAGAGAAAAGAAAAAAGAATATTATATATACATGTGTTGCATGCATTTGGTTCATGCAAAAGAGGAGAGCCATAGCTTTGAGTGTTCATGTGAGTTGCAAGAAAGAAGGAAGTAAAAGGTGTGTTGGGTTTGTATGTTGTCGACAATAAGGACCCAAGGAGGGGTCAAGTCATTCTTTGTCCCTCAAAGGCTTAATACACAATGGTCCTTGTGCTTATTCCTTATATAAAAAAGTCAAGTGTAATTATCAAAGTCAAAACATTGTTTATTATGAATTTTGAATTTATTAGATACACTTTAACTAAGGGAGTGGGCAACAAAGTGTATAATTATAGAGAAGGGAAAAGATTTTGAAATTTCATGGTGTATTTTTTGTTCCATTTTAGTTTGAATGCGAGTCGTGATACGCCGGTTTGGTGTGTTTAAACAAAGATGTTTAAACGCGTTTTCACAAGAATTTTTTTAATTTATATAAATGTGATATAAAAATATAAATGAGGACTCGAACATGATTTGATTAATTATTGCCATAACTAAATGGGTGTCGGTACTCGTTTGGCTTCGTTTTCAGGGAAAATGAGATAACTTCTCATTTTTAATTTTTTATTCATTAGTCCTACTCAGAAAATATAAATGCACATTTTCTGATATTCATAATTATTTTAAATTGTTTTAGTGTGTGGAAAAACTTCCCATAATTATATCAATTGAGCTAATGCTTGCTCAAAACATTCAGGTAATAATAAATAATAATTTATTCTTAAATTAAAGTTTGAAAATTTACCGATTGTCACAGTCTCCCCATCTTATAAAGAAATTCATCCTCAAATTTCAGTTTGAGTTAGTCGATAGAGTTTGCGTGTTTTGACAATCGAGATACGACTATACTTTAACCATTTGCCTTCCCGACTCAGGGTTTCGATAGGTTTTAACATTTCATAGATGTGAATTTCCAGCAAGGAAATGATGTTCAATCTAGGTGTACTCCTAGAGTTATTTCTATTAACTCATTCCTCAAGGTTTTTGTTACTAAGGGATATCCGAATAACCTACTCCTTGTAGTTGCTCATGATATTTATTTTATGGTTATTCCATTTGAATGATGACGTTGAAATGTCATGTTCTGTTGTGTGATTAAAATGATAGTGTGGGTTACTAGTGAGCTTTAGGTTTCCTCTAGAAAGATGGTGTTGATTGCTACTTGCAATTCGTTGGTTGACTTATTGATGTGCTTTATACCCAAAGTACGGAGGCTCAAAGTTAAGAGTATAGTTTGGTCATTTACGGAGTATAAGTCGTTAAGTAGTTATAGGTTTCTACTTGATGATGAGGTTTCTCGGAACTGGAAAAGTTACGAAGATTACATAGTTGGTCTCCGTAAATAGTCTGGAGTTATAACTTTAAAGGAAGTTGTTGCTGGTATCCGTGATGGTCAGTAGGTTGTCCTTAGATAATTTAGGATGTGGAAATAGAAAGTTGTTGACTTTGATCAAGCTTTCGGAAGAGAACCTGATGAATGTAGAGAAAATTGCTGAACTTCAGCTTTTGTAAAGAAAAACTTGTTTAATATCGGTTCCAAGCTGGAAGTTTACATGTCCTCTATGTGAGTTCAGGAGTTACGTTTTCACATAAGCTTTTGTAGATGATGAATCAGTTTGTTCCTTAGCAATCCCATTAAAATGCTTATTTCTTATTGTTTCAACGCAAAGTGTTTGATTTACTCCAAAGGTTTTGCTTAGTGAGCGAAGGAGAGTCATTCCTCGAATGGTTAGTGATGATTTCCAATTCATCGGTAAGGTGTGGAGTGGAGGTACTTGTGACAGGGTAAGGTCGTGACAGACATGCATAGTGAAGGGGTTTCTATGTGAAAAGTTTATGTATTCACACAAAAAGTTTGCAACACTCGAAGTTTTAGCAAGAACTACTTCAAACATAATTCCAGTGTCACTATTCTTAGTATTCCAAAATTCACCTCTGAGTCGGACATATGTGATCAGGCTATGTCCTACTGTCCCTGGTCGAAGATAGGTGATCAGTATATATTCCACCGAGGTTCAATGAATTTTGAAATGCTCAGCTCAGTTATACTAATAGTATGTTCAAATACTTTTAAGAGTTGCTTTGAGAGATTAAGATGAGTGACCCAACTCGAGGTCAGTTAATAAGTTCACATAGAGTGAGGCGAGTGTTCAAACTCGAAGTTGAACAATAAGTTCATGTAGAGGAAGGCGTAACCCTGAGGTTATAAACCAGTACGTAGTAGGATTATCATAATCCAGTATATATGAGTATGAGTAAGCGGGATAAGACATAGTCTGTGACAAAGTCGGTATAGGTAGATAACATAGTTTGTGACAAAGTCGGTATAGGTAGATAAGTATATAGTAAATACTTAAAGTATGTAGTATGTGTCAAGTAAATAAAGTGGCATATAACAGTGTATGACACAAATTTGCGTTAAATAACAGCAAGTAAATAGTGAGCATAATATATAATTTACGTCAAGTAAAAGTAGTGAGCAAGGCATGCTAGCATGTGTCTGGCATGTGTTTGGTCATAGGTAAAGTTTTTCGTAAAAGCGGTTATAGGTTAGGACTTATTTGTGCCTAGTTCTCTATAACCAAGGCTCTGATACCAATCTGTAACACCCCCAAAACCCGAGGGCGCCACTCAATTAGTATCATAACAAAGGTAATAAAGAACGGTTTATAAAACTCGTTTAATAATTTTTATTAATGAAATTACTAAAGTTTACAAAAGTTCAATTATTGCGGAATTATGGCCCATTGATAAAAGGTGGTCCCAAATACATCAGTGTAGTCTATGACCAAGCCATGCCAAGGCCTGCCTTGATATTGTCACACTTCAGAATCAGACACCTGAGAAAACATGCTAAAAAGGTCAGCTATAAAGCTTGTGAGTTCATAGGTTTACATAAAGCAGTAAGGTTGGACCAATAAGTTTACGAGTTAACAATATAAAGTGAATAATGCTATACGAAATTCTATTAAGTTTACAAGTTAGCATTATAATGTGCATAATGTTATACGAAAGTCTTTTAAATAAGGTTACGAGTTAACATTATAATGTGCATAATGCTATACGAAAGTCTACTAAGTTTATAGGTTAACATTATAATGTGCATAATGTTATACGAAAGTCTACTACGCTGCACTAAGTTCCACGATACCGAAGCTACGACAATGTGCAAGAAATGAGCTCATGTAATCAAAATAAGGCCCGGCAAGTGTTCTATCCCGTGACACTTGTAATTCGACATGGTATACATCCGTTTGTCCTATCTAGAAAGTTGGTTCTCCAACACGGATGGAGGCGTCACCCTCAATAGATCTATTTATATCACTCGTGCTTTCCAGCGGGAACTAACGGTACATGAGTATGGGCATGGATTTGGGATACAGTACTTAGGCTAACACGTAATAGTTTTTCAATCAAAAGAAATGTTTAAATGGTCTATAAAAATCAAGCATGTTTCTCACCGCAAGTTTGCAAAGCATATACGAGTTAAAAAGTGGGTCTACGAACTCACCTGAGAAATAAGGCCTCCGAAATGAATAGTCATGAAGTAGCAGTGTGTAGAACCAACACGCGACCTAAATTAGTATGACAATTCTTAGTTTACAGTTTTGTGTACTCACGACTCAAAGTGTTTGAATAAATTTAAGTGTTTACAAGTGGTTGTGTTAAATGTTGCTTGTGTGGCAGAGTTTACGTTTAAGTCGTTTCAAAGTGTTTGTAAGTATTGGCTTTTGGAAGAAGTGAAAAAAATGAATGCGAAACCTTCGTATAAAATTTGGCTCGAATGCTGGCTCAAGTATGCCAAAGTGTGAATAAACACAAATAAATTTGTCTTTATTAGATTTGTTTAGTTTCGAGAGGTAAAATATATATGCAATATATATTTTTATCGGAGTTGTGGGAAAATATAATATTTATGCTTTACGCAGATGGAGTCGTTAAAAACATGTGTTAACGTGTCCCTTTAACAAAAGTGGTAAAATAATATGAATTTATTATCTCCCAAAAGTTTTAGGATAAAAACTGTTATGTGTACAACTTAGAAGGACTAAAGTTGTAAAGATTAATACAAGTTTTATAAGACTTATAAAAGTCTTGCTAAAGATATCAAAAGTATTTAAAGTTGAGGCCTAAAGTTGTAAATTACAAACTTATTAAAGTGTTAAGAGAAAGTGAAATTTAATTCGAAGTTGAGGGACTGGGATTGTCAATTCACGAAACTTGGCAAAAATAACCAAAAATCACAAAACATGCCAAGAGGATGATTCGAACTATGTATCCCTTGCTTGACTGTCCAACACCCCAACCAACGGAGCCAAGTGTTGTTTCGTATTTTAATTTACAACATTATCAATTTTAACCTATGTTTAACTGTTTTAATTTTTTTTTGTTCTTTTTTAACTCACTTCAATGTACAGATCGTGTATAAATGTATGTCGAGAGTATAGATTTTAAGGAAAACTCATTTGCTATATGTGCTTGGTTACTACATATGTAGTTGACATGAAACACCAAGTAAGAAAATGGTTACAGTGAGCAATGAAAGTTGTTTGTTCGAACGAGATAGGAAGAAGACCAACGATCTAGTAAACCCGTTTGCTTCACAAATTTACACCCGATTCCTTTTTGCTTTGAAAACCCGATAACTTTCAAGTGTTTTGCAAATGATATGTGTGTGTTTGAGATTCTAAGTGTAGGAGTTGTGAGGAGTGTGTGAGTGAAATGAAATGGCTTATATAGCCAAGACCAAGCATGGCCTAAGCAATATGTTAGTTCTTCCTTGTATGAATTCCAAGCAATTAAAAAAAGAAAGGGATGCAGGCGTGCATGCAAGAATCGGCTTAGATTAAGGGCATGCTTTGGTTTGTCATGTCACTATGAGAGAAGAAGACATATTATACCATGGGTAACAAAGTCAAGAGTGGTCAAGGCATGGTCTAGGTCATTTGTTTATTAGATTAGGGTGGCTAAAAGAGGAGTCTTGTCTCCTTTGTTCTTTTGTTTGGGTCTAACGCAAGAAAGGAATAAAAAATTACAATGTTGTGTCTTGTTTTGTGTCTTCTGTCGTGGGGTTATAAGCAAAGAAATGGGTTATATAATTGGCCATGGTTTCTAGTTGACTTGCGTTCAACACAAGAGAAAAGAAAAAAGAATATTATATATAAAGGTGTTGCATGCATTCGGTTCATGCTAAAGAGGAGAACCATAGCTTTGAGTGTTCGTGTGGGTTGCAAGAAAGAAGGAAGTAAAAGGTGTGTTGGGTTTGTATGTTGTCAACAGTAAGGACCCAAGGAGGGGTCAAGTCATTCTTTGTCCCTCAAAGGCTTAATACACAATGGTCCTTGTGCTTATTCCTTATATAAAAAAGTCAAGTGTAATTATCAAAGTCAAAACATTGTTTATTATGATTTTTGAATTTATTTGATACACTTTAATTAAGGGAGTAGGCAACAAAGTGTATAATTATAGAGGAAGGAAAAGATTTTGAAATTTCATGGTGTGTTTTTTTTGTTCCGTTTTAGTTTGAATGCGAGTCGTGATATCCCGGTTTGGCGTGTTTAAACAAAGATGTTTAAACACGTTTTCGCAAGTATTTTTTTTATTTTTATAAATGTGATATAGAAATATAAATGAGGACTCGAACATGAGTTGATTAATTATTGCCATAACTAATTGGGTGTCGGTACTCGTTTGGGTTCGTTTTCAGGGAAAATGAGTTAACTTTTCATTTTTAAATTTGTATTCATTAGTCCTAGTCAGAAAATATAAATGCGCATTTTTTGATATTCATAATTATTTTAAATTGTTTTAGTGTGCGGGATAACTTCCCATAATTATATCAAGTGAGCTAATACTTGCTCAAAACGTTCAGGTAATAATAAATAATAATTTATTATTAAATTAAAGTTTGAAAATTTACCTGTCACAAAATCCAAACACAACCATTATCCCCTCGTGTTCATATAATACTCACTCGCCAAGACTCAAACTTAAAACAAAACAATTAGTGAATCTCAGCTCTTTCTCTCGTATTATTCAAAGTAACATCGAGACACATGAAGGTCTATCAAACAAGAGAAACAATCATATCGATCCATTTTTGTGAAGCAAAACTTCAATTAATATCCGAACACATAAAGATAAGGATTATAACAACTATGTTATACCCTTTTTCTTTGGTTCGTTCATAGACCATAAACAACAACTAAAATAACATATGAAGACCTACCCGAGACCCTCCAAAGGATCTTGATGCCTCGTTATGCTATCTTGATCCGGATTGAGCAATGAAAATTACAAGAAGGTACTGGTACGGTTTATTTGTGTTTGTGTGGCTCGATTCGAAGGGTTTATTATTTGATTGTTCGATTATGATTGAAGGAGATGATGGATTCAGATGTGATGAGTTTTGGATCAGATTTGGGGAGGATGATGAAAGCATATCAGAGAGAGAAAAAAGGAGTTGGGGGCCGAACTTATCAAGAGTCTGTGTTTAGGTTATAATGAAATGAGAAACATTTTAGGGTGCGTTTGGTATCCCACAATGGGAATGAGACTATGACTATGAAAGTGATTAAAGGTGTTTGTTTAAGATGAAGGGGTCCACCACTATGGTAATGAATGATAGGTATAATCCATAATCCATATACATCAAGTGAGCTAGGTATGGATCTTTCATAGGTGAGTGACCCACCACTACTATCAAACTAATACCCATTGTCATTCATGGCAGCAAACCAAATGCACCCTTAAGGTTATAACTGGTTAATGTTGTTTATGGATTGGATCAGATTTTCATTTGTTGGGCTTGTATCCGATTATTTGGACCTAAATGATATATCAAACGGACTGGATCATATTATTGGGCTGGCATGAAAATATAAATGCTTTGGGCTATATCTGGTTAATAGGTTGCAAATTAATATCAAGGATTGGGCTAAACTTAATATAGTTACCAAAGTATTGATTTTAATGCGTTGTGTTAATTTTTGATATAATTGACAAAAAGAGTGGTATTTGATATTACAAATTTTCACGAGGTTAATATTACACTGCTAAGAGTTTGCAATGCATATCAACTGTGAGTACAAGGATGCTCCTTTATTATTTATTTGGGTTTGAAGTAACGTTTTACGGATGCGTGTACTTATTTCATCTTCTTTCTTTTTTCACTTCCTGCGAAGATGACTTGTTTGGGCATATATTGATTGTGATGAAGACTTGGATATCTAATTTATTGTTGTGATTCTTTCTCTCTATACCCACAAAGTAGCTACAGTTTAAGGAGTTACGTTGTAGTGCTCAATGTCTCACGTAGTTGAGGATATATCAATAGAAATTGTGCTTCTAATACTTTGGTGGTAAGGTATAAGGTACACCGTTCTTAGTCACATGATAGTACAAGCTTAAGTCACAAGTCTGAGGGATTTTACTTCACTCTCAAGTTCGTCATATTGGATTATCTTCACATGTGGTTACTAGAGTTAGCCGTTGAATTCAGATACAAGGGTTTGATAAAAGAGTTAGACAATATTAAATGGTATTGTTAGTAGATTGGGTTTATCGACATCTTCTCATGGGCTAAATGATTTAGGATATAGTTCTTCCAGTTAATGCTTTATGTACACAATTTTATTCTGATTCCGATGAGATCGCAACCATCAATGGAGAGAAATGTGTACATTAAGGACGCACTTCTCCCTTATCCATCTTTAGCAATTTCGGGCAACAAATTTAAGATGGCCAGTGTTTCAAATTGTTACTTTGGTGTTATCATTTTATGTGTACATTATGGGCTGATTTTTTATATGTAAGATAACTGGGATGCATTTTGTGAAATGAAGATATTGATATTTTGTTCTCCCAAATGGACAATCTTGAAAAAGGTCGAGTGTACAATTTGTTTTACATTTTCCGCTGCGTGTTAGAAGACTAAAGACGGTATTCATTTAATCATCAAAAGACTTCTTTGGATTCAAGACATTAATCAAAATAGTTGTCAGTTTGGGGGAGAGCACTAATTAGGAGAGAGTAAAAAATATTATTTTAATCCTTAATCAGAATTGCTCACTTTGCTCTTCGTGCAATTAGTTTTACACTTAAAATTTCAATTTCTCACAATTATCATACGCCATTGATGTTCATGAGGGGGATGATTTTTACAAATTTTTAAAGACGATTATGAAATTGCGAAAGTGATCAAATTTTAAGGACCATTCGTGCAATTAATTCTCAATTATAAGAATAAAAAGGGAGGTTCGGCCCAAGCCATACCTAATGTGTGAAACAAAACCGACTATAAAATATGCGTGTTGGTTTTTTCGACTATAATAATTTATCAGTGTTTTTGAATAATGGATCATGACAAGGAGTTCATGGAAAGAGAGGAAGAAGAACTAGGTAAGGAATTCGAAGAAGAAGCAGAAGAAGATTATGATTATTTGGATTATGAATATGATGATATTGAAGAAATAGAGTTTTGGGTAACACTGCCTAAGGTTGAAACTTGGGTTGGTTCTGATGGCAAAACAACTTTGGAAGGGCTGGTGGTTGATTGGCCTATTCTTGGACGAAGCAAGAATATATCTCTCTTTAACGATGTTTGTCCAATTTGCTTCAAAGCTTTGACTCGTACTGGGAAACATCGAATTTGGTACAGTATATATAACTCTTTCTCTATATCTGACTAATCAATCACAAAAACGTTTTTTCTTTCAACTGTGGATTTGATTAAATGTTCCAAATTGTCTTTTCTGAACAGACAAGTTTATCTAAGCTTTGACTGCAAGATCCAATTTTTTGTGTATGAATCATGTAATTTTCTTGTATCAGTGTTTCTTATATTCTTCAACATATGAGACATGTAATTTTATCGCACCAACCACTGTATTGGGTGATTATCATAAGAATGGTGATCACGATAGGACACAGACACTCACACACACACACACACAATGAAGAAAGTAACTGGTCGTGTTTGCAACCGACTAGTGCTTTTTTGGGTTGAGGACGCATCGAAAGTAGGGTAGTGTAAGGGGAGGGACACGCGTCATAAACATGAACCACCATAAACAATCTTCCACTATCACATTTACATATATCAATCTTCAAGTTTCACCACCATAAACAAGAACCACTACATACACCTTTTGATATCCGACTTTTATTTATAATGTGATACCGTTTTTAACAATATTCCTCTTTATATGTAAAATCATGCATGTTTCCTATGATTCATTAGAAATTCCAGCTACCTTTTTATGCCCTAAGTTGATTCTTAATTTCCTTAAGAATAAAGGCTTTACAAATTCTTGGTTCATTCATGATCTGGTTATTCTTTTTACACATTTGACTGTCTGTTTCTTTTTGTTTTGCAGTTGTCTTCCTTGTGGGCACATATATGGAAGGTCGTGTATAAACCAATGGCTTCAACAAAGTCAAAATTATAGCAAGGTTTGTCCGACTTTTTAACAATCGTAATTTTACCGTATGTACAATAGTTTTTTATTTTTTTTCCTCATTTTCTCTTGATAGTGCCCACAATGCAAATCGTTATGCACATTAAAGGATGTTACTCCTCTTTATCCAACTCGCCCTTGCAATGTTGCGGTTGGTGCCTTACCCAAGGTAATCAGTGTCTGTATTAAAGCTAAACTTCAATTCTTTTTATATGAGGTGTACAAAGCTTTTTTATATACTAAAACTCTTCAAAATATTCATTGCAGGTATCTACTAAACGGTTTCCATTCACTAAACAGGGTTTCAAGGCATTCAAGCGGTATGCAATTCGACGATTAGATGATGAATCCGCAATGCGGCTTGATGCAGCACGACGACGCGATTATGCTTTTCGACGACGTAAGGAGATATATCGATGGTGGTATTATTCGGATGCAGCGCACCAACCTGATAAATATGATCGGTTGGCCAATAAATTATCACATCGAGATCAAATGTTGGATCAACGGATGTCGGCATTGAGCCTACGGATTGAAGACTATCATACGAGTATAGATCTATTTGTGCAAAGGTACAAAGAGCATATAACACAAGACAAGAATGAGTGGAAAGGGATGGCAACAAGGGGATTACCGCACATTCCAACAGAATCTTCATCCCTAGCCCCATCCCGGCCAGGGATTGATTTAAGTTACCTCCATGTTCCCAACGGGGATCAGAGATCCCCAACACGCGTATCAAATGTTCAACACGCATATCAAAGGCTCGTTGGAATTGTATTCGGTTGCCGCATTCCTAACACTTCACCCGACCATTCAGTTAGTAAGACTTGAGAGCGACATTCAATTTGCATCATCTTGACATAAAATGAACATTTACTAATGAACATTTCATCTTTATTTGTTGAGCTCTTATTTGTTATGTACTTTCTATGTGTATGGCAATATCATCCTAGTCACATTAGTGGGGTACTTCTAACAATCAAGATTACGCAGTTACTTGAGTTAATACACTAGCATTTTATATTTCAGTTGCATATTGCCAATGACTCTTTAAACTTTGGATTCACATTTTAAGTTGCTCATTTTACAGATGCAAGATTGCAAGTAGGGGTGTTAAGATTGGTCAATCATCAGTAAACTCAATTTTAATTAAACTCGAATTTGTAGCTCGATTTTGATACCCGCACTACACGGAATGGTGTAGCCGAGCGGGTTCACGAGCTCGCTTGGCAACCCGAGCTCCACTCCGTCTGGCCTTAGAGCAATATGTCTATCAGAGCCCAGTAAAATACTAAACTTATTTTTACTTGATTAACTAAAGCCCTATAACTTTATTAGCTGCAACATTGGCCCGTCTGCTTCTTTTTCTTCACTTTACGTGAACGATATTTATCACGTTAGGATTTCAGCAGAACAAACAATCGAACAAAAAGGCAAAACACATCATTTTCTTTTGGAATTTCTTATCCCACTAGGTTTATTGGGTAATCGGGCTGGGTTAAGTCGGGTTTTTATTTTTAAAAACTCACCCGCGAACCGACCCGATAAAGGAATCGGGTTATCGAGTTCGGCGGTATTCGGGTCGGGTTATGCCGAGTCGGGTGATTCGGGATGTCGGGTGATACTACAAATGAGTAGCTTATAAGAAGCAACCTGACTATCTCAAATTTCTTAGCATAGATATAGTAAGAAGCAACCTGCTTACCCTGTTGACCTTTCTATCACATAGTTAGCCATTTAAAGACCTATAAATGTTGCCCATAACAGTAAACATCTATTTCTTAATGAATCTCATACTGGTAAGCAATCGTTTTCAGAAGAAGCTCATCACTTCAAATCTATATACACGCCAAGGCCAATCGATGATGATAATTTGAAAATACGCCAACTATGGATAAGAGCATATATTCTATTCATCACCGAGTTTAAAAATCAAAATTAAGTGGATTTCAATCATCATATATAGATGAATCTGACATGTGTTATAATCATATTTATAGCGGTATGTAATCCAGGTCATAAGTAGTTGGTTCACCGTATGAGTGCCTCAGGGCCGTCTCGTGGATTTTTGATGCCCTATTCCACTATAGCAAATAAGGGCCCCTTAAACAAGAATAGTCCAAAATACTTCTATATAAAATTTATTAAAATTGCTATAGTTGCAACATGTATCTAAAAATAATAATAGCAAAATACGCTAACTAATAGTTACATACGATGTAACTTATTTTGGACAAAAAATACATCATTGGTCCTTAAACTTGTCAATTCGTTTCGCGTTGAGACAAACCTCGGCATTATCATAGCCATATGTCCAAAACATGGCCTTTATATGCCAAATTAGCCCCTTGACAAAGTCAATGTCTAATTTTTGTTTTGTAGTCGATGGTATTTTAGTCCATACACATTTATATGTTGATAACACATTTATATTTTAGCCCTTCATCTTTCATCCTCGTCATCATCTCTCCAAATCATTCATCTCCCCAAATCATCATCTCCCAAACATCATCCTGGTCATCGTCTCCCTAAATCATCATCTCCCCAGTACGCCAATCCAAATAACCTGTATGACACAAATTACTAAGAAGCAAAATTTTACTTTGAAACAGATAACCCCAAATTTACAAATCCTAAGTTTATTATAATAGATTGCAGATTGTTTTTATGTCCATGGCACAAATGCAAAGAGTTGATAGAAATTGGCGAAAAACTTTACCTAATTAAATCAGTTATCAATACAATAGGGATGTTGTGATCAAGTGCTAGCTTTCTTAAATTGTTCAGTGGCGCCATAGAACCATCCTCTGGATTAACAATAGTCGAAAGAACAGAAACTGGATCAAGACCGGCGAGCTTGACAAGATCAACAGATGCCTCAGTGTGACCCGCTCGTCTCAAAACCCCACCGTTCCTATACTTTAAAGGAAAAACATGTCCAAGTCTTCTAAAACTTCCAGGCTTAGAAGTAGGAGAACCTAAAGCAAGAATTGTTTTCGCTATATCTGAAGATGATACTCCCGTTGATGTATCAATTGCATCCTAAACAACACAATATGAGTTATATAATTTCACAAATAATTGTTACACAAATTTAGTTATTACAAATGGTTATGAGATTATACCACAGTGATTGTGAAAGATGGAGCAACAGAGTTGTTTTCATTTTCTGGTGACATTAATGGGAGATTTAATCTTTCGAGATCTTCGGATGTCATGCCTACTGATATGATACCCGAGTCGTGTCTCATTAAGAACCCAATGGTTTCTGGAGTTGCGAGTCGTGTCTCATTAAGAGATCAACCGTGTATTTTAGTCCTTATTTTTTAAATAATGTACTTCTCATCGCATTTTTTAAAGCGATGTTGTTGACTAGATCTTTATAATTATCCAGTTATTCATTCTCAATTGCTATTAATGTTAATTCATTTATGTGATAATGTTTTCATTGAAAGTATTTGTACTTCACCTCAAAACCTACTAATATCTATTTTCTATTAAATTAATCTTAAATCCAAACAATTAGACTTAATTATATTTAGGGCAAATCGCATAAAAAGGTACTCATCTTATGTCCAATTTCAATTAAAGGTACTATTCTTTTTCTTTTTTTTTTCTCAATTTAAGGTACCCGACTTTTTTTTTGGGCCGATTTAGGTTTTTTTCTAACTTCCGTTAACTATTTCGTTAGTAAATTACATGTTTGGTCCTTGAGTTTGTATAGGCATTACATGTTTGGTCCTTCAGTCCGTTTTTGCACATTTTCAAAAAAAAAAATTCGAAATAAAATTTTTTTCAAAAAAATTTTTTCAAAATATTTTTTTCCCAAATATTTTTTAAAAACAATTTTTCGAAATATTTTTTTTCCAAATTTTTTTCAACAAAACTTTTTAGAAATTTTTTTTTCCAAATTTTTTCGAAATATTTTTTTTCAAAAAAAATTTTCGAAATATTTTTTTTTCCAAATTTTTTTTCGTGCAAAAACGGACGAAAATATTTTGATTTTTTTTTTTGAAATATTTCGAAAAAGGTTTTTTGAAAAAAATTTGGAAAAAAAATATTCGAAAAATTGTTTTTGAAAAAAATTTGGAAAAAAAATATTTCCAAAATTTTTTTTTTGAAAAAATTTTTATTTTTGAAAAATATTTTTTGAAAATGTGCAAAAACGGACTGAAGGACCAAACATGTAATGCCTATACAAACTCAAGGACCAAACATGTAATTTACTAACGAAATAGTTAACGGAAGTTAGAAAAAAACCTAAATCGGCCCAAAAAAAAGTCGGGTACCTTAAATTGAGAGAAAAAAATAATAGTACCTTTAATTGAAATTAGACATAAGATGAGTATCTTTTTATGTGATTTGCCCTTATATTTAATATATTTAAATCATCTATAACTAGTAAATGAAACAAAAGCATAAAACAATAAATTAAAAATAATAATAATAATAATAATAATAATAATAATAATAATAATAATAATAATAATAATAATAATAATAATAATAATAATTGTGTTATAGGCTTACCATACCTATGTTTTCTGAAGGTAGCTCCTGCCCGAGCTGCAAGCATCGTATGGACCAATGGGGGGACCATGCAGTTCACTGTTCCAGTGAAGTGGGGGTGAAATTCAGACATAACTTGGTTCGTGATATTCTTGTCGACATATGCTCCAAGGTTGGGATTATGGTGAAAAAGGAGGCCTCATTGGGGTTTCTTTCGAGTGACGGGAAAGAGTTGCGTCCGGCAGGCCTGCTATTATTCAACTGGATCCAAGGTAAGGACGCATGCTTGGATGTGACTGGAATCTCTCCTTTTGCGGGTATTGATGCGTCTGCGTGGGCTCCCGGGGTTGCCTTACATAACGCTGTGGAGAAGAAGAAAAAGAAATATGTGTCCAAATGTGAAGAAAATGGCTACAAGTTCATCCCTTTTGCCTTCTCTACATTAGGGGAGCTTGACACGGAAGCTTTGGACACGCTTTCACGTATCAAGACTGTTGCTATTAGCCACTCGAATAGTGCCAAGAGTGGGGCTTTTATTTTTCACAGACTTAGCTTTTGTATTCAGAAAGGAGTGGGAGCCCAACTAGTGTCTCGGCTTCCCACCAATTTCTTGTAATTCTTTTTGGTTTTCTAATGAAGTGATGTTGGGATAATAATAATAATAATAATAATAATAAACCTGGATATTAGTGAGTAGTTCGTGGATGAGTTTTGCAGTATAAAAATGGAATGGGACTTTTATTCTTATAGATGGACTATTGGATAAAGAGAAAAAATAGGATTAGACAATACAAATTTGTGAGACTTATGATAAAACTTGGGCCACACAATAAACATATATCTCTACTAATTATAATACACGGATGCATATCTCTCCTAAAAAAATTCAAGACTTTCAGACTTGCAACAAATTGAGCATGATGTACAACATTTGAAAGCACTTCATTTTTAAACATACAACCAAATAAGCATAGTATACAACATATTAATGCACATATTAAAAAGACAAAACATCACTTTAATGCTATTAATGTGGTCAATAAATAAAATTAATACAGTTATTAAATCACCCCTTACATAAGAAATACAAATTATCAAGCACATTGTACAACCAACTTAAACACAAATACTGCATTAAATGTCACTAATACAAATAATAAAGCACATTATACAAATATACAATCCCGAACGGCAAACGGGCCAATGGGCTCGAGCCCGAAGGGGCACAGGCCAAACGGACACGGGCCAAACGGGCTCATGTTATACGAATCGCTTTAAAAAAAAACCCAAAAAGACAAAATAAATTTCTTAGTTATGGATTAAAAATATGTCACATGAAATTCTTGATATCTGTAAATTTATAAAATACATGATTCACCGAAATTTTTTATTTCAGGATACCCGCCGCTGCAACGCGCGTGTACCCTGGAAGTATTACCGTAATTTGTTTGGTGCCCCTAAAGAAGTTGGGCCTGCTCCATTGCACATTGTGCACACCCACATATCCGGGCTTGGAGTGCCTTATCAAAAGCATGATTTTATGTGACAAGTTTAATTACGAGATTTGTGTGTCGCCAAACAACAATAAATTGGCATGTTGAGACACATGTCGCCCAATGTTGTTCACTTTGCCAACTCGTAAGTAAACTAGTATTATATCCTCAACGACACAACGACGTACTTCTTCATATAAAACCCACTTAGAAAGAAATAGGGCTGCGCAAAACCATACAAGAACTGAACCGACTGACAAAACCGACCAAACCGAGTAGACCAAACCGAATCGACCAACCTTCGGTTCGGTTCTCGGTTTTAATTTTTTCTAATTTTCGGTTTCAGATCGGGTTGGTATGAAAACCGAAATAAACTAAAAAAAACGAGTGACTATTTTAACCAAACCGAATAACCTGATAACCGAACCGATGAACACCCCTATACTGATGTACTAAATTTGGCTCTACAACTTGTGAACTTGTTGCTACTTGCTACCACTACTACAAAAAAGGGCATAGAGCCCGGTTAAAAAGGTGCAAAGAGCCCGATTTTGCATGAGGGCACAAAAGGGGAGGGATTCTATGCGAAAACAAATAGAGCCCGGTTTTGAAAACGGGCTCTATTATATATCATAGAGCCCGGTTTTCTATTAAAGAACATGGTTCTATGTGAACCAAAAAAATTAAAAAAAAAATCAGCCATGAAATCCAATTCTTATTGGCTTAGTGAACACTGTATTAATTCAAATAAGAAAAGATTCAGTGATATTATAACTTACCACTTTCTATTGATATATTCTTGCAAACAACACATTTCAAAAAGTTACAAGCTACCTTAATTGACTACTTAAGTATAACTTTGGAGCAAATGTACCATTGCAGCAGTAGTATAACTACCTGCAGTTTAGCAATTTCGAAAATGGCGCATCTTCAACTTTCACTTCACAACTGCAATCTTCAACTTCCGTTTCCAATCTCAACAACTCGGCTACTCTGCAAAACCAGTTCCCGCTCTTTTGGTTGTGTTTCTACATGTGTAAATAGAAAGATGTATCATGTATGCACCTTGTTTCCAAGTATTTTATCAGCGTTCCCAAACTTAACTAATAAGGGCCTCAATTTTGCCTCTAATTCAGAATTTACAGGGCTATTACATACCCATTCTGCATTATCCTTTGGCCACTCATTTAAGTCACTGTAACAAGATAACAGGTATAAATGCACGATATAAATGGAAAGTCAAGAGCAAAAATGATAAAATGAAACAATAAGTCATGACCAAAACTAACTTTTCCAGAGCAGATTCAGCAAACGGTCTAATGATTCTATAATAGCTAACACTCACATTCAATGCCGAAGAAAGCCCTGAAATGAAGTAATATACTTTAAATATCCCTTATTTATAACACAATAAGGCAATGTCGTAAGGGATCTGATAGACACATGCGAGAAGATTAAGGACCCGGAAGAATAATATAATATCACCTGAAAGAGCATCAAGCTGGAGGTAGCTTCATTAGTTATTCAAAAACGATAAAATGTGACGCGGTTTAAATATTAAAATGCCTAATGTCTTGGATGGGTCACACAAACAGAATTGTTATTTAAATCATTCATCATCAAATGATATATTGATAATTTACAATTGATATTTAAATTATATGTAAATAACTAGCTATCAACTGTAAGCGTATGCACATGAAAGAATTTCATTCTAGCAGAGAAACCGTATCGAAAAAGACTATATTTGTTGGTGAGCATGTTTTTATTTTCACTTTCAACCATTTTATTCAAAAATTAAGTAAATTTCAACCATTTTATTCAAAAATCAATACCTTATAATCAACAATATAAAAAAACATATAACCAACAGAACTAAATTCACAATCAAAATTCACAACTTCATTTATAAGATACTATAATGATTAATTGAACAATAACATCAATTGTACCTCTTTCGAATCAAATATCTTGCTGGTTTGGTTGTGTGACGAAGGTGGCTGTGACGGCAATGGTGTGTGGCGCTGGTGGTGGTGGTGTGTGTGACAGTCGTTAAGTGGTGTGTGATGAAGGTTGTGAAAAGGGGGAAAAGAGATTAGGGTTTTGTGTGTAATGAAATTTGGGGAGGGAAATAACACGCCCTTGCCTTTTGGATTTTATTTTGAGAACCGCGTAGGGGCAGATGATTAGAGCCCGGTTTTGTAAGGGGAAACATGGCATTAAGGGTTTAGAACATAGAGCTCGGTTTTGTGTTAGAGAACATGGCTCTATAAGAGGAATAGAGCCCAGTTTCTTAGAAGAAAACTGGGCTCTATCGGCTTTTAACATAAAGCCCTGTTTTTCACGAGAAAACATGACTCTATGCCCTTTTTTTTAGCCGGAATCCATATAGAACCCGTTTTTCACTAAAAGGGGTCTCTATGAAAGGGGCTCTATTCTCAGATCTCTAGTAGTGTACTGATGTACTAATGTTCTTGCTAGTTGCTAATGCAGTGACATGTGTACTTGTCATTTGTTGTAGTTTTTGAACTTGTGTTATAATTAACCATAATACTCACATATGTCGTCTTTTGTCACATATCGTAATTCATAAAACGAATGATCATCTAATTAAGCAATAGTCTTGTACTAAAACATATAATTAATCTATCAACCATGAATCTAGTATCCCAATGATGAAGGCGTTCTACCTCCGTTGTTGTTGTTTATATTATTACTTTAATATAAGTTATTAAATTCAGGAAAATATATTTATAAAATTATATGTGGGTGTTTAGGATTGGGATTGAATTCAAAATTTGATATTGAATGAAGTAAATAATTTCGGTGGTTTGCTTGTACCTATTTTGATCATGGAAATAAATTTCTGATGGTTTAAATAAATTAACCTACTTATTTTAGTGTATAGTGCTCGTAACTTTGCAACTTTTGTATTGTATATTTCTGGATTTTATGGGAGTTGGTAATTCGGGATAGCCAACTTAGGATGTCTTATTTTCGATGATGTTGATCGAGGTATATTTGAGTCTTATTCACGTGTCACTAAAGAGTGTGTTTTCCATGTTAAAGAGCGAGTTAGTCAATGATAAATATCTATTTCGGGTTTGTGGTAAGGTAGTAATTAGTATGCTACACCCCCAATTTTGTGAATGCAGCGAAATTCAAATTGAGTATTACTCGTTGGTATAACAATTATAATAATAGAAAACGAACTCTAACTGAGTCGTTTAAAAAGGATTGTCATTCATTTATTCAAATATCAGAGTTTACAAAAGAGATGTCTCAGTAAGTTCATGGGTACAAACTACATCAACATAAAGTTTTTGATGTTTTCTGAATGATAATAAACGTAAAGCCTACTTAGTATTTATGCACTTCCGTGCTCCTCCGTGCCAGCCGCATAAGGACCCGAGATAAAATATGCTTAAAAGTCAACACAAAGGTTACGTTGTTATACACTCGTAGTTTGAAAACAAAACATTTATTATTGCACTAAGCTCATGAAAATCAAAATGTTAACAGTTGTATCAATAAGAATTGATATAATAGTGGCCCTAGTAGGTAATTTGCCGTTATACCTAGAGTTCTCATATATAGTGCATTTTCTTGCTGGACTTGGTCAAACAAACGGGATTCGTCAATCCCAATAGGCCTATCCACATTATTCGTGTTCACTCACTTGTGATTAATGACTCATGATGTAGGGACTTAAGTTGGAAATAGTGGTACTTAGTGCTAAAAACATTCAGATAAGCATACAGTTTCAAGTAATTGTGTTAGAGTAAAAATAGTATGCATCTCCCCCAAGTGCTTGTAAAAACAATTTAAAAGGGTAAAAGGTGGGGCTATGAACTCACCGTGAGTTAAATGATATCAAGTAAATAATGTAGTCGATCGATAAGTCACGAAAACCAATACTTGCAACCTAAAATATGACGTTGTGTCTTAGGTTTTGGAATAATGATGTGAAAATATAAACGAGCCTATGTAAGTCATTATATTGATCATGATGTTGTACATGATAGTTTATAATATTCGGGTATGTCATTTATAAAGATGGCTTGGTTTAAGAAAATATGTTTAGTTAATTATTGTAACACTGTTTGGGTTAACATAATTCAGAGGTCATGTAGTAAACGTACGAGGAGCTAGGACACTTTAAATCATAAATCCAACTACTCGTCAATACGTTCACCCCGAAGAGGCCCCTCACATGAAACTCCCTACTAACATGTTACGTTAATAGTAAAGCATATATTTTGCATATAAGTATTTAAAATGGTTATGTGGCTTGTGAATTTAGTTGGTTTATGTCTTTGTTAAAGAATTTAAACAAGTTATAAGAGTTTACAAGTTTCTACAAGTTATGAATAGTAAAATCGGTTTTCATATATGAAAAACATTATTTTGAAAGTCAAATAAACTTAGAAAAGTTTATTAGAATTCTACAGGTTACATTTTTATAAAATGTGTTTAACTTAGTTAAGTCTTTAAGCTTGGAAGAAAACTAGTTTATCATAATTAAACCTTTGAAATATAAACTTTAAGTCTAACATAGTACTTGCAATTTTTGGCAATAATTAGCCCTTGGTTTGCATTTTTAGGCTTAAACTCCCGCGTTGTCTTCTGTAAAACATCATTTTGGACAACTTTGGTGCTTTACATTTTGTATGATTCAGACCAGAAGGGTCTAAAAATGAGTAAGAAAAACTGGGCAATAGGGTTTTTTTTATAGCTTTTAGGGTTTGTGGTTTTGATCTTTAACTTGTTGTAACTTTTGATTCACAAGTCCGTTATAGCTGATTCGAAAAGCTATGATATTTTTGAGTTCCTATATAACTACACGTATATATTTAGTGTCATAGGGTCATGGTTTTGAGAAAATAACTAGTATAAGATAATAAAGTTTTACATGAAATCATAAACATGTTTTACTTATGTTTTAAGATTTTATACAACATTATTAATATAACAAGTATACCTAGTATAATAAAAATATGAAATCAATGTAATGAGATTGAGCACAAGCTTTCGTGTTTTATATTTTCGATGATTCAGAACAGAAGGGCCTAAAAAATGAGTAAGAAAAACTGGACAGTAGGGTTGTTTACAGATTTTAGGGTTTCCGGTTTTGATCTTTAACTTGTTTAACTTTTGATTCACAAGTCCGTTGTAGCTGATTCGAAAAGATATGATTTTTTTGAGTTCCTATATAACTGCACTGATATATTTAGTGTCATAGGGTCATGATTTTGAGAAAATAACTAGTGTAAGTGATGCAGGTTTTACTGACCAGGTTTTAATATTTATAATTACTCGTTATACCTATGGTCTACCCTAATGCACTAACGGGCAGTGTACCCGGTCGTGTGTAGCGTAGTAATCGGTAAAACCGATGTCGTCCAAGAGCTAAGTTTGTGTATTTATACTAAGTCTAGGTGTCACAGATTTTAATATGATTTCGATAAGGAATTAACTAATTAATTACTAAAGCAAATAAAGGAAAATGATGTGATCAATAGAGGAGAGTGGTGCTAACCTAGTTACTCATCCTAACTAGTAGTGTTTACTTCTAATTACTTCCAATTAATTCAGGTGGGGTCAAAGTCGAGAGGACAACATTTGGTCAGTTCGTCCTAACCTATCAGCAAAGGGTACCACTGGAGAAGTCAGGTGTCCCCTCATAAGTCCAGTTGTTCCTGGTCCCCTAAGCCAAGTCATTAAGTACCACTACATGCTAGATTTATAATAATGAGTGCCCGGGCGCTAGCATCTTAAACACTCACCCCCTAATTCTTAAGTTTATCCAAACGGTAGGTGATCAATTGGTCAAATCGCACACGTAGAAAGGGTCGTCAGTTGGTCATATCTTACCCTTCCCCTCTTAGTCTACTCACTTATGGTCAGTTGGTCATATCTCCTAAGAAACTAGCCTCTACCGCCATTCAAAACTACCGAAACAAGGGTAGTTACCAATAAACTATGCATGCATACACTTAGAAATAATTATACGGAAGCAATGTAAACGCAAAAAAGACAATTAAGGAATCATAACAAGGCCAGCACCAAGAGGTGCTTAGCCGCTTATATTAACCATACAAATCAATTCAATGTTTAATGTTACGAAATATATGAATCGAAAGTAAAGAAAAGATAAAAAGCTATTGCTTATCGTAGGGGAGTAATTTCTCCCTTGGAGATAGCTCCGTATGCTCCTCTAGATCTGCCTTCGACTTCTTCTCATGTTCTCTGATTGTTGTGTGTGAAATGGGATGCTTTGAAATGCTGTAAATCGTGGGGTATTTATAGGCCATTCTGGTTACGGCGTAAATAATTATAAGAGTTACGCTGAACATATAATTCTTCGTAATTTGCACTAAAATGCTGGTTACGGCGTAACCTCTGGAAGGAGTTATGCCGTATCTTCAATAAATCAATAGTTACGCCGTAGTTGTAGCATGAGTTACGTCGTAATTATCAGCGGCGCGGAAGCTCATTTGACCTAATATGGTTACGTCGTAATCTTTGGGAGAGTTACGTTGTAATCTTCTGACAAGTTGGTTTTTTGAGCCACGCTTTAGTTACGGCGTAATGTGAGAGAGGAGTTACGCCGTAACTTCTTCAAAGTGAGCATACTATGATAAATCTTCAATAATCTCTCCAAATCCGCGTCTCTTTAGCTCCAATGCTCGTAATTTACCTAAAAGTGAAATATAATGGAAAACAAGCGTAAATCCATATAAATGATATAAATTACAAGCATTATCGGGGGAAATTGACACTTAATATTCAGGATAATTTGATGTTATCAAATATCCCCCACTTGAACTCAACTTGCCCTCAAGTAGACCTTATTAGATAGATTCCTAAGAAGATATCTCCCTTATGCTAGAATAAAACAAAGCCGAACACCCACGAAATGGGAATGAAACACTCAAATCTCTCAACTATTCTAAGTGCCAAGTTTGGGGTGATCACTTAATCACACAGTTATAGCATGTATTCTATGATATGCTTTGCGATTACACAAATCACCACCACTAGAGTTAAGGGCTAAGCAATTCTCGAAGGCAATATGGGTAGACACGACAAAGGTTAAGGGTGACTCGTCATTACTAACATGTCACGGCGAAGTGGACAAAACCAATGGTACATGACCAAATCCATGGCCAAGACACCAAAGATTGCTCGCTGCATCACCTAGACACGCTTCATGACTAAAGGGTAGGATAAGACATGGGATATATAAATGGTGTAAAATAAAAATCAAGCAAATAGTCTAAATATATAACCAAGTCATCACCACTTACCGTCCGCTAAAAGTTCAAGCTTCGAAGTTAAGAAACCGGATCATGATAAACTAGGTAGCTGTGTCATTAGAGGACGTCATGATGGGCACACTACCATTTCTTCAACCGTTGGCGCTATTACCAACTCCAATCTTCAAATGTGACCGAGGTGGCCTCCTCGATACTAAATCTATATTAAGCTCATAACATAGTGCTTATAACATTGCACTTTACAATAAACTGAATAACATAACTATTTTTTTTAAATAAACATAACATCCCCCCACTTGAGATGAACAATGGGAATTGGGGGGGGGGGGGGTCTTCAATGATCTTTAAGAATATGTCGTCGATGAAAGCGTGATTCCCAAAGCTTTCCACTTGAACCTTGAACTTAGGCAAATGATGACTTCTTTATCACAAATAAAGACTACAAGGTAAGCTAAGGTATATAGGTGTAACGAAACAATATATTGGGTTAACAAAATGAAAGGAATGACTCAGATGGGTGTATATAGGGGTATCTTACACTAAAGGTGAGTGCAACAAAAGGGTTTCACATGGGGGTCGAGAAGTCAAGGTGACTAATTGATAGACACACAATGGTAGGCTATTTGGGTGATAATCTTATAATACTGCATTCTTAAACTGAAAAGTCCAAATACATCGAGCTAAACTCAACATACCTCGTCTATGGTCTCGAAATGATGCAAAGGCCAAGTTCTAAAGTTTACTACCTACCGGCACACTCATAATTTGGTGGATTTGGGGTAAAATTTTGGAAATGGATAGGGCTAATCTCACCATAATATATCAAGGGTTATATGTGTTCGACTAAGGTCTAATCTAGTTAGGTTAAGAAAAACATGTCAAAATTTAAAAAATGGCATAACTTTTCAAAATAAACTAGAAAAACGAGGGCAAAATAAAGTTCAAGAGATAATTCTACTCCCGTCCCCCCACTTGAATTGTACAAAGTCCCTATTGTACTAAGCGTTAAATAGAGGTGAAGAGAAAAGTAGAATTAGAGCGAGAACTTCCCTGAAATTTGCTCCAAAAAGAAAGAAGGCCCACGAAAGAGAGTCATGCCTTCGCATAAGCATCCATGAGCAAACTTCAATCCCTGAAATCACACTACCGACAAGCACAATTCTAAAAAGAAAAATAAATAAACCTAACTCACTTTCGTAGGAATCATGGTTTCATTTAGCGCATGCAACAAGCCATTTAAACCACTTGGTATCCCAAGTGGACGAGTGTAGTCTCGTGAGGGTTTACAGAGAACACACCCAAAAAGTTCATTTAAAATACTAATACAAGGTTATTATGTTTAAAATAAAAGAAGTAATGCAGAGGATAGTTACGTCGTAACTCCTTTATGCCGTAACTAGGCAAAACCAGGCATACGCTGCAAAAGTGTAGCTACGGCGTAACCACTGAGATGGGATTACACCGTAATTGGTAGTGCATCTGAAGTTCTGCTGCAAGGGGACTGTTACGGCGTAACCATGAGAATGAGTTACGCCGTAACTCTGGTCAGATCAGCATGCTACAACAACAACTTTTCTTCGTTTCCTGCAAAAGTGGTTAAAAACACAAAACCCAACAGAAATGGAAATAAAACAAATCAACGGGATAATTCGGGTTGTCTCCCGAAAGAGCACCTTTCTTTATTTACGAGTCTTTAAGTTAGACTCAAAGCCTCGGGGCTTTATGGTGGCCTTTGGACTTGGCCAACTTCCTCTATGTCTTTCATCAAGTTGTGTCTGACCCAAGCGACATTGGTAGCAGTGCAGAGGTACTCTTTAGTCCCTATCTTCCGAACTTTGTAAATTTTTTCGTCCGGCCCCAAATGATACCTAGTGAATTCATATTTTTCGGCCATAATTGGTGGTGGTTTTTTATATTGAATGCCAAGAAGCTTGCACCTCATTTGCTCATACTCTTCATCTTCTGGGTCACTTATCTTTGCTTTACATCGTGGCTCCTGGTGATCCACGATTCCTTTTATGTCATAATCATTGGAAATGGTTTCAACAGAATTATCAGTATCCTTATGATTGGAATCTTTTCTTGTGTCCTCTTTGTCATCATTGGTTGAGTTACCCGTATCTCTCTTCATCCGGATTATCTTCGTTCATGCAGTCCTTCCAAATTTTATTTTTCTGTAGAAGAATCCACTTTCCCATATTTGATTTTGATCCAATCGTTAAATCTTAACCTACCAGACCATTGTACCTCGGTTCTTCTATTGTTCATTGTTGAATTCCATAGAAATTACTCCTACTCTATTTGCACTACTTCCTCCATTACAGTTGTCATCGTAAGGATTGCAGGAGGCCCAAGAATCCCCATCAACGGTTCTTATTATTTCACACCAATGCTTTCGATCAATGAGCCCATGATACGTAGTTGAATTTTTTGTTGCTTCATGATTATGATCAGGGGTTTCATCGTGGCTAAGATTAGTCCAGATTTTTCTTTTATCATCATTGCCAACTTCGCCATACATGATTCGGACCCAAGCTTCGAATGTTATTTCCTTGTCATTAGTTAAGGACCATAAGTACTTGTTCTTTTTTACTCTTTCCTTGTCATGACCACCGTCATAGACGTCCGCATAAGGGTTACATGAAGCCCAAAGATCATATCCTTTATCGTTGTCAATAGGGATAGCCCTGCACCAATGGTATTTTAAATTGGGAATGTACTTGTAATCAACTTTCTGAACTTCGTGCCACATGTCTTTAGACTCTCTTTCGTTTATTTTCGAGGCATGGTCGCGATGTATTTTTCCATTGTCGTATTCTTTGACTTTCCTTCCCTGCATATTATGATCATTAGTAACATAGTGCTTGTGTATGATGGTGGTAGGAGTAGTTTTATTTTTTCCTTTCTTGATAACACAAACAGTTTCGACAGGGTGACATTTTCCAACGTCATCCATATTCAGGGTAAGCTTCCTATCGTTGATTTTTAATGCAATGATTTTTTTGAAAACATTAATCTTTGCACGTGCAGTGGCCAGAAGGGGTCTGCCCAAAATTAATGGAATGTCGATATCTTCTTCCATGTCTAAAATAACAAAGTCGACAGAAAGAGTAAACTTGTTGATTTTGATTAGCACATTCTCAACTATCCCTCTGGGTATGCTTACCGTTTTATCAGCCATTTCAATAGTCATGCAAAGGGGTTTGATAGGACCAAGGTTTAAGCTTTTGCACATGGAAAACAACATGATACTAATACTAGCCCCTAGGTCTGTTAAGGCACTGATATTATGTAAATTATTAATAGAGCAAGGGAGAATGAAACTTCTTGGGTCTTTTTCCTTAAGAGGGATCTGATTCAGGATGACTGCAGAGTATCTGACATTCAACTTTACTTCATTCTCCGTAACAGCTTCTATTTCCGTATGTTGTTCTTCCTTCTGAAAGCTCGTGTTGTCACATTTTATTATAGATTTTTTTTGGAATCCGGAAAGCACCTCTTCATCGTACCTGAAAGGGGTATAGAGAGGTTTACCGTTGTTGGAAAATATGGCTTTACAGAAACTATCATCACATTAATTTTCTTGATTAGTTTCATTTCCCTTTATCCTGGGTTCCTTTTCGTTGTCTTCCAGATCCTCATGACGAGCAAGGAGAGTGGTTCTTGTTTTTTGAAATTTTTTTAACAATGCGTCCCTGCTGGCCTGTCGCTTATTATCTTCTTCCAGATATTTATTTCTTGATTCCTCGAGTGAAGAACTTCTTGTTTTGAAATAATTCTAGTCATAACCTTGATGGAATGGTTTTCCTTCTCCATACATAACTTTTTTGATTTGGGGGCTTATATTTTTCATAGGGAAATCTCTGGTCAAGTTCCCTCCTTCACTTGTATCGCATCCTACTCGAATAGCATGCACATTTTCCTGGAGCTTTTTCACATCTCTTCCAAGGTTTTACAATTTTCTTGTGATGGCGACAATGCTTATGGGACCTCTGTCCAGGCTTCGGCTGCTTCCTCCATCGTGCCATTTTTTAGAGTGATCGGTAAGTTTTTGAATGGCTTCAATGGCTAGAGCAGGAGTCATACCCGGAATTGGTCCTTGGTAGTCCAGCATTTGTCTTGTAGTCACATTGATTCCTTTGTAAAAGATGTTGACTTTTTACTGGTTGTTTAGATCTTGCGTGGGACATTTGTAGATGAGATCATTGTATCTTACCCAGGCTTGATACAATGTCTCACCGTCATCTTGTTTAAAATTGTGTATGTCTGCGAGTTGTCTTGATACTTTAGATGGTGGACAGTATCGTTGAATAAAGTATCTTTTAAGGAGAGCCCACATATCAATAGTTCCAACTGGTAATCTATTAACCCATCTTTTAGCGGCTCCCGTAAGAGTGATAGGAAAAATTCTGAGCATAACTGCATCTTTTGAAACTCCTGGTGTATTGAATAGGCTGGTAATATATTCAACATTTTAGACGTCTTCGTAAGCATCTTCCGAGGTATTTCCAGAAAAAGGACTTGGTCTTAATTCCCTCATAAATTGAGGTTTTATCTCTAAATCAATATTAGCTCTAATTGCCGGTCTTACGAGTCTTGGAGCTTGTTCTTCTCTTGTCAACGCCAAATATTCCTCAAGAGTGAGGTCATCAATGTTAACAACTTCCATGGTACCTGAAGACTTGAAAAGAGATCGTGAGGATTTGATAAAATTCTAAAAACAAAACAAGAATTAAAGACTTAATAGAAATCCTAATATAACTCCCCGGTAGCGGTGCCAAAAACTTGATGCAGGTTTTACTAACCAGGTTTTAATATTTATAATTATTCGTTATACCTATGGTCTACCCTAATGCACTAACGGGCAGTGTACCCGGTCATGTATAGTGTAGTAATCGGTAAAACCGAGGTCGTCCAAGAGCTATGTGTGTGGATTTATACTATTTCTAGGTGTCACAGATTTTAATATGATTTTGATAAGGAATTAACTATTTAACTACTAAAGCAAATAGAGGCAAATGATGTGATCAATAGAGGAGAGAGGTGCTAACCTAGTTACTCATCCTAACTAGTAGTGTTTACGTCTAATTACTTTCAATTACTTCAGGTGGGGTCAAAGTCAAGAGGACAACATTTGGCCAGCTCGTCCTAACCTATCAGCAAAGGGTACCACTGGAGAAGTCAGGTGTCCCCTCATAAGTCCAGTTGTTCCTGGTCCCCTAAGCCAAGTCATTAAGTACCGCTACATGCTAGATTTATAATAGTGAGTGCCCGGGCGCTAGCATCTTAAACACTCACCCCCTAATTCTTAAGTTCATCCAAACGGTAGGCGATCAGTTGGTCAAATCGCACAAGTAGAAAGGGTCGTCAGTTGGTCATATCTTACCCTTCCTGTCTCAGTCTACTCACTTAGGGTCAGTTGGTCATATCTCCTAAGCAACTAGCCTCTACCGCCCTTCAAAACTACCGAAATAAGGGTAGCTACCAATAAACTATGCATGCATACACTTAGAAATAATTATACGGAAGCAATGTAAACGCAAACAAAACAATTAAGGAATCATAACAAGGCCAGCACCAAGAGGTGCTTAGCCGCTCATATTAACCATACAAATCAATTCAATGTTAAATGTTACGAAATACATGAATCGAAAGTAAAGAAAAGATAAAAAGCTAATGCTTATCTTAGGGGAGTGATTTCTCCCTTGGAGATAGCTCTGAAAACCCAATTCCTTTATGCTTTGAAAACCCTATAACTTTCAAGTGTTTTGCAAATGATATGTGTGTGTTTGAGATTCTAAGTGTAGGAGTTGTGAGGAGTGTGTGAGTGAAATGAAATGGCTTATATAGCCAAGACCAAGCATGCCCTAAGCAATATATTAGTTCATCCTTGTATGAATTCCAAGCAAGTAAAAAAAGAAAGGGATGCAAGCATGCATGCAAGAATCGGCTTAGATTAAGGGCATGCTTTGGTTTGTCATGTCACCATGAGAGAGGAAGACATATTATACCATGGGTAACAAAGTCAAGAGTGGTCAAGGCATGGTCTAGGGCATTTGTTTATTAGATTAGGGTGGCTAAAAGAGGAGTCTTGTCTCCTTTGTTCCTTTGTTTGGGTCTAACGCAAGAAAGGAATAAAAAATTACAATGTTATGTCATGTTTTGTGTCTTCTGTCGTGGGGTTATAAGCAAAGAAATGGGTTATATAATTGGCCATGGTTTCTAGTTGGCAGCAAAGTGTATAATTATAGAGGAGGGAAAAGATTTTGAAATTTCATGGTGTAATTTTTGTTCCGTTTTAGTTTGAATGCTAGTCGTGATACGCCGGTTTGGTGTGTTTAAACAAAGATGTTTAAACACGTTTTCGCAAGAATTTTTTTAATTTATATAAATGTGATATAAAAATATAAATGAGGACTCGAATATGATTTGATTAATTATTGCCATAACTAATTGGGTGTCGGTACTCGTTTGGGTTCGTTTTCAGGGAAAATAAGATAACTTCTCATTTTTAAAATTTTATTCATTAGTCCTACTCAGAAATTATAAATGCGCATTTTCTGATATTCATAATTATTTTAAATTGTTTTAGTGTGTGGAATAACTTCCCATAATTATATCAATTGAGCTAATGCTTGCTCAAAACGTTCAGGTAATAATGAATAATAATTTATTATTAAATTAAAGTTTGAAAATTTACCGATTGTCACAGTCTCCCCGTCTTATAAAGAAATTCGTCCTCAAATTTCAGTTTGAGTTACTCGATAGAGTTTGCGTGTTTTGACAATCGAGATACGGCTATACTTTATCCATTTGCCATCCCGACTCAGGGTTTCGATAGGTTTTAACATTTCATAGATGTGAATTTCCAGCAAGGAAATGATGTTCAATCTAGGTGTACTCCTAGAGTTATTTCTATTAACTCATTCCTCAAGGTTTTTGTTATTGAGGGATATCCGAATAACCTACTCCTTGTAGTTGCTCATGATATGTTTTTATGGTTATTCCATTTGAATGATGACTTTGAAATGTCATGTTCTGTTGTATGATTAAAAAGATAGTGTGGGTTACTAGTGAGCTTTAGGTTTCCTCTAGAATGATGGTGTTGATTGCTACTTGCAATTCGTTGGTTGACTTATTGATGTGCTTTATACTCAAAGTACGGAGGCTCAAAGTTAAGAGTATAGTTTGGTCATTTACGGAGTATAAGTCGTTAAGTAGTTATAGGTTTCTACTTGATGATGAGGTTTCTCAGAACTGGAAAAGTTACGAAGATTACATAGTTGGTCTCCGTAAATAGTCTGGAGTTATAACTTTTAAGGAAGTTATTGCTGGTATCCGTGATTGTCAGTAGGTTGTCCTAAGACAATTTAGGATGTGGAAATAGAAAGTTGTTGACTTTGATCAAGCTTTCGGAAGAGAACCTGATGAATGTAGAGCAAATTGCCAAACTTCAGCTTTTTTAAAGAAAAACTTTTTTAATATCGGTTCCAAGCTGGAAGTTTACATGTCCTCTATGTGAGTCCAGGAGTTACGTTCTCACATAATCTTTTGTAGATCATGAATCAGTTTGTTCCTTAGCAATCCCATTAAAATGCTTATTGCTTATTGTTTCAACGCAAAGTGTTTGATTTACTCCAAAGGTTATGCTTAGTGAGCGAAGGAGAGTCATTCCTCGAATGGTTAGTGATGATTTCCAATTCATCGGTAAGGTGTGGAGTGGAGGTACTTGTGATAGGGTAAGGTCGTGACAGACATGCAGAGTGAAGGGGTTGCTATGTGAAAAGTTTATGTATTCACACAAAAAGTTTGCAACACTCGAAGTTTTAGCAAGAACTACTTCAAACATAATTCCAGTGTAACTATTCTTAGTATTCCAAAATTCTCCTCTGAGTCGGACATAGGTGATCAGGCTATGTCCCACTGTCCCTGGTCGAAGATAGGTGATCAGTCTATATTCCACCTAGGTTCAATGAATTTTGAAATGCTCAGCTCAGTTATACTAATAGTATGTTCAAATACTTTTAAGAGTTGTTTTGAGAGATTAAGATGAGTGACCCAACTCAAGGTCAGTTAATAAGTTCACATAGAGTGAGGCGAGTGTTCAAACTTGAAGTTGAACAATAAGTTCTTGTAGAGGAAGGCATAACCCTGAGGTTATAAACCAGTACGTAGTAGGATTATTATAATCCAGTATATATGAGCATGAGTAAGCGGGATAAGACATAGTCTGTGACAAAGTCGGTATAGGTAGATAAGTATATAGTAAATACTTAAAGTATGTAGTATGTGTCAAGTAAATAAAGTGGCATATAACAGTGTATGACATAAATTTGCGTTAAATAACATCAAGTAAATAGTGAGCATAATATATAATTTACGCCAAGTAAAAGTAGTG
The DNA here is from genome assembly GCA_019973895.1 of Chrysanthemum seticuspe. Taxonomy (NCBI): domain Eukaryota; kingdom Viridiplantae; phylum Streptophyta; class Magnoliopsida; order Asterales; family Asteraceae; genus Chrysanthemum; species Chrysanthemum seticuspe. Next base: position 38,717,043 of record BPTQ01000009.1, read on the forward strand.
AGCAAGGCATGCTAGCATGTGTCTGGCATGTGTTTGGTCATAGGTAAAGTTTTTCGTAAAAGCGGTTATAGTTTAAGACTTATTGTGCCTAGTTCTATATAACCAAGGCTCTGATACCAATCTGTAACACCCCCAAAACCCGAGGGCGCCACTCAATTAGTATCATAACAAAGGTAATAAAGAACGGTTTATAAAACTCGTTTAATAATTTTTATTAATGAAATTACTAAAGTTTACAAAAGTTAAATTATTGCGGAATTATGGCCCATTGATAAAAGGTGGTCCCAAATACATCAGTGTAGTCTATGACCAAGCCATGCCAAGCCCTGCCTTGATATTGTCACACTTCAGAATCAGACACCTGAGAAAACATGCTAAAAAGGTCAGCTATAAAGCTGGTGAGTTCATAGGTTTACATAAAGCAGTAAGGTTTGACCAATAAGTTTACGAGTTAACAATATAAAGTGCACATTGTTATACGAAATTCTAGTAAGTTTACAAGTTAGCATTATAATGTGCATAATGTTATACGAAAGTCTTTTAAATAAGGTTACGAGTTAACATTATAATGTGCATAATGTTATACGAAAGTCTACTAAGTTTATAGGTTAACATTATAATGTGCATAATGTTATACGAAAGTCTACTACGCTGCACTAAGTTCCATGATACTGAAGCTACGACAGTGTGCATGAAATGAGCTCATGTAATCAAAATAAGTCCCGACAAGTGTTCTATCCCGTGACACTTGTAATTCGACATGGTATACATCCGTTTGTCCTATCTAGAAAGTTGGTTCTCCAACATGGATAGAGGCGTCACCCTCAATAGATCTATTTATATCACTCGTGCTTTCCAGCGGGAACTAACGGTACATGAGTATGGGCATGGATTTCGGATACAGTACTTAGGCTAACACGTAATAGTTTTTCAATCAAAAGAAATGTTTAAATGGTCCATAAAAATCAAGCATGTTTCTCACCGCAAGTTTGCAAAGCAAATACGAGTTAAAAAGTGGGGCTACGAACTCATCTCAGAAATAAGGCCTCCGAAATGAATAGTCATGAAGTAGCAGTGTGTGGCACCAACACGCGACCTAAATTAGTATGACAATTCTTAGTTTATAGTTTTGTGTAATCACGACTCAAAGTGTTTGAATAAATTTAAGTGTTTACAAGTGGTTGTGTTAAATGTTGTTTGTGTGGCAGAGTTTACGTTTAAATCGTTTGAAAGTGTTTGTAAGTATTGGTTCTTGGAAGAAGTGAAAAAAATGTATGCGAAACCTTCGTATAAAATTTGGCTCGAATGCTGGCTCAAGTATGCCAAAGTGTGAATAAACACAAATAAATTTGTCTTTATTAGATTTGTTTAGTTTCGAGAGGTAAAATATATATACAATATATATTTTTATCGGAGTTGTGGCAAAATATAATATTTATGCTTCACGCGGATGGAATCGTTAAAAACATGTCTTAACGTGTCCATTTAACAAAAGTGGTAAAATAATATGAATATATTATCTCCAAAAAGTTTTAGGATAAAAAGTGTTAAGTGTACAACTTAGAGGGACTAAAGTTTTAAATATTAATACAAGTTTTATAAGACTTATAAAAGTCTTGCTAAAGATTTCAAAAGTATTTAAAGTTGAGGCCTAAAGTTGTAAATTACAAACTTATTAAAGTGTTAAGAGAAAGATACAATTGATTCGAAGTTGAGGGACTGGGATTGTCAATTCACGAAACTTGGCAAAAATAACCAAAAATCACAAAATATGCCAAGAGGATGATTCGAACTCTGTATCCCTTGCTTGACTGTCCAACACACCAACCAACGGAGCCAAGTGTTGTTTCGTATTTTAATTGGCCATGGTTTCTAGTTGACTTGCGTTCAACACAAGAGAAAAGAAAAAAGAATATTATATATAAAGGTGTTGCATGCATTCGGTTCATGGTAAAGAGGAGAACCATAGCTTTGAGTGTTCATGTGGGTTGCAAGAAAGAAGGAAGTAAAAGGTGTGTTGGGTTTGTATGTTGTCAACAGTAAGGACCCAAGGAGGGGTCAAGTCATTCTTTGTCCCTCAAAGGCTTAATACACAATGGTCCTTGTGCTTATTCCTTATATAAAAAATTCAAGTGTAATTATCAAAGTCAAAACATTGTTTATTATGAATTTTGAATTTATTTGATACACTTTAATTAAGGGAGTAGGCAACAAAGTGTATAATTATAGAGGAAGGAAAAGATTTTGAAATTTCATGGTGTATTTTTTTTTGTTCCGTTTTAGTTTGAATGCGAGTCGTGATACCCCGGTTTGGCGTGTTTAAACAAAGATGTTTAAACGCGTTTTCGCAAGTATTATTTATTTATTTATATAAATGTGATATAGAAATATAAACAATGTTTTAGTGAATCTCAGCTCTTTCTCTCGTATTATTCAAAGTAACATCGAGACACATGAAGGTCTATCAAACAAGAGAAACAATCATATCGATCCATTTTTGTGAAGCAAAACTTCAATTAATATCCGAACACATAAAGATAAGGATTATAACAACTATGTTATACTCTTTTTCTTTGGTTCGTTCATAGACCATAAACAACAACTAAAATAACATATGAAGACCTACCCGAGACCCTCCAAAGTATCTTGATGCCTCGTTATGCTATCTTGATCCGGATTGAGCAATGAAAATAACAAGAAGGTAATGGTACGGTTCAGTTTGTGTTTGTGTGGCTCGATTCTAAGGGTTTATTATTTGATTGTTCGATTATGATTGAAGGAGATGATGGATTGAGATGTGATGAGTTTTGGATCAGATTTGGTGAGGATGATGAAAGCATATCAGAGAGACAAAAAAGGAGTTGGGGGCCGAACTTATCAAGAGTCTGTGTTTAGGTTTTAATGAAATGAGAAACATTTTTGATATCCCACTATGGGAATGAGACTATGACTATGAAAGTGATTAAAGGTGTTTATTTAAGATGAAGGGGTCCACCACTATGATAATGAATGATAGGTATAATCCATAATCCATATACATCAAGTGAGCTAGGTATGGATCTTTCATAGGTGAGTGACCCACCACTACTATCAAACTAATACCCATTGTCATTCATGACAGTAAACCAAACGCACCCTTAAGGTTATAACTGGTTAATGTTGTTTATGGATTGGATCAGATTTTCATTTGTTGGGCTTGTATCCGATTATTTGGACCTAAATGATATATCAAACGGACTCGATCATATTATATGGCTGGCATGAAAAAAATAAATTCTTTGGGCTATATCTGGTTAATAGGTTGCAAATTAATATCAAAGATTGGGCTAAACTTAATATAGTTACGAAAGTATTGATTTTAATGCGTTGTGTTAATTTTTGATATAATTGACAAAAAGAGTGGTATTTGGTATTACAAATTTTCACGAGGTTAATATTACACTGCTAAGAGTTTGTAATGCATATCAACTGTGAGTACAAGGATGCTTCTTTATTATTTATTTGGGTTTGAAGTAACGTTTTACGGATGCGTGTACTTATTTCATCTTCTTTCTTTCTTCACTTCCCGCGAAGATGACTTGTTTGGGCATATATTGATTGTGATGAAGACTTGGATATCTAATTATTGTTGTGATTCTTTCTCTCTATACCCACAAAGTAGCTACACTTCAAGGAGTTACGTTGTAGTGCTCAATGTCTCATGTAGTTGAGGATATATCAATAGAAATTGTGCTTCTAATACTTTGGTGGTAAGGTATAAGGTACACCGTTTTAGTCACATGATAGTACAAGCTTAAGTCACAAGTCTGAGGGATTTTACTTCACTCTCAAGTTCGTCGTATTGGATTATCTTCACATGTGGTTACTAGAGTTAGCCATTGAATTTTGATACAAGGGTTTGATAAAAGAGTTAGACAATATTAAATGGTATTGTTAGTAGATTGGGTTTATCGACATCTTCTCATGGGCTAAATGATTTAGGATATAGTTCTTCCAGTTAATGCTTCATGTACACAATTTTATTCTGATTCCGATGAGATCGCAACCATCAAGGGAGAGAAATGTGTAAATTAAGGACGCACAACAAGTTCACGTGATCGGGTTTAATGATTTATGTCAGATATTTGTTGATTCTATATCCTTCTCTCTCGTCTTTTTCTACGCACTTCTCCCTTATCCATCTTTAGCAATTTCGGGCAACAAATTTAAGATGACCAGTGTTTCAAATTGTTACTTTGGTGTTATCATTTTATGTGTACATTATGGGCTGCTTTTTTATATGTAAGATAACTGGGATGCATTTTGTGAAATGAAGATGTTGATATTTTGTTCTCCCAAATGGACAACCTTGAAAAAGGTCGAGTGTACAGTTTGTTTTACATTTTCCACTGCGTGTTAGAAGACTAAAGACGGTATTCATTTAATCATCAAAAGACTTCTTTGGATTCAAGACATTCATCAAAATAGTTGTGAGCACTAATTAGGAGAGAGTAAAAAATAATATTTTAATCCTTAATCAGAATTGCTCACTTTGCTCTTCGTGCAATTAGTTTTACACTTAAAATTTCAGTTTCTCACAATTATCATGTGCCATTGATGTTCATGAGGGGGATGATGTTTACAAATTTTTAAAGACGATTATGAAATTGCGAAAGTGATCAAATTTTAAGGAGCATTCGTGCAATTAATTCTCAATTATAAGAATAAAAAGGGAGGTTCGGCCCAAGCCATACCTAATGTGTGAAACAAAACCGACTATAAAATATGCGTGTTGGTTTTTTCGACTATAATAATTTATCAGTGTTTTTGAATAATGGATCATGACAAGGAGTTCATGGAAAGAGAGGAAGAAGAACTAGGTAAGGAATTCGAAGAAGAAGCAGAAGAAGATTATGATTATTTGGATTATGAATATGATGATATTGAAAAAATAGAGTTTTGGGTAACACTGCCTAAGGTTGAAACTTGGGTTGGCTCCGATGGCAAAACAACTTTGGAAGGGCTGGTGGTTGATTGGCCTATTCTTGGACGAAGCAAGAATATATCTCTCTTTAACGATGTTTGTCCAATTTGCTTCAAAGCTTTGGCTCGTACTGGGAAACATCGAATTTGGTACAGTATATAACTCTTTCTCTATATCTGACTAATCAATTACAAAAACGTTTTTTCTTTCAACTGTGGATTTGATTAAATGTTCCAAATTGTCTTTTCTGAACAGACAAGTTTATCTAAGCTTTGACTGCAAGATCCAAATTTTTGTGTATGAATCATGTAATTTTCTTGTATCAGTGTTTCTTATATTCTTCAACATATGAGACATGTAATTTTATCGCACCAACCACTGTATTGTGTGATTATCATAAGAATGGTGATCACGATAGGACACAGACACTCACACACACACACACACAATGAAGAAAGTAACTGGTCGTGTTTGCAACCGACTAGTGCTTTTTTGGGTTGAGGACGCATCGAAAGTAGGGTAGTGTAAGGGGAGGGACACGCGTCATAAACATGAACCACCATAAACAATCTTCCACTTTCACATTTACATATATCAATCTTCAAGTTTCACCACCATAAACAAGAACCACTACATACACCTTTTGATATCCGACTTTTATTTATAATGTGATACCGTTTTTAACAATATTCCTCTTTATGTGTAAAATCATGCATGTTTCCTATGATTCATTAGAAATTCCAGCTACCTTTTTATGCCCTAAGTTGATTCTTAATTTCCTTAAGAATAAAGGCTTTACAAATTCTTGGTTCATTCATGATCTGGTTATTCTTTTTACACATTTGACTGTCTATTTCTTTTTGTTTTGCAGTTGTCTTCCTTGTGGGCACATATATGGAAGGTCGTGTATAAACCAATGGCTTCAACAAAGTCAAAATTATAGCAAGGTTTGTCCGACTTTTTAACAATAGTAATTTTACCGTATGTACAATTGTTTTTTATTGTGCGTTTGGTATGCTGCCATGAATGACAATGGGTATGAGTTTGATAGTAGTGGTTGGTCCCTCACCTATGAAAGATACATAACTAGCTCACTTGATGTATATGGAGTATGGATTATATCTATCATTCATTACCATATTGGTGGACCCTCTCATCTTAAATAAACACCTTTAATCACTTTCATAGTTATAGTCTCATTCCCATAGTGAGATACCAAACGCACCCTTATTTTTTTTCCTCATTTTCTCTTGATAGTGCCCACAATGCAAATCCTTATGCACATTAAAGGATGTTACTCCTCTTTATCCAACTTGCCCTTGCAATGTTGCGGTTGGTGCCTTACCCAAGGTAATCAGTGTCTGTATTAAAGCTAAACTTCAATTCTTTTTATATGAGGTGTACGAAGCTTTTTTATATACTAAAACTCTTCAAAATATTCATTGCAGGTATCTACTAAACGGTTTCCATTCACTAAAAAGGGTTTCAAGGCATTAAAACGGTATGCAATTCGACGATTAGATGATGAATCCGCAATGCGGCTTGATGCAGCACGACGACGCGATTATGCTTTTCGACGACGTAAGGAGATATATCGACGGTGGTATTTTTCGGATGCAGCGCACCAACCTGATAAATATGATCGGTTGGCCAATAAATTATCACAGCGAAATCAAATGTTGGATAAACGGATGTGGGCATTGAGCCTACGGATTGAGGACTATCATACGAGTATAGATCTATTTGTGCAAAGAAGCAACCTGCTTACCCTGTTGACCTTTCTATCACATAGTTAGCCATTTAAAGACCTATAAATGTTGCCCATAACAGTAAACATCTATTTCTTAATGAATCTCATACTGGTAAGCAATCGTTTTCAGAAGAAGCTCATCACTTCAAATCTATATACACGCCAAGGCCAATCGATGATAATAATTTGAAAATACGCCAACTATGGATAAGAACATATATTCTATTCATCACCGAGTTTAAAAATCAAAATTAAGTGGATTTCAATCATCATATATAGATGAATCTGACATGTGTTATAATCATATTTATAGCGGTATGTAATCTAGGTCATAAGTAGTTGGTTCACCATATGAGTCAGTGCCTTATCAAAGGGATGACTTTATGTGACAAGTTTAATTACGAGATTTGTGTGTTGCCAAACAACAATAAATTGGCATGTTCAGACACATGTTGCACAATATTGTTCACTTTGCCAACTCATAAGTAAACAAGTATTATATCATCAACGACATAACGACGTACTTCTTCATATAAAACCCACTTAGAAAGAAATAGGGCTGGGCAAAACCGAACAACAACTGAACCGACTGACAAAACCGACCAAACCGAGTAGACCAAACCGAAGCGACCAACCTTCGGTTCGGTTCTCGGTTTTAATTTTTTCTAACTTTCAGTTTCGGATCGGGTTGGTCTGAAAACCGAAATAAACTAAAAAACACGAGTGACTATTGTATTTTTTTTTTAATTTTTTTTTTGTTCATTTAAAGTTTCAAACTCTCTTCACAGTCCACCTAACTTCACAAAACACCCAAAAAACACAAACCCTAACTTCCTGAATCGTTCTCATCTAATCAATGAACGACCTATCTTTTTTACCTACATATGAATCCTTTTCATCTCAACAAATCACTAGAATAGAAAAAGGGTTCATTACTCCGTTATATTGTATTTATTTATATGTCTTATTTACCTTTGTTCTACGATGGAAGTAACTAGTAAGGTATAATCTCTTAAGATATCTTGTACATGACTAATGTAGGATAGGTCATTAGGTTGCGCATATGAAATTATGAAAGGACTTGGCTATTGTGATAAAATTAGGTGTGTTAAATAAATATGGAAGTTACGGAATTTTTTTGAACATGTCCTTTGTTGACTTGTTGCTACTTTATTTTGTTGATACTTGCTACTGATGTGGGGGTGTTCATGGTATGAGTAATACCCAAATAAACCGAAAATTAAAATCGAATCAAAACGAAAATAACCGAATTTACCAAAATCGAATCTAACCTATTCGGTGCTCGGTTCAGTTATGGTTCTGGCAATCTAAACCGAAACCGAACCGAAAATCGAATTCAAATAAATATATATATATATATATATATATATATATATATATATATATATATATATATATATATATATATATATATATATATATATATATATATATATATATATATATATATATATATATATATAGTGTATCTTTATTTTGAGAACCCTGTTAAGTGCGAGAACTGCGAGAACCCTTTTTTTACTCCTAATAATACATGATGTACATCATGTGAATGCATAATGGCATTTTTGATAATATATGTAACTTAATTTGAATAGAAAAATTGAATTTGGGGCAAAATAGGAAATTAATTCTCCCAAAATAAAAGGAGTAAATACCCAGAAAAAAAGGAGTAAATCCATCACATCTTTATCCCTAAAACTGCCGCCTCTCTCATTTTCTTCAAGATCTAAACGCCTCTTTTTTTCTTCTTCAAAAAGTCGCCGGAATAAATATAAACGCCGCTCTATCTCGGGTAGGTTCTATGTATTTTTTATGTTTCGTTTATAGATCAATAATGGGTTTTGTTTTTCAAATCTTAAAAGTTCTTGAAGTCGATGTTGATCTAAAAAGAGATGAGTGGAGTATGAAAGCATCACAGATAGATCAATACTGCACACGGTTTTTTTTATGTTGTTGTTAGTAATTAAAATAAAGGTAACAAGTAGTAGAGCATTACAGGGTTATATAATGAGTCATCAATGATACCTTCATGTTTCTTGATCTTTTTTCTTCCTGTCGCTATCATAAATAGGATATTTGATCTTTATGTTTTGTTGTGTAATTTGATGTAAACCATTCTTCCTTGTATATTATTATTATTATATTATCTAAAATATAAATAGTTTGAATGTGAATGAATTCATGTGCTTTTGACGTTTTGTGATGGAAGGGAAATTGGGTCAGAGATAGGTTGTATCTGTCGAATCAATATTTTGGACCGACCGTATCCAACATGTTTTCTATTAATCATAATTTATTGTTTGTTCTATTAGTTGTTGGATTGGAATGATTAATTTTAATATGATAGTGGTATCATAGTTGGTACTGGTAGTATTCTTTTTCAGTCCGTTGATGAAAATAAACGTTTACTATGATTTTTACCAGGCGTGCATGTATGTTTTTGGAAAGTGTGCACACATGTTCGATCTGTGGAAGGTGTGCACACATGTTCGATCTATGAAAGGTTTCATGTTTACGTATAAAAACATATATGTTTACGTATAAAACATATATGTTTTGTGTTTGATTTATAAAACATATATGTTTTGTGTTTGGATTATATATGTTTTGCATATATAAAAAAAAATTGCCTCATGTTTATTTGTGTTTGTTAGTTTAAGCTTGTCGATGTGTGTTATGTTATCTTGAGTTTTATTTTAAAAGTATTTAATCTTGGCTATTATTTTTTCTAGGTGTGATGTTCTTTGAAGGCATGCACACATGTTGGAAGTACATATATGTTATTGGAAGGCGTACATGTATGTTTTTGGAAGACATGCGCACATGTTCAAAATAATTGGATGAGAAACTTCAAGCACATATGTTTTGTGCACATATGCCCGTTTACGTTAATTATTGTTAATGCACACGTGTAAAGATAGATTATATTCATGTATTTCTTCTTATTATAAATTTGTAATTTAATTGTATTTCAATCTATCGAATTTTGTGTTTAACATTATGTTCTTGGTTATAAGTTTACATGATCTAAAAACACATATGCACCTTTTCATTTGAAAAACATGTATGTCGAAAAAACTATTCCAAAAACCAAAATAATAAAATTAATTCATAAAAACACATATGCACTAAATCAGTTTTAAAACATGCATGTTCAGAAAAAAGTAAAAAAAAAAAAAAAAAAAAAAAAAAAAAAAAAAAAAAACGAAAAATAATATAAAATTGAATTTTACTATTATACCCTTTTGGATTAAATTAAAAAGTTTAATAATTAAAAAATGCTATGTTGCACAATATGCATTAATATGAGTACACAAGGGGTTCTCGCAGTTCTCGCACTTAACAGGGTTCTCAAAATAAAAGCCCCCTATATATATATATATGTATATATATATATATGTATATATATATATATATATGTATATATATATATATATGTATATATATATATATATGTATATATATATATATGTATATATATATATATATATATATATATATATATATATATATATATATATATATATATATATATATATATATATATATATATATACTAGTGTCAAAACCCGTCCGATGGACGGGTATTACTTGTGGTTTTTATTTTTATGATTTAGTGGATCAAATATATACTAAAAAGTAATTAAAAGTTAAATGAAACGGGTAAGATCTATAATTGATGTTACCATTATAATTATATTCTGGTGAGTTACGTGTTTTAAATTTGATTTCATTTATTTCTTAGGTTACCTTATATATTCTGGTGAGTTACGTGTTTTAATATTAAGGAAAATTTTGATGTTAGCCAAGCAATTGTCGTGTATAGTGAAGAGCATAGATTTAGGGGCTTTGTGTTTGTGTGCAATAATCGTTATATAACTTATAAGTACTACTCGATATTCATAAGTTAATGCATTCAATATAAAAATTGGTACATTTATATCTTATTTTTCGTTAACTAATTCCAATGATATTCATAAGTCGGGACCAAAGGGCGTAAACTTAAGTTTTTTAATGATATTTATAGTCGCCCATCGAACGGCCTATGCTTTGAAACTTTTTTTCTCTCATATTCGATAACCGTATATTTTTTTCGTTCTTAGTGCATTAAATAAAATATTTGGTTCATTTATATCTAATTTTTCGTTAATTTATTTTTTCAAAACGACAATTATAAATGGCATATTAGCGAATCGATTATGGAAACTTTTGATGTTGGCCAAGCAATTGTTGTATACAGTGAAGAGCATAGATTTAGTGGCTTATTGTTTTGTGCAATTATATAACTTATAACCCATAACACCATCTCGTATCGTTGACAGTGTCTTTGAGCAAAGTGTAATGCTATGTCGGTTTTCCCCATTCCTGGACTCCCACTAATGCATACGATGTTGCTTTTGAAACTTTTTTATTTACCACTTTCCGTTTTCTTGTATTTCTTCCTCTTAAATGAATTTCTCCCAATTAATGGTTCGCCATGCTTCGAATTACACTTTCCAACTTCTAAAGTAATAAAATTCCCATTTTTATTTCCATCTACATCACTCTACTGATCTTCTGGCCCTTATGATATTCATGGTGTTACTTCTTTAATGACATTTACAGTATTGTCGTTATCGCTACAGTCCCGAGATCTGAGAAAAGCTGTTTCGATCTCTGCAAGCTCCTTTTCCTGATGTGGCCACTATAAGTCTACAATAGATCTTGCTGGTCCAAAGTGGGTCCAATTCATGATCACTCTTGCACTATTTACGACACATGGACTAAGCACTTCTACATGAACTCATTCACTTATCGACTTTGACTTTCAGGAGACCATTGGTCTTTATACCCTACAACACAATAGGCCAAAATAACACATCATATAGCTTACCATAAAACCCATCCACATCTTATTCAGCAATTTGCAATTGTTTATAGAAAACGTACAATTACAATATGTTTAATATGTTTAGTAGACAAGTTTATAGCAATTTGATCCACATCTTATTCAGGAATTTGCAATTGTTCTTATTCATAATCAGGTCTGCAAATAAGGGAAAACCGTAAACAGTCGATGCTTTGTCCGCCATCCCAAGCCGTCGGCTTCTTTTTATCCACAACAACATTCAGAATCTAAAAACATATGGTTACAAATTTATGATTCCTTTGAGATGATAATCAAACGAAAGAAAATTATCTCAATACCTCCAATAATGTCTACCGTGGTACTTAAAGCCCGAGGACCTTCTTGCGATTTGCTACCAATTCAGCTTTAGCTTCAACGCACCTTCGAGCATTTTCTAAAATCAACATAATTCGACTAAATTGTAAACTGAATATAATCAAAATCCAAAGAAAACCGTATCATTAAAAGCAACCAAAATTCCTCTTGATGTCCATGAATTCCTCCCGGTATTTTGCCCAAACTGAATCTAATGGTGTACAGATCAAACATGCATGAAGAATGTTTCAGCCAACCTGACTTATTTCAACCCGCGCCAAAACTCACCTACAGTGCATATGCGAATATATTCCACGCTAATGTATCCTTAGTAATGTAGGTGTGCGCCTGTTTGGTCTTGCTGCTACCTCCTTCCTGCTCAGTGGTTGTAGCACATCTTTGATTTCAGTAATAAAAACTTATTTGACATTATAATTACAAATAACTTTATAAGTCATCTAATCTTAGTAAATATAACATATGAAACAGGAAATTTTAAGTAAAATGGGTTATAATGTTTGACATGTGAAGTACATGTTGAGTCTTGGAATGGCATTCAATTCAGTTTTGGTGTGCAACAATACACTTGGATATTTGATAGTGTAATAACAGCTTCCTAGTTTAGAGCATATACTATAATGTATAGATGCTGGCATGTTCTTAGATATACATGAATCCATATGCGAAGCTGTTATTGTGGAAATCCCAGCTGCACTTGTGTGATTAAACGTCCATTGTTGAGCAGTAAAGGGTCGATTTACTAAAAAATGCTACTGTGTTCCAACACATGCCTGTTGGAAGAAATAGACAATCAATAATCAAATATGGCAATCTTGATCTCTTTGATACCAAAAAGATTAAGTAAATTAAAATTTGTAAAATGGGTCAAATAAAAAAGATCAAGTACATCAGAAGTTCCAAAATGAGTCGAAAGGCCAAACACTTTGAAAGTCACTTAAACTCTATTTCCAGAGCATATAACCTCCTAATATTGTTTTAGTAATCATGTTAAAGCATTAATTATCAATAAAATGAACAAATAGGGTTTCTGGATCAACCCAACTCTTTGAAAGTATGTTGTATGCATATGACATGTGAGAAATCGCCCATTCCGCAAGACATTGTTGGCCCATAGGACGATTAAGATCCACTGCTTTTCATCTTGTTATAAGCTCCACGACCACTTTGTGCATACTCTGAAGCTAATTATATACATATAAAAAAATTAATATTCTTACTCACCATTGAAATGTAGATGGTAGAAAAGACCAACTAACTAAAAACTCACCCAAATGTTCCAATTACTATTGTTTCTTCTACTGTATCTCCAACGAGCTGCCACCTTGCTAGGCCGAAGTCTCCAACCTTGCAAAAAAAATCAGCATAAATTGGCAGTTTAAATTCTTCGTTATGCTTGTTTCAAAGATGGTAAAATCAAACTGAATCATGCTAAATTACGACATCATGATCCCATCTAAATAGGACATCATAGGATACATAGTTTGAATAGGGGAGGTATATACCAGAGGTTCAAAATCATAGGTGATCAGGATACTGTTTGGCCACATGTCACGATGCACTACGCGGCTACTACTCTTCATTCTTCGTGAAGATACCTTAATCCTCGAGTAGCCCTCAATTCAAACTTGGTTACCAAATTTAATGATAAGTGTTCAATTAGTTACCAATAATGAATATATGATCGTTTTGTAAAGAATATACCCAAATTCCTCGGACAAGTATAGACTATGGTGTTATAGAAGGTTCTCGATTATCTAAATATTTGGAAGCTATCTAAGAATTTGAATATACAAATTCTGAATGTTAACCATACAGGGGCTACATGGTTGCAGTGTATACAGTACATCTACACTCATTCTATTGTCTTACCATTATTCCATTGAACACACCGTTTTTCTTGATTTTGCAAGTTGCAACAGAGGGGCCACTGTATAGGATTCGGCAGGATTATCTGTCCTATCTCGTAAGAAAAAGACCATAATTAATGGCACTGTAAAGTCCTAATGTTGGTGGGTACTATAGAGAGAAAGGTAGGTTGTTATCGAAATGGATCACGTAACTCTATTAGTAACAACGTAAATGGATCTGGTAGCATGGGAAGACGAAAATGTATGGAAAAAGTGGGGTAACGACTAAGGGTAAAGGGCTTTCATCGAGGATGCGCACACGCGAAGATGATGTCCATGCTCATGCAACACGAGATAATGCATAATCACTTTATGAAACACTTGCTATGAGGATATTCTGCACGCATTGAATTTGGATATCAACGGTCAGAGTGCAACCATGACCAGGGTATAAATTCCTATTTCTGAGTGTTTTTTAGATGTTGATTTGTAGCTTGGAATTGGGGACCACATGGAATAAAACTTCAACTGGATACATAGATGACTAAATGATAACTCATTAAAGAGAGTAATAACTGGTTTAAACTTATACACGTAGATTTAACAATATCTAGAAGAAAAACTACAAAGATTCTGAAAGTAAGGGATGTTCATTAGTTCTTTAAATGCATGCGTAGTAAATATTGCATATTAGTATAGGTATAACAAAAACCAATCACTTTGGAAACCCTCTTTGAAAATGTCTATATGATTTATAAAAACTACTAATACATATGCAATGTGGGGGAATTGATCTCAATATAGAAGAGGACACGAGTCGTGAGGGGAATACAACGAACAACCATGCTAAGACTACCATGCTACTGTTGTGCATCAAGGTGCCATAACAACATCGACCACACAAGGGCTAAACCGCTCAAAGATTTTAGAACCCGTTCAGACACATTACAAAAGAAAGCATTGAATGAAGCCATTTATGTGCAGGACCTTTGCGGTAAGAGGATAACTTCTACACATCTTATAGTAAGTTGTAAAATTATGACTTATGACCACAGCTTATGGCACTTACAACGAAAGGTTACAGTAGCTCATAAAATCAGTTTACAAAGTTATGACAACAGATAAGGGCTATCTTATAAACATACAACTTGTTATTAAGGGTATATTTATTTCTTATTGTATAAGCATATTTGGCTGGCAAATCATGTTGTAACTTCCTATATTACAAATATATTGTGAAGATCATTCATACTAAACTTGTGATAATGAAACATTTGATAAGAGGGGCCTGATATTACCACCTTATGATGGTTAGATGCGCTATTCCGAACTCCTTGTCCTCAAGCTCGAATAGCAGTCACTATTTTTCCCGGCTCACGCCAACAATATCAACCACTGAGCAGCAGTGATGCGCTACAGTACCATTACCATCAGACGTGCGATTGTCTTTATAGTCATGTAAACCACAAAATCATGAAAATATAGTAAAAAAATTTTAGAGACGACATTTTTGTACAAAAATAAATTACCTTAGCAATAATCTAAATTTTTGTTTCTAATCAGTCAATTGTTTCAAGAAATTACCTTTGTAAAAATCTAAATATGTGTTAGAATCGAACTTCAACTTATTTAACCCCTTCTCCTTGTAACTAAAAGAAAAGTTATTTACCGATTTGAGATAAAATAAAAATGAAAATGAACCGATCCGACTCATAAGATATCACTGAATCCATAAACAACGGCCCAAGATTCAGTTAAGCATCTAATGAAATTTACCTGAGATTGGAACTTCTGCTCTGCGGAAGTAAACTTCTTAGTCAAATCATCCAATTCGTTCTTGATGGTATGAACCTGACTTAGTGTCTGATCTTTTTCGGTCATTGCCGCAGTGACATTTTAAGATGTCTTAAAGTAAATCATAGCAAAGACACTTTTTTTAGGACATGTTCATACTTCAAAAATATATTTTTTGTGAAAGTTATGTTTAGTTTAAGTTTAAACTTTCTCAAGTTTTGAACCACAAATGCAAAATTGGTAAGGACGAAAAGTGGTTGAATTTAAAAAATATGAAGACAAGAGGTATAAAATTAAAGTTGGGAGACTAATAGAACTAAAAGACAAATAAAAACCTAGGGCCTGGTGATAACATTTACTTCCGCTGGTTATCTTCTTGAGTCCAAACCCATGTTTCATTTTCCACCATTAAAACACAGAAACAAGCTTCTTTCTTTTCCTGTTATTAAAATCATATATTTTTATATCCTAAATCATCTTCCAATGAAATTGAATCCACCAAAACTGATTATATAATAAAACCGAAGTTTTAGACACCGGAGACCCCTAAAAATCGGAGGCCCTGTGCGGTCGCCTATGCCGCACATGCTCAAATCCGGGCCTGTTCATAAGTACCCATGAACCTATCAACTGCAGTCTCCTATGTATTTTGGGTGTTTCCTCATGTAGCACTAATGTCAGTACCAAACAACCTGTCCCTCACATTCTCAACCAACTTACAAACCAACATATCCGTAATATAGGTTGTAAAAGAACTGACCATAAGAATCAAGACATGATGCCATTGTGTTTTCCATCAATTTTCACTTATTTTTAATCTGCTCTCAACTGTTAATAAAGGATATTATATGGCTATGGTTGAGTAAATTATTTAAGTGTAAATGCTTTTCTTATCTTCACATTAAGAATCCTAATTGCTTATACAACAACATACAATGCTTCTGACGACTACGGTGATTTTCAGTTCCAAAACTCGTGAATGAAGGCACTTTATTTAAAAAAAAAGCAAACAGATTCTCCAAAAAAATAAAAAAACTAAAACAAATGAGGAGACCAAATTAAGCATGAAATGTACTAAGCAGACTTCTCAAATGCTTGGTATGATTCTGCAAAGTGGCCGACTCTATAACTCTGCATAGCCCAAAATAAAGGAGCAACAATTTCTGCATACTGAGAATACTTATCTACTTCTGATCAATCTGTTAGGATCCTGCATACATACAATATTCACAAATGTGAGACGTAGAAAAGATTTAATTTGCAAGATATGTACTTTTCACACACTAACACAGAGATGTTGTGTATTTGGTGTTCTAAGCAAGCATATGCAAGCCTATGGCAGCTGTGTATTTCGTGAAAGAAGCAGAGGCGGCATTGAATCCAACTTCACCACCAAGAACTACATCCTTGTAGTCAAATATTGCCTTTAAATTTAAAATTAGGGATCGCTTCAGGCCTATACTCGCATCAATGTAAACACCAGATCATTCAAACCTATCATTCATTCAACATTGGGGGTGTTTAAGTAAACTTATTTAAGCAGCTTATTTGTTTATAGAGATTTCAAAACTGCAATATGCTAAAATAAGATCTATCAACCCATAGTACAGTTGCTTCTGTAGCTGGTTCAGAGGCTAACAGTATTTTGCTCTTCGATTGCTGCTTGGCTCAGCTATGAAAGCTAAAAATCATCACACCTGCATTCGTCAGAAACCTGTAGTTTCATGAAAGGATGATTATAATATTAGATCTTAAAAATAGTACTCGATAGACAATGATATCCAGTGTACAATGATATAAGAATACCAATATTAAAAACGATTTACATTGGAAGGATCAGATGATAAGTACAATTTTTAAGCAATAAACTATTTCGCATTAAAACTATACGTAAGACAAGCTGATAAATGTCGATATTGATATTCTACAGAGATTGAATGTGAAAATTTATTCAGTATATGATGTATAGAAATTTACCTGATTGTCCTCTCTTATCCTCAAATGCATTTAGATCAGACATGTCACAATGAAGTTTAATGTATCGTCAAGAACCTCAATGAAGCTCGACACGCTGAGAATGGATCACGCTGCAGATATGGTGAAGGAGCTTTACTTATCGATGCTTGGCTGCGGTTGCTACTGTCTTATGTGTGGTTCCTCGACCATATGGTTGATATTCTTCACTTCTTGTATTACCCTTGTTTATATAATCCACTTGACGGTCAATTCTGCTTTCAAAGATTCCAACTCATCCATCACCACGAGTAATTGCTGGGAAAAAACATGTGCAACACCATGTCAACAAAAATTAACAGATTAGCAACATAAAAAGAACCATCAGTTACACCCAGCATCAACAACCAAGAGTTACTGTAATAATTGGTGATCGAGAAAAGGGTAATCAAATGTCCCTAGGCAAAACGCTCAAATCCATTCATTACGCATTCATGTGCACGTATAATCAATTGGAGATCATTGTTATTGCAAGATCAAGCTGCGACAAATGGATGCGTATCAGCAACTTTGATGACTAAAATTAGAAAAAAGAAATAAAACTCACCCCAAATGTAACTAACCCAAGACCTCTGGCATTTGGTCTTAGTCCTTCCACACTTATCATTCTCGGTTGGGTCAGACCTATTCAGAGAGACAATAAATAAATGCGTGACTAAGAGGACACACATGAACCTAATGATAAATAGACGAATTAGAAAAGCACCAACCAGAGCAAATCCATAAGAACTATTGAACCAGCTTCCATTGTAATCGGTCATTGAAGATTGTCAATTTGCTCAATATGGTAAATCGACCTCCCAATACCACCATGCATACATAAAATCTTTATTTTAATTAAAGCACCCAGTGGCAACCAATTGAATAATCTGTTTATCCGATGCCAAACCCAAATTCCATCTCTCTCTCACCCTGTTCAGGATACCATGTAATTAGTTGCCGCTAAAAAAATGTCATCAAGTAAACAGTGATATCACTACCATGCGCTCAATGCACTCGATTTGGAAGCCAAAAAGTGCACTTTTACCAACAGCTTCATGATTCCCACGAATTAAATGTACATTTTGGTTAGATTATGTATATAGGCAGCGATATTTGCATATACAAATTAACATATTTAAACAATTAATATGAATGATTTGGATGCTCGATAATACACTCAAGGTAATTATATCAAAGCATTGACAATACATAATATAAAACACTTATTTGACCGAGATGCATTCGTCCATCTTTGCAATACATATTTGAGTCCATCTTTGCAATACATATTTGACCGAGATAGTGAGATATTACTTGGCAAGGCTGATTTAGATTAGTTTTATCACAAACCGGGTAACAAAGAATAACAACTGTAATCACATAAAACCAAAAAGTAGAACATAAAAACCAAACAAAATTGCAAAAGGCTAACCTGGTTTGATGATCCAGGTGTATAACAGGGTAATTTAGGTGTAAATAATTGTTATTGAATTGGAATATGAATTTTAATAAAAAAAAAAAAAAACGAATATTATAAAACATACAGAATTTTAATTACATGCATAAAATTAAAAGATAACATAATAATTTAAAAAAAACAGAACCTGTTGATAAACATCACATAACCAAAAAACAGAACCTGTTGATAAACATCACATAACCAATTTTCTACGAATTTGAAACCTACCATTGTCTTGAACATTATTGCCTTTGTTTCCTTTTGAAATCCTTGCACTTTGTCTTAACCTACCTTGATCTTTTTGGGACTCCATCCTTGTATTAACCTGTTGATTCTAAACCTGTGAAACAAAACAGTCGATATTATTAACCTATTTAAATCAAAAGTCGAACATATTCTAGGGATAACTAAAACTCGACCCAAAAAAAAACAATCTGTCACCTGTGAAAACTAAAAGTCGATAATAGTTGGATAAATATGTTTAGGAATAAGATATTAGGGTGTATTTATACAAAAAAAAAAAAAAAAAAAAAAAAAAAAAAAATAGGTTAAAAATATATATATGGTATATTTATCTTTTAAGTAACATATATCATAATTTATATTAATTGTTATCTACAAAAAATACATACTTAAAATAAAAATTCCAGAATTTTTTTATAATCTCCTTATTTATATTGATTTGAAAGATATAAATAAAAAATCAATCTACTCTAGTGGTAAGTTGATTACAAAATACATGAATGACCCAAGTTCAACTCCAACAAATGACTTCTTTTTATTAAAAAAAATTTAAAATTCAGAAAAAAAAAAAACGAAATTTATAATTTATTTTAAAAAAATTGTACATATATTAATTAAAAAAACGAAATTTATAATTTATTTTAAAAAAATTGTACATATATTAATTAAAATGCCACATGTCATTAAAAAAAATAAAAAATGCCACATAAGCATATTGATGACGTGGAAATATGACATGACTTTATGGGATGCCAAGTGGCATTTTATGTGGCATGCCTCCTCTTATATATAATGTATAGATATATATATTTATATATATTTATATATAACAAAAAATATTAAAACTCTTTCATACTATAAATATAACATTTTTTAAGCTTGATAATTTTTTTGTTGCTAAAAGTTTATGTAAATAAATGAATAAATAATTAAAATTATGTAATTTTGGTTATTCGGTTCGGTTTTCGGTTATGGGGGTTCGGTTTCGGTTATTCGGTTCAGTTTAATCAATTTGAATTCGGTTCGGTTCTCGGTTATACTCAGAATTTTTTTAGCCAAACTAACCGAACCGAATAACCTGATAACCGAACCGATGAACACCCCTATACTGATGTACTAAATTTGGATCTACAACTTATGAACTTGTTGCTACTTGCTACCACTACTACAAAAAAGGGCATAGAGCCCGGTTAAAAAGGTGCAAAGAGCCCGGTTTTGCATGAGGGCACAAAAGGGGAGGGATTCTATGCGAAAAAAATAGAGCCCGGTTTTGAAAACGGGCTCTATTATATATTATAGAGCCCGATTTTCTATTAAAGAAACACTGTATTGATTCAAATAAGAAAAGATTCATTGATATTACAATTTACCATTTTCTATTGATATATTCTTGCAAACAACACATTTAAAAAAGTTACAAGCTACCTTAAGTGACTACTTAAGTATAACTTTGGAGCAAATGTACCATTGCAGCAGTAGTATAACTACCTGCAGTTTAGCAATTTCGAAAATGGCGCATCTTCAACTTTCACTTCACAACTGCAATCTTCAACTTCCGTTTCCAATCTCAACAACTCGGCTACTCTGCAAAACCAGTTCCCGCTCTTTTGGTTGTGTTTCTACATGTGTAAATAGAAAGATGTATCATGTATGCACCTGGTTTCCAAGTATTTTATCAGCGTTCCCAAACTTAACTAATAAGGGCCTCAATTTTGCCTCTAATTCAGAATTTACAGGGCTATCACTTACCCATTCTGCATTATCCTTTGGCCGCTCATTTAAGTCACTATAACAAGATAAAATGGAAATTCAAGAGCAAAAATGATAAAATGAAACAATAAGTCATGACCAAAACTAACGTTTCCAGAGCAGATTCAGCAAACGGACTAATGATTCTATAATAGCTAACACTCACATTCAATGCCGAAGAAAGCCCTGAAACGAAGTAATGTACTTTAAATATCCCATATTTATAACACAATAAGGCAATGTCGTAAGGGATCTGATAGACACCTGCGAGAAGATTAAGGACCCGGAAGAATAATATAATATCACCTGAAAGAGCATCAAGCTGGAGGTAGCTTCATTAGTTATTCAAAAACGATAAAATGTGACGCGGTTTAAATCTTAAAATGCCTAATGTCTTGGATGGTTCACACAAACAGAATTGCTATTTAAATCATTCATCATCAAATGATATATTGATAATTTACAATTGATATTTAAATTATATGTAAATAACTAGCTATCAACTGTAAGCGTATGCACATGAAAGAATTCATTCTAGCAGAGAAACCATATCGAAAAAGACTATATTTGTAAGTGAGCATGTTTTTATTTTCACTTTCAACCATTTTATTCAAAAATTAAGTAAATTTCAACCATTTAATTTAAAAATCAATACCTTATAATCAACAATATAAAAAAACATATAACCAACAGAACTAAATTCAGAATCAAAATTCACAACTTCATTTATGAGATACTATAATGATTAATTGAACAATAACATCAATTGTACCTCTTTCGAATCAAATCTCTTGCTGGTTTGGTTGTGTGACGAAGGTGGCTGTGACGGCAATGGTGTGCGGCGCTGGTGTTGGTGGTGTGCGTGACAGTCGTTAAGTGGTGTGTGATGAAGGTTGTGAAAAGGGGGAAAAGAGATTAGGGTTTTGTGTGTAATGAAATTTGGGGAGGGAAATAACGGGCCCTTGCCTTTTGAATTTTATTTTGAGAACCGCGTAGGGGCAGATGATTAGAGCCCGGTTTTGTGTTAGAGAACATGACTCTATAAGAGGAATAGATCCCAGTTTCTTAGAAGAAAACTGGGCTCTATCGGCTTTTAACATAAAGCCCGGTTTTTCACGAGAAAAAATGACTCTATGCCCTTTTTTTTAGCCGGAATCCATACAGAACCCGTTCTTCACTAAAAGGGGTCTCTATGAAAGGGGCTATATTCTCAGATCTCTAGTAGTGTACTGATGTACTAATGTTCTTGCTAGTTGCTACTGCAGTAACATGCGTACTTGTCATTTGTTGTAGTTTTTGAACTTTTGTTATAATTAACCATAATACTCACATATGTCGTCTTTTGTCACATATTGTAATTCATAAAACGAATGATCATCTAATTAAGCAACAGTCTTGTACTAAAACATATAATTAATCTATCAACCATGAATCTAGTACGTATCCCAATGATGAAGGCGTTCTACCTCCGTTGTTGTTTATATTATTACTTTAATATAAGTTATTAAATTCAGGAAAATATATTTACAAAAATATATGTGGGTGTTTAGGATTGGGATTGAATTCAAAATTTGATATTGAATGAAGTAAATAATTTCGGTGGTTTGCTTGTACCTATTTTGATCATGGAAATAAATTTCCGATGGTTTAAATAAATTAACCTACTTATTTTAGTGTATAATGCTCGTAACTTTGCAACTTTTTTATTGTGTATTTCAGAATTTTATGGGAGTTGGTAATTCGGGATAGCCAACTTAGGATGTCTTATTTTCGATGATGTTGATCGAGGTATATTTGAGTCTTATTCACGTGTCACTAAAGCGTGTGTTTTCCATGTTAAAGCGCGAGTTAGTCAATGATAAATATCTATTTCGGGTTTGTGGTAAGGTAGTAATTAGTATGTTACACCCCCAATTTTGTGAATGCAGCGAAATTCAAACTGAGTATTACTCATTGGTATAACAGTTATAATAATAGAAAACGAACTCTAACTGGGTCGTTTAAAAAGGATTGTCATTTATTTATTCAAATATCAGAGTTTACAAAAGAGATGTCTCAGTAAGTTCGTGGGTACAAACTACATCAACATAAAGTTTTTGATGTTTTCCGAATGATAATAAACGTAAAGCCTACTTAATATTTATGCCCTTCCGTGCTCCTCCGTGCCAGCCGCATAAGGACCTGAGATAAAATAGGCTTAAAAGTCAACACAAAGGTTACGTTGTTATACACTCGTAGTTTGAAAACAAAACATTTATTATTGCACTAAGCTCATGAAAATCAAAATGTTAACAGTTGTATCAATAAGAATTGATATAATAGTGGCCTAGTAGGTAATTTGCCGTTATACCTAGAGTTCTCATACATAGTGCGTTTTCTTGCCGGACTTGATCAAACAAACGGGATTCGTCAATCCTAATAGGCCTATCCACATTATTTGTGTTCACTCACTTGTGATTAATGACTCATGATGTAGGGACTTAAGTTGGAAATAGTGGTACTTAGTGCTAAAAACATTCAGATAAGCATACAGTTTCAAGTAATTGTGTTCGAGTAAAAATAGTATGTATCTCCCCCAAGTGCTTGTAAAAACAGTTTAAAAGAGTAAAAGGTGGGGCTACGAACTCACCGTGAGTTAAAAGATGTCAAGTAAATAATGTAGTCGATCGATAATTCACGAAAACCTCTACCTGCAACCTAAAATATGACGTTGTGTCTTAGGTTTTGGAATAATGATGTGAAAATATAAATGAGCTTATGTAAGTCATTATATTGATCATGATGTTGTACATGATAGTTTATAATATTCGGGTATGTCCTTTATAAAGACGGCTATGTTTAAGAAAATATGTTTAGTTAATTATTGTAACACTGTTTGGACTAACATAATTGAGAGGTCATGTAGTAAACGTACGAGGAGCTAGGACACTTTAAATCATAAATTCAACTACTCGTCAATACGTTCACCCCGAAGAGGCCCCTCACATGAAACTCCCTACTAACATGATGCGTTAATAGTAAAGCATATATTTTGCATATAAGTGTTTAAAATGGTTATGTGGCTTGTGAATTTAGTTGGTTTATGTCTTTGTTAAAGAATTTAAACAAGTTATAAGAGTTTACAAGTTCTTACAAGTTATGAACAGTAAAATCGGTTTTCATATATGAAAAACATTATTTTGAAAGTTAAATAAACTTAGAAAAGTTTATTAGAATTCTATAGGTTACATTTTTATAAAATGTGTTTAACTTAGGTAAGTCTTTAAGCTTGGAAGAAAACTATTTTATCATAATTAAACCTTTGAAATATAAACTTTAAGTCTAAAACAGTACTTGCAAGTTTTGGCGATAATTAGCCCTTGGTTTGCATTTTTAGGCTTAAACTCCCATGTTGTCTTATGCAAAACATCATTTTGGACAACTTTCGTGTTTTACATTTTTTATGATTCAGACCAGAAGGGCCTAAAAATGAGTAAGAAAAACTGGACAATAGGGTTTTTTTAACAGCTTTTAGGGTTTCTGGTTTTGACCTTTAACTTGTTGTAACTTTTGATTCACAAGTCCGTTTTAGCTTATTCGAAAAGCTATGATTTTTTTGAGTTCCTATATAACTACACGAATATATTTAGTGTCATAGGGTCATGGTGTTGAGAAAATAACTAGTATAAGATAATAAAGTTTTACATGAAAATCATAAACATGTTTTACTTATGTTTTAAGATTTTATACAACATCATTAATATAACAAGTATACCTAGTATAATAAAAATATGAAATCAATGTATGATGAGATTGAGCACAAGCCTTTGTGTTTTATATTTTTGATGATTCAGAACAGAAGGGCCTAAAAAATGAGTAAGAAAAACTGGACAGTAGGGTTGTTTACAGATTTTAGGGTTTCCGGTTTTGATCTTTAACTTGTTTTAACTTTTGATTCACAAGTCCGTTGTAGCTGATTCGAAAAACTATGATTTTTTTTGAGTTCCTATATAACTACACTGATATATTTAGTGTCATAGGGTCATGATTTTGAGAAAATAACTAGTATAAGTGATGCAGGTTTTACTGATCAGGTTTTAATATTTATAATTACTCGTTATACCTATGGTCTACCCTAATGCACTAACGGGCAGTGTACCCGGTCGTGTGTAGTGTAGTAATCGGTAAAACCGATGTCGTCCCAAGAGCTATGTTTATGGATTTATACTAAGTCTAGGTGTCATAGATTTTAATATGATTTCGATAGGAATTAACTAATTAACTACTAAAGCAAATAAAGGCAAATGATGTGATCAATAGAGGAGAGTGGTGCTAACTTAGTTACTCATCGTAACTAGTAGTGTTTACTTCTAATTACTTCCAATTAATTCAGGTGGGGTCAAAGTCGAGAGGACAGTATTTGGTCAGTTCGTCCTAACCTATCAACAAAGGGTACCACTGGAGAAGTCAGGTGTCCCCTCATAAGTCCAGTTGTTCTTGGTCCCCTAAGCCAAGTCATTAAGTACCGCTACATGCTAGATTTATATTAGTGAGTGCCCGGGCGCTAGCATCTTAAACACTCACCCCCTAATTCTTAAGTTCATCCAAACGGTAGGTGATCAATTGGTCAAATCGCACAAGTAGAAAGGGTCGTCAGTTGGTCAAATCTTACCCTTCCCCTCTCAGTTTGCTCACTTAGGGTCAGTTGGTCATATCTCCTAAGAAACTAGCCTCTACCGCCATTCAAAACTACCGAAACAAGGGTAGCTACCAATAAACTATGCATGCATAAACTTAGAAAAAATTATACGGAAGCAATGTAAACGCAAACAAAACAATTAAGGAATCATAACAAGGCCAACAGCAAGAGGTGCTTGGCCGCTCATATTAACCATACAAATTAATTCAATGTTTAATATTACAAAATACATGAATCGAAAGTAAAGAAAAGATAAAAAGCTATTGCTTATCGTAGGGGAGTGATTTCTCCCTTGGAGATTGCTCTGTATGCTCCTCTAGATCTGCCTTCGATTTCTTCTCATGTTCTCTGATTGTTGTGTGTGAAATGGGATGCTTTGAAATGCTGGAAATCGTGCGGTATTTATAGGCCATTCTGGTTACGGCGTAAATGATTATAAGAGTTACGCTGAACATATAATTCTTAGTAATTGGAACTAAAATGCTGGTTACGGCGTAACCTCTTGACGGAGTTACACCATATCTTCAATAAATCAATGGTTACGCCGTAGTTGTAGCATGAGTTACGTCGTAATTATCAGCGGAGCGGAACCTCATTTGACCTAATATGGTTACGTCGTAATCTTTGGGAGAGTTACGCTGTAATCTTCTGATAAGTTGGTTTTTTAAGCCACGCTTTAGTTACGGCGTAATGTGAGAGAGGAGTTATGCCGTAACTTATTCAAAGTGAGCATACTATGATAAATCTTCAATAATCTCTCCAAATCCGCGTCTCTTTAGCTCCAATGCTCGTAATTTACCTGAAAGTGAAATATAATGGAAAACAAGCATAAATCCATATAAATGATATAAATTACAAGCATTATCGAAGGAAATTGACACTTAATATTAAGGATAATTTGATGTTATCAAATATCCCCACTTGAACTCTACTTGCCCTAAAGTAGACCTTATTAGATAGATTCCTAAAAAGATATCTCCCATTACCTAAAAAATATAAGTTTAAAAATCCCTTATGCTAGAATAAAACAAAGCCGAACACCCCACGAAATGGGAATGAAACACTCAAATCTCGCAACTATTCTAAGTGTCAATTTTGGGGTGATCACTTAATCGCACAGTCATAGCATGTATTCTATCATAAGCTTGGCGGTTACACAAATCTCCACCACTAGATTTAAGGGCTAAGCAATTCTCGAAGGCAATATGGGTAGACACGACAAAGGTTAAGGGTGACTCGTCATTACTAACATGTCACGGCGAAGTGGACAAAACCAATGGTACATGACCAAATCCATGGCCAAGACACCAAAGATTGCTCGCTGCATCACCTAGACACGCTTCATGACTAAAGGGTATGATAAGACATGGGATATATAAATGGTGTAAAATTAAAATCAAGCAAATAGTCTAAATCTATAACCAAGTCATCACCACTTACCGTCCGCCCAAAGTTCAAGCTTCGAAGTTAAGAAACCGGATCATGATAAACTAGGTAGCTGTGTCATTAGAGGACGTCATGATGGGCACACTACCTTTTCTTCAACTGTTGGCGCTATTACCAACTCCAATCTTCAAATGTGACCGAGGTGGCCTCCTCGATACTAAATCTATATTAAGCTCATAACATAGTGCTTATAACATTGCACTTTACAATAAACTGAATAAAATAACTATTTTTTTTAAATAAACATAACATCCCCCCACTTAAGATGAACAATGGGAATTCGGGGGGTCTTCAATGATCTTTAAGAATATGTCGTCGACGAAAGCGTGATTCCCGAACCTTTCCATTTGAACCTTGAACTTAGGCAAATGATGACTTCTCAATCACAAATAAAGACTACAGGGTAAGCTAAAGTATATAGGTGTAACGAAACAATATATTGGGTTAAAAAAATGAAAGGAATGGCTCAGATGGGTGTATATAGGGGTATCTTGCACTAAAGGTGAGTGCAACAAAAGGGTTTCACATGGGGGTCGAGAAGTCGAGGTGACTAATCGATAGACACACAATGGTAGGCTATTTGGGTGATAATCCTATAATACTGCCTTCTTAAACTGAAAATTCTAAATACATCGAGCTAAACTCAACATACCTCGTCTATGGTCTCGAAATGATGCAAAGGCCAAGTTCTAAAGTTTATAAGCTACCGGCACACTCATAATTTGGTGGATTTGGGGTAAAATTTTTGAAACGGATAAGGCTAATCTCACCATAATATATCAAGGGTTATATGTGTTCGGCTAAGGTCTAATCTAGTTAGGTTAAGAAAAACATGTCAAAATTTAAAAAATGGCATAATTTTTCAAAATAAACTAGAAAAACGAGGGCAAAATAAAGTTCAAGAGATAATTCTACTCCAGTCCCCCACTTGAATTGTACAAAGTCCCTTTTGTACTAAGCGTTAAATAAAGGTGAAGAGAAAAGTAGAATTAGAGCGATAACTTCCCTGAAATTTGCTCCAAAAAGAAAGAAGGCCCACGAAAAAGAGTCATGCCTTCGCATAAGCATCCATGAGCAAACTTCAATCCCTGAAATCACACTACCGACAAGCACAATTCTAAAAAGAAAAAAATAAAAAATAAACATAACTCACTTTAGTAAGAATCACGATTGCATTTAGCGCATGCAACCAGCCTTTTAAACAACTTGGTGTCCCAAGTGGACGAGTGTAGTATTGTGAGGGTTTACAGGGAACACACCCACAAAGTTCATTTAAAATACTAATACAAGGTTATTGTGTTTAAAATGAAAGAAGTAATGCAGAGGATAGTTACGTCGTAACTCCAGAAGGAGTTATGCCGTAACTAGGCAAAACCTGGCATACGCTGCAAAAGTGTAGCTACGGCATAACCGCTAAGATGGGATTACGCCGTAATTGGTAGTGCATCTGAAGTTCTGCTGCAAGGGGACTGTTACGGCGTAACCATGATAATGAGTTACGCCGTAACTCTGGTCAGATCAGCATGCTGCAGCAGCAACTTTTCTTCGTTTCCTGCAAAAGTGGTTAAAAACACAAAACCCAACAAAAATGAAAATAAAACAAATGAAAGGGATAATTCGGGTTGTCTCCCGAAAGAGCACTTTCTTTATTTATGAGTCTTTAAGTTAGACTCAAAGCCTCGGGGCTTTATGGTGGCCTTTGGACTTGGCCAACTTCCTCCATGTCTTTCATCAAGTTGTGTCTGACCCAAGCGACATTGGTAGCAGTGCGGAGGTACTCTTTAGTCCCTATCTTCCGAACTTTGTAAATTTTTTCATCCGGCCCCAAATGATACCTGGTGAATTCGTATTTTTCGGCCATGATTGGTGGTGGTTTTTTATATTGAATGCCAAGAAGCTTGCTGTTGGATCGATGTACTCTAACAAAACTAACTTAAATAGCTTGTAAGGGTTTAATAACCTCGGATAAATCCTAAGTTACTAACAATGAAACACTGAACAAACTCTATTAAGTATGCGGAATTTACTTAACAAAGCTAAGAAGAATTAACTTTAAAGTTCAAATGATTTTATTAATACTTTAGAACCTGCTTGTTATACAGATTCTTAACAACTCTAAAACTCTAATAACAACTCTAAAACTCTAAAACGCATATATGAATTCGTAAACTCGTGAACTCATAAACTCATGTACTCGTAAACTCATGTACTCGTAAACTCTAATGCCAATCTAGGGGTCTTTTTATAGGCTTAAGGACAACCCTAGTCGGTTTACAATTACAAACCTTGTACGACAAGTAATACTATACTAAACTGAGAACATTCTAGAATTACATAATGATCCTTAACGATTTTGCATAGCAGTCCTTTAAGCGTGCAGTACTTTGATGAATGAGCAGTACTTTGACTTTCTTCTTTAGCAGTACTTTGACTTCAGTACTTTGACTCTTCAACACTTTAACTTTCTATATCCCAACAATCCTCCCCTAACTTGAATTCTACTTGCTTGAGTTCAAGTTCCTTTGTATATTCAACTTTAACATCTTTGTGTTCAAAGAGAGATTGTGACTTTATCTTCAAATTTTGTCTTTGTAGATCCAGTGCTTATATCATCATCATCAGAGTAATCTTTATCAGTAATTCTTTTCAGCAACAATCAGCAATCTCCATCTTTTCAGCTACTCAGCAACATATGGCAGTTTGTACATCAGTTCTTTTAAGTTTTAGTCTATTCTCATCACTTCCAGGTGTGTAAACTCCTGTGAGAGGTGAATCATTGAAATCTAATGTATTTTGATGTCTCTTTACCAAAGCCATTAACTCTGGAGTAGCCAAATGTTTAGGTGTGTAAGACCATGGTACATTGATAACCATATAATTTTTAGCAAATCATCAGCTATCAACAGATTTGATTTGTCTTTACCAAAAGTTGTACCCTTTTGGACTAGTTAGTTCTTGCAACCATGGTGAACTAATTACCATATGAATGGTTTTTCCACAGCCTTTACCACAAGCCATTTTCTTGTGGGCTAGCCAACTCTTTACATTTGCTGATATGGTGAGTTGATTACCATACAACTTATTAGCAAGTTGTCAACTATAAAACGGATTTGAGATATCTTTACCAGAGCCGTTTGCTCATGGATTAGCCAGTTCTTTTGTTAAACATGGTGAACTGATAACCTAATGTTATAACAATCTCAAAAACCATTGTTGCTTTTAACTTTTGTGTCAAAATATTCTTAACAAAGTTTTTCTTTCAAAAAAATTTACTGGTTTATGCTGCAAGCAGTACTTTGATTAAAATACTGTTTGTTCCAGCAGTACTTTGATTGAAATACTTGTAAAAGAATTTACACAATTAAACATCATACCAGTACTTTATGCTTCATCCTCAGCCTTTGTCCATTTGATATATAGTTCAATAATCATTAAGGCTATGTCATTCTATTCCTTGACTTCCATTCCATGATCCAGCATCCTTCTCATAAGATCTCTAGTCAAAGGATATCTTCTTTCAGCTAGCATGTGGATCATAGTTTCATCTTCCAATTATAATGCATGAACTCCTGATTCTTCAAAGAATCTCCAGCTTGTAATTTTCCAGTTCTCTTGATTTTTCCAGAGTTCATCATTACTTGTTTCCTTAGTCTCAAAGATGGTTGTCAGATCTCCTAATAATACTAACCCAACTCCACTTGATGGAATATGTTCAAAGTATTCTTGGACTAGTTGGTATAGTTGAAACAGACCTGCTCTATCAATAATGTGCAGTATATCCCATAGCAAATTGAAGACTCTGAAGCTTTCATCCTCTTTATGGAACATCAAATAATCTCCATCTTTTGACTATACAACTTCAAAAGTAATCATCTTGGTCTTCTTTACTGCAACATCTTTGGATTTTGGATTCTCAAAGTCGACAAATCTAATGTAATTCCTGAGTTCATCAA
The DNA here is from genome assembly GCA_019973895.1 of Chrysanthemum seticuspe. Taxonomy (NCBI): domain Eukaryota; kingdom Viridiplantae; phylum Streptophyta; class Magnoliopsida; order Asterales; family Asteraceae; genus Chrysanthemum; species Chrysanthemum seticuspe. The sequence continues at coordinate 38,748,168 of BPTQ01000009.1, forward strand.
CTGTATCTGATCTTAGCTCAATCTGCTTTGATATCTCTTTAGTTTCAGTTGTCCTTTTTCTCTTTAAGCTTCTTTTCTTAAAATCCTCCTTGTGCTTATCATCCTTGAAATAAATAATACTCTCAACTTGCTTCTGATAAGCTTCTCTGACAGCATTGTATAAGTCTTTTATCTCTAAATGGTTTAGCTTTTGTAATCCAGTAAACCCTTGACCTTTTAAGTAAGCCATCATAGCTTTTCTTCCTTTAGCCTTACTTATTGGTCTTTGTGGTAAAATAGGTTCAGGTACTGGTTGAATAATTTCAGCATCAAACTTCGCTTGTAGCTCCCTTGTAGCTTCTTCATTCTTAGCCACTTCAATGGCTCTTAACTCTGCCAATGCCAGCTTCTTTTTCTTCTTTTTTTCCACTAGCTTGCCTTTACCTTTATCTTTTGGATCTATAACTGGTTGACAAGTTTGTGGTTGTTCTTCAGTAACACCTGGAATACTAACACCTCTTGGTCTTGATAGGTTTTGCAAGATTTCAGCAATTGTTTCATCATCACTTGCTGTGTGTTCAACCATAGGTGTATCGACTTCTTGTTCTTGTAAAATGGTAGAAGGACCAGCTTTTTCATCAAAGTTCTGAGTTCTTGGTGTTATTAGTTCTTGTCTTTGAGTATCCTGAAAACCAGTACTTTTATCTGCAGCACCTTGATCGTCAGTACTTTGAACACCAGTTGTTTGAACTCCAGTTCTTTCAGGCTCAGTACTTGAGATTGTAACCTGCGATTCAGTACTTTGAGGTTCATTCTTCTTTTCTTCATAAAATTCAACATCTTCAGCATCTTTTTTCAAATTCTATTGCTCTAAATTCCTCCCCAATTAGACAGAAGAATGTTGGTGAACCTTTGTGCTTGAAGACGTCTTCTTAAAAAGCTTGCGTTTCTTCTTTTCAGCTTTAACCCAGAGCCTGTGATGTTTCACTAAAGGCCAGACAGACTTCTTGAATCTTCGAAACTTGATATGCAATTTTGCAATCTGTGCAGCTTGAGCCTCAGTTGTTTTCTTTAATATGACTAGCTCCTTTGTTAGAACATAATTGTCCAGCACTAATCCTTCAGGAGGTATTTCAGCTCCAACTCCTCCAGAGGATGGTGAAGAAATAGGAACATCTGGTTCTGACTCAATATGTGTAGGCTCTTGGAAGGATGAGGTAGGTGAAACTTCAGTACCTTCATTGACATCAGTACCTTGGGAAGTAGTACCTTGTGAAGCAGTACCTCGAGAAGCAGTACCTTGAGTTGAAGCAATACCTTCTCGTTCATCACTTGATGCAGCCTCATCCCTGATAGCTTGAACGATCTCCATCATTGAAGTAGTCAATGGAGTGTTCCTTCCAGAAAATAAATCACTCTTCCTAGCCATGAAGGTGAAAATCTTGGCCGGCTGTACCACAATAGGTAATAGACTCGAAGGCTTTGGTACATCTTGAAGTTGTTTATTCAAGAAGACTTGAATAAATATTGGATACATCAACCAGCGTGATCCATGAGAGATGTGAGATAGCATACCATCTAATATTAACCTTGAAAAGTTAAAAATACGATTTGTAGCCAATCCTACCAGTATAGATGCTATATTAGAACCAAACTGCTCCCAGGAAGTACTTTTAGAACTGATACAACGAAGTAGAACATGAACCAAGTACTTCCAATGCGGACTAAACAAGGGCTTCTTGAATGTTGTTGTTTCAGCCAAAGACCCTTCATACCCAATATCTCTCAACGTATCCTAAAGAAGCTGTTTATCAAATCTAATAGCTCCTTCTGCATCATCAAATAATAAGTCTTCACGAATTGATGCTTCAGTAATCTTCACAAGCCTTCCAGCAACTTTAGCTTGTATATATGAATCATTATCCTCCACATGAGTCCTAGCAGTTGCCCAAAACTGTTGAATCCAGGGCTCAATGACATCGGGTTCAACTAAAAGTACATAACTGATTGGAGAGCCAGTTAGAAAATCAATAATGTCATGGAATATGACATTGGCTTCAGTCATATCCAAATTCGCCACCATGTTGTGTTTAGAGACGGTGTTTCGGTTTGCCATTGATGGTTGTAAAGAAGATTGATTCTTGAATAAGTAATTGTGTGAGAGAGAGAAATATGGAAAAGATTGATAAGAATAAAGATGAGAGGGAAAATCAGAAAGTAGTTATTTATAGGTAGGATTTGAAAAATCACAGCCCATAATAACAAAGTTACCGTTATTTGAATTTTACCCCTCTTTTTTACCGTTGGAACAATACGTTGATAAGACAAGCAGTGCTTTCCACGTGTGCAGTACTTTCCAGAGCAGTACTTTCAGTGCAGTACTTTCATATGACAAAACAGCAGTACTTTTCCATCTTCTTCTCTATAATGACAAAAACTCCAAAGAGGCATTGTATTGCCCCCCCTCAAGCAAAGCACAGGACTGTCTAACTAACTAATCAGTCCTCCCCTTAAATATAGCTTAGTAATTAATCATTCCAATGCTTACCACCAAGTGATTGAATCTTGAAATATCAAATCCTTTGGTGAGTAAATCAGCTACATTATCATCTGTGTGAACCTTGACAACATTAATGAGCCTATGCTCATAACAATCTCTGTTGAAGTGATGCCTAATCTGAATGTGCTTGGTCTTGAAATGATAAACTGGATTCTTCACAATGCAAATTGTACTCTCATTATCAATATTGATAGGAGTGTTCTTGAAGTTGAACCCATAATCCAAGAGTGGATTCTGCATCCACAAAACTTGTCCACAACAGCTTGCAGCAGCCACATATTCTGCTTCAGTCGATGATGTTGCTGTAATTGTTTGCTTCTTACACTGCCATGAGACTAATCTTCTTCCAAGATATTGGCATCCTCTAGTGGTTGATCTTCTATCATAGTTGTCACCTGCATAATCACTATCTGAAAAAGCTTCCAAGTGAAAAGGGGAATCCTTTGGATACCACAACCCTAACTTAGGTTGGTGCTTCAAATAACTAAAAATTCTCTTCATTGCATTCATATGGGAGACCTTAGGTGAGACTTGATATCTTGCACATAAACAAACAGCAAACATGATATCAGGCCTAGATGCAGTTAAGTACATAAGACAGCCAATCATAGATCTGTACAGCTTGACTTCAACAGGTTGACCATCTTCATCCTTGCCCAATGAGTTGATAGACTTGGTAGGTGTAGTGACTGGCTTCATAGCATCAGGGTTGAACTTCTTGAGAATGTCAGAGACATACTTGTCTTGACTTATGAAAATTCCTTCCTTTGACTGTTTAACTTGAAGTCCGGAAAAGAATGTTAACTTACCCATAGAACTCATTTGAAATTCATGTTGCATCAGCTGCTCAAACTCCTTGACCATGGACTGTTTGGTAGCTCCAAAGATGATATCATCGACATAAACTTAAACCAGCATGATATTCTTCTTATCTCTCTTGATAAACAAAGTCTTGTCAATTGCTCCCCTCTTGTAACCATGTTGTAATAAGAAAGTAGAGAGCCTCTCATACCAAGCTCTAGGTACTTGATGAAGGCCATAAAGAGCCTTAACCACTTTGTAGACTTTGTTTGGATGTGCAGGATCTTCAAAACCAGGAGGCTGTTTAACATAGACCTCCTCTCTAATCTTGCCATAGAGAAAGGCACTCTTGACTTCCATTTGATAAACTTGAAATCCCATATAAGATGCAAAAGCAAGGAATATGCGAATGGCTTCAATCCTTGCTACATGAGCAAATACTTCATCATAATCTACTCCTTCTTCTTGTCTGTAGCCTTGTGCTACTAATCTTGCCTTGTTCTTGATGACATTACCTCTTTCATCTCTCTTGACTCTGAAAACCCATCTTGTTCCAATAACTTTCTTTCTATCTGGTAGATCACATAGTACCCAAACTGCTTGAAGTTTGAATTGAAGAAGTTCTTCTTGCATAGCTTCAACCCAACTTTCTTTAGATAATGCTTGAGCTATATTCTTGGGTTCTTCTTGAGAGATAAAGCAAGTAAACAAGCATGTTTGATGATCCTTGTGATTCAACCCGTTCTGTTTATAGACAAAGCTAAGTAAAGCATTGTGAGGTTTAGAAAAACCCTTAGCTTTGGTTCTTGTAAGCACTCCAGAGGTTGAAGGTCCAATAATTTGACCAGTGGGATGATCTTTGTGAATTCTTAATATAGGAGTCTGTGGTACTGCAAGATCATCATCCAAATTTGTGAAATCAGTACCTTCATTGGTATTGGAGAAAATACCTTCATCATCTAGTTCATCATCAGTGTCTTCTAAATCAGGCATGGTTGGATCATCATCAAAAGTACTGTCAATTGGTGCAGCAGTACTTTGATCCAAAGTACTGTGATCCAAAGTACTGTGAGGGTATATTGTATACTTACCCTTTCTCTTTTCTTCTTCAAAAGCTCTCCTTTGTGCATCCTCATAGGATTGTGCGAGTGTTTCTTGAAGAAGCATCCTATGAAGTTCATCTTGAATGGCTTGATCTTCAGCAGTCAAAGGAGTTTTCGGGTTATCAGTACTTTTCTCTAACTCAACACTTATAGGTTCTTCATCAGGAACAACATCAGGTTTAATATTGACTCCATGAACAATGTACTGTAAGTCATCTTCTTTGTGATCAACTTGATTTTCTTCTCTAACAGGAACATAATTCATAGAATGAGTCAAAACCTCAAGATCAAACATCCAATCAGGACCTTTACCCTTCTGATTTTCTTGATCTTCTAAAAATTCAACATGAAGACAATCTTGAACCTTTTTGGTAACCCTGTTATACACTCTAAATCCTTTGCTATTGGTGCAGTACCGCAATAAGTATCCATCTTCTTACTTCCCATTAAATTTGCCCAAATTGTCAATCGTGTTGAGAATAGTCAGAGGGCATCCAAAAAGTTTCATAAAACGAATGTTAGGTTTGTTTCCCATCAGCAACTCATAAGGTGTCTTCATCTGAGGTTTGGTGACTGATACTCTATTAAGCACATAGCAAGCAGTACTTACAGCTTCAGCCCAGAATTGAATAGGTAATTATAAGTTTGCAAGCATTGTTCTGGCTGCTTCAATCAAAGTTCTGTTCTTTCTTTCTGCAACACCATTCTGCTGTGGAGTTCTAGCAATACTGAACTCCCTCTTGATTCCTTTCTTAGCACAAAATTCATCCATAAGCTTGTTCTTGAATTCGGTCCCATTATCACATCTAATACCTCTTACTTTAAGTCTTAGTTGATTTTCAAGGGCTATTATAAGATCATGAGTAGCATCAAAGGTGTCATCTTTAAATCCCAAGAAAAATACCCAACAAAATCTACTGCAATCATCTGTCATAACTAGACAGTACTTCTTCTTGTTTAGACTAGCAACAGAAACAGGTCCAAATAAATCCATATGCAGCAACTCCAAAGGTTCTCGAATAGTTCTTTCCTCAAGCTTCTTGCATGAAGCTTTGTGTTGTTTACCTTTCTTGCACGCCAAACATGAGTGATCATTCTTGTAAGTCTTGGAAGGTAAACCTCTAACTAAATTTCCTTTGACCAATTTGTTGATATTCTTGAAATTAACATGGCCTAATCTTCTATGCCATTGATGTGCTTCTTCAAGTGATGCCTTTGCTACTAGACATGTTGCTCTTCCAAAAGAGTGAAGACTCTTCATATCCAGACTGTACACATCATTGGTTCTTGGTACTCTCAGTACTACCAAGTTATCATCAATAGTCTTGAAATCAGGGGAAAGAATGAGACATTTTGTGTCAGTAAATAACACAGGGTGCTTCTTATCACAGATCTGAGATACTGACAAAAGGTTAAACTTGAGCTCCTTCACATATCTAACATTCTCAAAATCTATGCTTCCTGCCTTAATAGTTCCTTTGCCTGTAATTCTTCCTCCACTAGCATCATTCCCAAATGCAACTCTTCCCCCACAATAGGATCTAAAATCTGACAGAATATCCTTGTCTCCTGTCATGCTTCCAGAGCAACCACTATCCACAATTAGATGATCTTTAAGCTCTTCTTCTGGGTTGCCCTGCACAAAGATAAGAGTGTTAGTTAATTTTAGGAACCCAAGCCATTACTGACTTGTGTTCCCCTTGTGGAGTTACATACTTAAATTCTTTAAGTATGTAATTGCCACTGTCTTTAAGCACATGATCAATTATCTTTGTTTGTTCCAACACTTGTGTTGGTTTTTCAATAAAAATCTCCTTTTCATTCAAGTTTTCTTTATTATTTTCAACCAAAATCTATGTTTCACTCACACTTGCTGAAAGTACTGTTTGTTCCCCAACAGTACTTTCCTTCTTAACCCATCATTTTTTAACTTCTGGATTAGGACTCTTTAATCTAGATACTCTTGTTGAATTGTAACGCCATCTAGATTGATAGTAGTTAGGTCTCCTAGGATTTCTATTCCAAAGAGTGCTAGCAGTACCTTGATTGTTTGAAAATCTAGCAGTACTTTGAGAAGGTACTGCTTTTGGCTTAACAGTACCTTGAAAAGTATTTGAAGGTACTGGGGGTGAGCAACGTGCTGGTGAAAATTTTTGTTAACAAATAAAGGCGGAAGAACTACTTTTTGCAAAAGAGAATGTTGAATCTTGGGCCCTATATGAGATTTAAACTTGAATGATCGACTGAGAAGAGTTTTCACAAAAGTTTAGTATTGATAAAGGATTTAGCACTAACGTTGATAAAGGGTAAGTGGATGTAAACAAAACTAAATGAGAAGATCATTAGGGTACGTGGTTCCATTTTACTGCTCATAATGTGTATATGGATGTAGACAAAATTAAATGAAAAGATCGTTAGGGTATGTGGTTTCATTGCTAAGTTAATGTTTTATTACATAGAGTTTAACCTGATCCCCTTCTCCCACACCCTATAATTTGCAGCTAATGAATTTACTTTCAGTGGTTTTTATGATATTTGTCATAATTATTTATTCATTTACGTCTGGTTAGATTTGTTAAGCAAATATTATGAAGCGAACCTGCCCATCGGGCGGGTTATGAAGCTAGTATATATATATATATATATATATATATATATATATATATATATATATATATATATATATATATATATATATATATATATATATATATATATATATATATATATATATATATATATATATATATATATATATATATATTAGATTTCGAAGCCCGCCCAATGGGCGGGCATGTCTTATAATTATCATTGACATAATTTGCTATAGCAAAAGAAGGAGGGTAATCATAAAGAAGGAGTGCAACTAAGGTGGAACTTTTCGACCTTGATGTGTGGGTCTTGAGAGGCAATAAGATTCGTGACATATTGTATGAATCTCTTTGACCGCTCTTTAGAAAGTTTTTGATGTGGATATAATTTGTCATCAAAGTAAAGATTGATGATTGAGGCCCAAAAAGGCTTTAATGTATACCTCTATATATTGGCCAGTGAGAATTACCTTGTGGCACCACTTAGACCAAGAGGAATTATGTAGATGGTTGAGTATGGAATTTACATGTAAACCGTTTTCTTATTTTATGAATGATCAAACTGAAATTAAAGTACGCCTGATTGGATATTAGTAGCAACTACAACATGTGTACATGTATTGGTATTATCGACCGATGGAAATGACATTCATGGGGCTTAGATCAACAATTGGTTGTTATAAACCACATGTAACTTTCCTTCAATATTAACAACATTCAAAAGCTTGCTATTTGAAAAAGCAATAATCACATAATAGCTCTCACAACACAACGACAAAGTGCCAAATGTCCCCAAGATATTAATGTAACTAAGATATTTAACTAAGGTGGAACTTTTCGACCTTGATGTGTGGGTATTGAGAAGTAAGAAGATTCGTGACATATTGTCTAAATCTCTTAGACCGCTCTTTAGACCATTTTTGATGTGGCAGCCAACACAGTAATATCCGCAACTGTAGCCATTTTCTTTCTTGATTATCAAATGCTACCTGCAATTATCGTTGACATAATTTGCTATAGCTAAATTATTTTTTTGAAAAAATAAGTTAACGGAAAATAATATATACACGTACCAAGTTTTTTTATTGAATGCATTAAGAATGAAAAGAAATGAACGGTTATCGAATATGAGAGAAAAAAAGTTTCAAAATGGTACGCAAGAACAAAGTATCAAAGCATAGCTTGTTCGTTGGGCGAGTAAGCCTTGTAAATATCGTTAAAAAACTTAAGTTAACGAAAAATAAGCTATTCCCTTTGAACTTCTGGTTCAAGCTTTACTGTGATGTTTCTACTCTGTGCCACAGTCGTTAATTTCATGTGAAACACAATTGTTAATTTCACGTGAAACACAATTTTTAATTTCACGTGAACCACTCTTTCCCTCTCTCGTTTAATTTTGTCAAGCAAAGGCCTTTTCCTCTTGTTCCTCATAGCTATTGTCTCTGCATCCCATTCATCTTTAAACTCAACCTTTCTTCATACCACTGTCCGACAAACCTGTTGACAGCTTCCCATATCTATATAGTCTCTGAAGTTGGACCTGGAAATTTTCCAACAAATAAAAAGACGAATAGCTAAAAAGATACTGAAAGATTAGGGATAATGAATACATATAATTGTTGCTGAAATTCTACATTAGAAAAAAGATAATGACCTTGAATTGCTGCACTTTGGCGTCTGCCATTGATATGTAAATCAACAAAACCTCGTTGAAATCTACTGGCCATTTCTGTAATGATAATAATTGCTACTATATTAGAGCACGATCCATATAATGGTTAAAAAGAAGGTAGATGTTTACCTGTAGCCAGGGATTGTGTGTGCCCACTATATGCACGCAAACCGTCACGCACATGACGCGCTGGTTCATTTATACCTAACGAAATTGGTGACTGTCAGAGATCAATATTTCAAGGCAATTATGTTTATCCTTCGAATGATTAAAAAATTAAAATTACATGTTCACAATGTCACGGGTTAGGGTGGTTATTGGGTTGGGTGATTCGGGTTGTCTAGTTATAAGATAAACTCTATGTAAATAAACCGATATATAGATAACTTATATAGTTTTTGAACAAAATATCAATGTATACTTAAGGCACATAGCAATTACGTAGTATATAATTATATCATCAGTTGCTACTAACTTTTCTTTGTACGTTGCTAATCCACCATACTCACAAAATTATTTTACTACATTCCATTTCGCTATTTACTACTCAGTACTCAATACCCATATTAAAAGCGATGTTCTGAGCAAAAAGCATATGATCTTTCATGAGTTTGCCTTAATGACATATTGACATAATTGCATACTTAAACCAAAAATTTTGTTGGGTTTTTGGTTCCTTAGATCAAGAATTATTCTAAGTACTGGAACTACGGACAGAGTTGATATAACCACGGACAGAAGAATGGAACCACGGATGAAGACAAACCACGGCTAGTAGTATTGTGTAACCACGGATATGCTATTGTAACCACTGCTAGTCTTGTATAGTCGGTTTAGTATTATGTATTAGATAAATATGGAAAAGATATTTATCTTGTAGGTTACGTATTGTATAATGTAAAGGACTCCTTAGCCTATAAAAGGAGGTCCTAGGTTAGATTAGATATACGTATGTTTTATATCTAAGGTCGATACACTTCAAGGTTGTAAAACCCTAATACTGATTAGAGTATTCGTATTAATAAATAATATTGAGGTGTTGAATGTTCATTGTTCTTTTTCTTAAGATTAAGTATTAAATTCCGCATAATACTTAATAAGCTTTTGTTTAAAGTCAGTTTCTATATTAGATCGTTTGCTCAACTGGGATCAACAAGTGGTATCAGAGCTTGTGATCTAGAAACTGTAACCAAGAAGAAGTTCTGTTAAGTTCTATTCAAGAAAGCTAAGATGTCGGACGAAACTCATATGGTGACTGCTTCAAAGGTACCCATGCTCAAGCATGGTGAGTATCAAATCTGGAGAATACGAATGAGGCAATACATTCGTATGATTGACTATGCCATCTGGGATGTCGTTGAAAAATGTGATACTCTTCCTGAGAAGGTTGCTGATGGTAAAGTGATAGAAATTGTTAGTGAAGTTGACAAGGCTAGAAGGAAATTGGAGATTAAAGCTCATAGTATTCTTTCTATGGGAATACCTAATGAGTATGCTTTGGACTTTGAAAGATATGAGTCTGCTAAAGAGTTACTGGATGCTCTTAAGACAAGATTTGCTGGTAATGAAGCTACAAAGAAATCAAGGAAGAATATGCTCAAGCATCAGTTTGAAAACTTCACTGCTCTAAGTGGAGAAAAACTTGATGGAACTTATAACAGGCTTCAAAAACTTATCAGCCAATTGAAGTCAGTGGACTACAATGTTATTCCAGAAGATATTAATTTGAAGTTCATTAGAAGTTTATCTCCTGAATGGGCTCTTCATACGATTGTGTGGAGAAATAAGGAGGACTTTGATAAGATGACTCTGGACAATCTCTACAACAACTTGAAGGTTTATGAGTCTGAGAAAAACGTTGCTGGTGCATCTTCTGCAAATCAAAACATTGCTTTTGTTTCTACCAATCACATGAGTACACAAGATGTATCCACTGCTGCCTATGGAATAACCACGGCTATTGCAAATAATACCACTGTTAGTGATAATGTCAGTGATGGTGCAATTTGTGCTTTTCTGGCTGATTTAACTACCAGTGTTACTGTTTTAAATCAAGATCTTGATCAAATTGATCCTGATGATCTTGAGGAGATTAATCTTCAATGGCAAATGGAAATGTTGACTCTCCAAGCAAGGAAGTTTCTGAGGAGGACTGGAAGACAGGTTAAGTATGATGGTCAAAGGAGAGCTAGATTCGACAAAAGCAAGATGGAGTGCTTTAACTGCAAGAAGAAGGGACACTTTGCTAGGGAATGTCGAGCTCCTAAGAGAATTGAAGGCATTAAGAAGACCAAAGAAGAGCCTACCTCTTCTTCAGCTTTGGTTGCTCAAGATGGGATAGGTTATTATGACTGGAGTGATCAGATTAAAGAAGGTCCTAATGCAGCTTTTCTTGCTAATGAAGCTTCAAAAGAGCATAACTTTGCTCTAATGGCCTATGCTTCATCTTCTGGTTCTGATTCTGAGGTATCCAAGGATTCTATTTGTTCTTTTAAATCATGTTATGATAACTTAGAATCTCAAAAAGCTATCACTGAGAGTTTAAGAAAAGAAGTAGAAAGACTGTCTATGGACAACCTAGGTTATAGAGTTGGTCTAGAAAGTGTGGAAGAAAAGCTAAAGTTCTGTATCAAATGTGAGTTTGAGTATGTAGATAAGATCAATATACTAGGTGGTGAAATTGATCTTAAGGATAGAGAGATTAAAATGCTTAAAGAAAAACTAGAACAGGCAGAGAGTGTAAAAGAACAGGCCCTAAAAGAAAAAGAACAACATGTTGTTAGGGTTGCTAAAACACAATATGCTTCTGATCTAGTAAATAAACCAATAGGTCAAAAATTGTTCAAAGATGGTACTGGCCTAGGTTACAATGATATGCCACCACCATCTCTGATGAAACATGCACCATCTGCAAAAGAGCTCTCATTTAGCAGTGAATTTAGCTTCAATAAACCTGTAGGTGGGACTAACAAGATTGAATCACCTAAGATAGGTTCTGATAAGTCATCTGATGCTCCCACAATTGAAGATTGGGAATCAGATTCTGAGGAAGATAGATCTGAATCAAATCAACCTGAAAAGATATAGCATGTTAAGAAAGTTGATTCTAAACAAGTCAATCTTGTACCTAGATTTGGAGCTCAAATTGCTAAGAGAGTAGTTGAGTACAAGGAAGTACCTAGGGAACAGATGAAAAGATACATACCTAGGGGAAACCAGAGAAACTTCAATGGACTAATTACTAATAGATTAGGAGATGAGTTTCAATGTGTTAAAAAGGCTTGTTATTTATGTGGTAGTTTTGAGCACTTACAGAGAAACTGTTATAAAAACAGACCACAAGTTTGGAATCATTGGAAGAGGGTAAATCATCAAAACTTTTCAAAGAAAACAAACCCTCATCCTAACAAAAACATGATTCCTAGGGCAGTGTTGATGAGGAATGGGAATACAAAATCAATAGTCACTGCTGCACCTAAATGGGTTCCAACCACTGCTAAGCAAAATGTAAACACGGCTAAGCAGAATCAAACCACTGTTAAGCAAAATATCACCACTGATACAAAAGAAGTTTTAAAAATTCCAAAGGTGATAACTGACACAGTGGTTGGAAATCATTTTTATGCTGTTAAGGCCTCAGCTAGATGGCAATGGAAGCCTAAGACCAAGGTTTTACCACATGTCAACTGTGCATCAATGGACCTAAAGAAATATGAATATTTTGATGCACAGGGCAGACCCAAGTCAGTATTGGCTTGGGTCCACAAAAGGAACTAACTTGTTTAATTTCATGTGTAGGGCAATCTACAATATGAGCTAAAAGATAAAGGAGTTTTTGATAGTGGTTGGTCTGGGCACATGACTTGGGATGGGAGCAACCTGGAGGATTTTGAAGCTTTTGATGGAGGATATGTGGCATTTGGCAATGATCCAAAGGGAGGAAAGATACTTGGCAGAGGCACAATCAGAACAGGGAATTTAGACTTTGAAAAAGTCTATCTGGTACAGGGACTTAAGTATAATCTATTAAGTGTTTCTCAAATGTGTGATAAGAAAAACTGGGTACTTTTTGGGGAAACTAAGTGTGTGGTGTTGTCTCCTGAGTTTAAGATGCCTGATGAGTAATTTATACAACTTAGGGTACCTAGGAAGGAAAACATATATTGTTTTGATCTTAAAGATGTTCTTCCAAATAGGTCCTTAACATGTTTGTTTGCTAAAGCATTTGTAGATGAGTCAAAATTGTGGCATAGAAGGCTAGGTCACCTCAATTACAAAACAATCAATAAACTGATAAAAGGAAACTTAGTGAGAGGGTTACCTTCTAAGGTTTTTGAGTGTAAGAATACTAAACCCTTTCCTGAACATGGGTTCTTTGCAAGATCACTTCACAAAAGAAACAGTCATAAAGATCTACAAAATTGCCTGTTTGCTTGTTTTCTGTCTCAAAAGGAGCCCAAGAGAGTAGAAGAAGCTTTATCAGAAGAAGGCTGGGTAGAATCAATGCAAGAGGAGCTACTACAGTTTAAGCTTCAAGAGGTTTCGACATTGGTTGATCTTCCTAATGGTAAGAGGGCAATTGGGACTAAATGGGTGTTTAGAAACAAGAGGGATGAAAGAGGAATTGTTGTAAGGAACAAATCAAGGTTGGTTGCTCAAGGATACACACATACTGAAGGTTTGGATTATGATGAAGTGTTTGCTCCAGTTGCAAGAATAGAGGCTATTAGATTATTTTTGGCTTATGCTTCATTCAAGAATTTTGTTGTGTATCGGATGGATGTTAAAATTGCATTTTTGTATGGCACAATTGATGAGGAGGTTTAAGTTTGTCAACCTCCTGGTTTTGAAGATCCTGATCATCCTGACAAGGTTTACAGGGTGAGAAAGGCTATGTATGGGTTGCATCAAGCTCCTAGGGCATGGTATGAGTGCCTGTCTACTTATTTGATGGACAATGGGTTTAAAAAAGGGCTGATTGATAAAACTTTGTTCATTAGAAAGCACAAAGATGATATTTTATTGGTTCAGGTTTATGTAGATGACATCATCTTTGGCTCAACAAACAAGGAGCTATGCAAGGATTTTGAGAAACTTATGCATGATAAGTTTCAGATGAGTTCTATGGGAGAACTCACTTTCTTTTTGGGGCTACAGGTTCAACAAAGGACTGATGGTATCTTCATTAGTCAAGACAAGTATGTAGCAGATGTTTTGAGGAAGTTTGGGTTTCATGATGTAAAGAGTGCAAGTACACCTATGGAGACTCAGAAACCACTGCTACCAGATGATGGAAGTGCCAAGGTTGATTTGAAGTTGTACAGGTCCATGATTGGATCTTTGATTTATCTCACTGCATCTAGGCCAGATATTATGTTCTCAGTATGTGTGTGTGAAAGATTTCAAGTAACACCAAATAGCTCACACATGAATGCTGTTAAGAGAATCTTTAGATATCTTAAAGGTCATCCTAAATTGGGCCTTTGGTACTCTAAGGACTCTCCTTTTGATTTGGTGGCCTACACAGATAGTGACTATGCTGGTGCTAGTTTTGATAGGAAGTTTACTACTGGAGGATGTCAGTTTTTGGGAAGCAGACTAATTTCATGGCAGTGTAAAAAGCAAACCATTGTGGCAAATTCTACAACTGAAGCTGAGTATGTGGCTGCTGCTAGTTGCTGTGGTCAAGTTCTTTGGATTCAGAATCAATTGCTGGATTTTGGGTACAATTTTATGCATACTAAGATTTACATTGATAATAACAATACAATATGCATCATTAAAAATCCTGTTTTACATTCTAGAACTAAATATAATGAGATAAGGCATCATTTTATTAGAGATTGTAATGAGAAAAGGTTGATTCAAATGGTAAAAATCCATACTGATTTTAATGTTGTCGATCTTCTCACTAAAGCGTTTGATGTGGGGAGGTTTCAGTACCTTGTTGTTAGTATTGGAATGATTAATCTCTAAACTCTCAACTTGTTTTGTAAAAGTTTGTATAAGTATTGGCCTATTATTATGTGATCTTAGTATTGCTATTTTTGTTTCTAACCACTGATAGTTTTGTTTAAACCACTGGTTGTTGCTCTGTATTTCCACTAACCATTTTGCAGATAAAAGAAAGTAAATTACAGAAGCAAAAGAAGTACTGAAGTTAAATTATTCATTCATTCAAGAAGCAGTTAACAGCTTACAGCTTACAATTAACTTCATATGCTACTACAATACCAGTTCTATACAAGAGTTCCTAAACCTATCCTAGCTCATATTTTCTATTCCAACTGCTGGATATACATGACCATGATATGCATGACCAGTACGACGAGCTAAGGATCAAAATGGGAAGGATGGATTGATGAAAACGAAGATGATGAAGATGAATACAGTAGATGCATATGTGATATGACATTGTCCTTTGTGCTTCATCTACTGGTTTCACCAAAACGCAATCAATCCATCTTCCTTTTACCCTTCCCCTTTACGATATGTGAAGAAGCACCACAACCTGGTGCAGGAAGACCAAGAACCACCTCTCTGTCCTTTGGGAGTGGTGGATTTCTTGCTCATGTTCTTGGTTGGGGTTGGGATGATGAAGGTTGAGGGTGTGAAGTTTTCTCCTTAGTGGAGTCATCAGAGTCATCAGAAGACTCACTTGGATCCACTACACTGTCATCTTCAGATGAAGGGAGAAAGGGGGATTTTCTTGGTCTTGGTTCTTGTGGAGGAATGTAAAGACGCCATGGGTCAGAATTCGCGCTTGATGATGATGATGATGATGATGAGGAAGAGGTTGATAGATTGATGATTTTTGGTTTATTCCAACTGGGATTCCACATGGTGATTGTGGTTGATTGTGGATTTTGGAGAACTAGGGTTTTGATTTTAATTGGTGTGTGCGTTATATGAGATTTGGGTTCTTTTTATAAGCAGAGATATGGCTTATGTAAGTAAATGAGGGGCAGGTTAAATGTGGTTGAGGAGTTAATGAGTTCATTGGGCTTTGGTATAATATTAATACTGGAAGTTGACCGTATTGACTTATCTTTGCTAAACCACGGATAGGTCATTTGGAACCACTTCTAGCTTTTTCTAACCACTGATAACTCTCTTCTCTGTGTTTGGTTCTTGTTTGTGTCTTGCAGGTATGGAGGATTTGTGTACATTGGAGCTTATGATGTGTTTAGCTGCTAGTGTTTAAAAAAAAGAAAAAAAAAGAAAAAAAAAGAGAAGATTGTGTAATCCTTCATATTTTTGTGAGATATCTTTTATTTAGACACAGATTTGCTTGCTGTATTTCTTGGTCAATTGGAGTAACAATCTGCATCCACTGATAGTATGTATCAATCCACGGATAGAGGTCTTCAACCACTGATAGCATGCTACTTGTTTCTGGATACTACAGGGGCTGTTTGGTAACTTTGGCGAAAGTGTATTTATCTCCCCAAAATCACGGATGGATCATTTACTTGATCTTCAAAACACTTCAACTTGGAGCTCTACATTAACCCTAATCACTTTTCTTTGCATAATTAACAAATCCCACATCATACCCATCATCAATCACAATGGCGACCCAGTACTCCAACACACATAACCTTGTTGCTAACCTCATAAAAAACAATTGATCTGAAGGTTTTCATCAAATGATTGATTTCCTTATTAACAGTCCTATTCACTATGCCTTGATAGTCACACCAATCCTTCTTAAAGCCTACATACATCAGTTTTGGAGGAATGCTAAGCTTGAAGAGGTTGATGGAGTAGAAGTGTTTAGCACTGTTGTGGATGAGCAAGCTATTTCTGTTAATGAGGAGATAATTAGGGAAGTTTTAAAGTTTGATGATGCTGATGGTATTGTAAACCTTTCAGATGCTGAGATAGTTGCTGGTTTGGAAAGGTTAGGATATGCACACAGGGTTGATAAGGTACAATTTTTTAAGAGTTTTTTTTTCAAAGCAATGGAAGTTTTTGATTCACACCTTGTTGATGTGTATGAGTAATAAGACCACTGGGTTTAATGACTTTCCTTCAAAAATTGCTACTGCAATTATTTGTTTGTCTGATGGAAGGAAGTTTAATTGGTCTAGGATGATATATGAGGGGCTAGTACAAAACATTAGGAAGAAGGGTAAATACTATTTATATCCTAGGTTTGTTCAACAGATTGTGGAAAGTCAAATAGAGGAACCTGTTGAGCATACTAGGGAGTATGAAGTACATCATATGCTTCCTAAGGTTTTTGCACATATGAGGAATCAGCCACAAAGTATACAAATTAGAGATGTTCCTTTATTTCCTCATATGCTTACTGTGCCTACTGATTCTGAGTTTGATGAAAGTCTTGAATCACAACCTTTAGCATCTGAACCCACTGATAGTACACCTCTAACCACTGTTAGTGACACTCAACCTACTTCTAGTCAAACCCAAACCATTGTTACACCAATTGTCTGGACTAGGAGACTGAATGACACCAAGCTACCTCAGGCTGGTGTTAGTGGTATTGTTCATGAGGCTGTCACATGGAGTGGAGGTGACATGATTGGAAGGGCTTCCACTACTGATTCATGCTTAGATGCTGGTCAGGATAGTGGAAACATAATTAAGACCCAACCTTTGGCAACTCCTAATGTGGAGAGTTCCTTGGAACTTAACACAGGTGGAGGAATCCCTAGCCAACTGGCTACTATAGGGTGCATAGATGATCAGGCAAGGTCTGGTACTATGTTTACTTTATCCAAGGATTCACCTCTCGGAGCAGTTAACACAGCTCGAAGTGATGAGGATAGTTTGGAACATGAAACTGAATTGACGGATCCTAAGCTGGTACATGATGACTTTTCCAATGAACCACCTCTCGGACCAGTTCACACAGGTCGAAGTGGGGAGGATATTCTTGAACGTTTTAATGAATTGACGGATAAATGTGCCAAAATGGAGGATACAATTTCAGGTCTACAGGAGTTGGCTGTGTTTCAGGGAAAAGACATTAGGTGATTGAAGCACAGGGTATTGGTTTTGGAGAAAGTAAGAAGACCTGGGATTGCTGTTTTGAGAAAAATGAGAAGGATGAAAAAGAAGGTGGACTCCTCTCCAGCTCTGAATGTGGAGGATGTATTTAAACAGGGGAGGAGTGAAGGCATGAATTTAGGGGAGGCAGTAGATGTACCTATGGAAGAAGATGTTGATAGTGGAGATCAAGAATTTTTGGTATCTGATAAAGATGGGAATGAGGCAGTTCTTGAAAATTTGAAGAAGGTTGTAGAAGATGAAGTAGTGCAGAACACAACCACTAATAGTATGTCTGCAACTACGGTTAGTACTCTTGTAAACACTGCTGCAGTTTTAGACATGACACTTGTACCCACTACCATCATACCCACTACTATTATAACCACTTCCACTATTGTTACATTTCTCTCTGTATCATCACCTAAACCTAAAGAAGTTGAGAAAGAAGCTGCAAGTACATTGATAAATCTAAGCAAAACCTCATCTATTTCTATACCTATCATTGCACCTGTTTTATCTCTTGAATCTGCTGCACCTAAACCTAGAAGTAAAAGTTTGATTATTGGTGATCCATTAAAGAAGAAAGTGGTTCAACAAGACATTGGTAAAGGTAAAGGGATTGTAGAACCAGAGTTGAAGTTTAAAAGTAAAGCAGAGCAGGTTGCTTATGATGCAGAGTATGTAAAAACGATGTTAGCTGAAGAACAAGCAGCTTTAGAGAAAAGGAAGCAAGAAGAAGAGGAAGCTAGTCAGAGATGGTTAGCTACATGGTATGAATCACAAAACTATCTTGAAGCTTCTCAACAAATACATGATGAATATACTGCACAAGAATGGGCACTGTTGGATGATGAGGAAAGAGCTAGACTTTTGGGTCAATGGGCAAGGAGGATTAGTAAAGAAAGGAAGCAAGTTATAAGAAAGAAACCTCCTTCAATTGCACAGATGAGGAATGTACTGATGAAGATTATTAAGAATTCAGGCATTCATATTCCTGATAATCTTAATAAGTGTTCATTTGAAAGAATTCGTGAGATTTATATGAGATGTATGAAGATTAATAATGATGATTTCTGTCCAATGAATTCTAAAAAGGAAGAAGAGTGGATTCAAAAGGATGAAGAGTGGATTCAAAGTAAACGAAAGAGAAAATCTGAGATTCAGGAGACATCTGATTCTAAAAGACTGAAAGTAGTTGAAGATGTTAATCAAATTATTTCTTATGAGTTTAAGCTTAAAGTTGGATGTGAAGGAGTTTGGAAAATTCAAAGACTCAACAATGAAGTTTATGAGTATAATAAATTTTCACAGATGCTTCAGTATTTTGATAGAGATGATTTGATGAATCTTTGGATACTTTACAAGAATAAGTTTGGTGAAGTACAACTAAATGATTATCATGAGAGACTGGTTTATCATCATTTGAAGATTTTATTTGAACCTACTCATGATGAACCTGAATGCAAAGGACTCTACAATGGTAATGTTACAAGATGGTTTTTATATCAAACTTGTGGGGTTCATGTTTTAACTGTTTCTGGAGAAGTTATTCATATGCTTGTAGAAGGTGATTATCCTCAACTGAATAAGTATCCAGGAGTTATTGCTCAGATGTTGAAGCCTGGTATTATCAAGATGTTGTTGCCCTATGATGGTCAAGCTTACAATTTGTTGCTGAAGTATGAGAACATTCTTAAATCTAGTAAGTGTTTGACTACATCCTCCAATTCAGATGTTTTGAGCTTTAAGGAAACTTGAGAATTCTGTTGGAATGTATCAAGTTTAGGGGAGGATTGTTGGGTTTTTGGTTCCTTGGATCAAGAATTATTCTAAGTACTGGAACTACGGACAGAGTTGATATAACCACGGACAGAAGAATGGAACCACGGATGAAGACAAACCGCGGCTAGTAGTATTGTGTAACCACGGATATGTTGTTGTAACCACTGCTAGTCTTGTATAGTCGGTTTAGTATTATGTATTAGATAAATATGGAAAAGATATTTATCTTGTAGGTTACGTATTGTATAATGTAAAGGACTCCTTAGCCTATAAAAGGACGTCCTAGGTTAGATTAGATATACGTATGTTTTATATCTAAGGTCGATACACTTCAAGGTTGTAAAACCCTAATACTAATTTGAGTATTCGTATTAATAAATAATATTGAGGTGTTGAATGTTCATTGTTCTTCTTCTTAAGATTAAGTATTAAATTCCGCGTAATACTTAATAAGCTTTTGTTTAAAGTCAGTTTCTATATTAGATCGTTTGCTCAACTGGGATCAACAAATTTGTGGCTGAAAAGCTTCTACATGATGATTTATAGGAAAAACTAAGGGGCCGTTTAGTTGGTGAAAAATTTTCATGTTTTTCCGTTTCTAAATTTCTAGACAAGGGAATGGTTTTTCTTCTCTAGAGAAGAGTTGAGAACTTTGAAAACTCATTTAGTTGGAGTTATATTTTTCCTTTTTTTTAAATGATGGAAGGTGGACGGAGGTGGGGGTGATAAGAGTGAGGTGAGACGAAATGGGGTTATTATTTTAGAAATGAAAAAAGGGAGAAGGGTGTAATGGTATTTTCATTTTTCTTATTAAGAATTGGAAAATGAGAAATTCATATTTTTGGAAAATTGTTGGAAAAAAGTGCGACTAAACGGGTTTTCAGTTTTTCCCTTTTCATATGAAAAATTTTCTGGAAAAATGAAGTATTTCTCTCCAACTAAACGGCCCTAAAATTTTGTCTACTTTTTGCGTTGTCTTCGTATGACTTATCTGATATATTGTGTGATTCGTGTGCAGCCCCAATAGGTGTGATTCGTAACCAGGTATTGCAGCCCCAATAGGTGTGATTCGTGTGCAGCCCCAATAGCTGATATATCATATATATTGTGTCATCTCTCCTAACCAATTCAGGATATATGTTGATTAAAGTTGATGCTAAATCTGCAAGCATAAGAGAAGGTATGGGCCGAGAGCTAATACCACTTTTATCTGACCTCTGTTCCTAACTTGACAAGGTATAATGCAACAAATTGACCTATGATCGAGCATAAGAAGCCGATTCACAGACAAGGGAAGAAACACATAAAACATATAATAAGAACCCATATATAAAGCTAGTGCACATCATCACTCTAGAGTTGCTATTGAGTCAGGAAATCATGTTTATGCTGCATCAACAAAAAAAAATCTTCAAACTGGCGCAAGTAGCAGCTCAATTGAGAAAAATATTGGTTCTTGCAGACTGCATGTGAGAATAAATGAAAAAGCATAGCAGTTGTACTTGCCATGCATATCAAGAGTTCACATGTTTTGAAGGTAAGCTTCATATCTTGTAAGGGTATTTTACAGCATAACTTTAACACAAGTTAGTTTGTAGAAGTTTTTGTCCATAAATGTTATTAGTTGTTGCTACTGACATCTTCCTATTAAACCTGGTTTTATTATATACGCCTATTATGACAATTCATACCTGTCTTAAGGACAAGTCGAAAACTTGTCAAGAATTTCCAAACAGACATAAAAGTCTGATGTGTGTTTTCCTTAAAATAAATAACCGAATGCAATTGGAGTACTTATCACAAGTAAAGAGTTGGCTATCACTTTATATTATATAGAGATTTTAAATTTTCTTATCATCTTCTGTTCATAAGGCTATTGCAGTATGTATTTTTTTTGTCCCAGATTACACATATTCTGAGAAAGAGAAATTGCCAAATTACTGAACGGTAACCATAAAACTAACCTTAAGCCTTAGAACGGGCACGCGGTATAGCATATCCGATAGCAGTTGGATACTCAAAAGTACATATAAAACAACCACCTCTTATGTGCAAGGGACAACAATGTTGGCTATGTGGTTCCATTAGCAGCACCCTATTCCCAAAAGCAAGTACTGTGGAGCTAACCAAAACGCTCGCAGCGAAAGAACCTTGCTTTTCTCTTTCTCTGTAGTTGATAACCTCTTTTTCTCAACCAATGCTGCCCATAACATACATAGAATAGATAGAAACATCCCAATCCCGACTATTTTGAGGATTGAAATACCTCTTTCATTTCCCCTCTTTCTACTTAGTATCCGGGTTATGATTCTGTCATAGATTGCAATGGAAAAAAGCATCCCTAAGGCAAAAAAATCTTGAATACTTGCCGGTGGGATCACGAAACTTGCACCAATCTTTCTGTCCATTGTGCTGCTTTCCTTTACAAAGAAAGTTGAACATTGCGCCATTAATACCCCATATAGTAACAAAGCTAACCATATAGGAACAATGTTTACTATTAGTTTTGTTGGTATAGGATTAACCTGTATGTATCTTCCAAAACTGAGTGTCATTTCATTATCAACTGTCCGTTGTCATCTATCCGTTTTCTGACACCCTAATCCATGAATCTCATATGCGAGTCTAGCTAAAGTTTGCTGTCAAAATCATTCTTCTCCATTGAGCTGATGTTTGCCTCAATTGCATAACCCTATGATACATAAATACCAATTATTGTTAATGTATAAATATATGGTTATTATTGTACCATTCACGGTGGTTAGTGCAGCAGGTTTTTGTGCATACCTTTTTATCTAATAGTTAAAGCACAACGTGGTGGGAATTAAGTCTGGAAGACTTTTATCGGTCCATCAATTGAACAAATGGTTCCACAACATCATCAACACCATAAAAATAATCCACCACTTGATAAGTACATGACACCATATAATTTGACAGAGCACACCAATTACTACAATTAGGATTTGTTCACCATGAATATATTCACTTCTGTAATAGGCTGACCTACTGCATCATCCATGGGTTCAACAAATGGTTCCACAACAGCCTAAATTTCAAGACCTAAATATTGAAATGTGCAGAAAAAACATAAAATAATCAGCATGTCAAGAATATGAAACTGTACGTTTTGACAAAGCATTCTTGACTTATTTGTAATATGCTCACCATGAATATGTCAATGGTTCAAAATTGCCTTCCGATCCTACACTAACCAAATAATGTCACAATGATAACCTTAAGGATAAGTATCTGATGGGTTAGATACTTGAATAAAACATTGACCCTGCTCGAGTACAGCGAGCTCATCGAAACAGCCCATCAACCACCTTCCTTCCTGCACAAATATCGTAGATTTTTCACGTAGGTCTTCGATTTGTGCAACTCGTATGCTACTTAGCATTCCCCGAAGGTGTGGCTCGGTTTGTGGTTTGAAACCAGCAGCCAACATGATAGATGCTGTGTTCCCACTCTCGGCACACGAAGCGGTTATTACATCAAATGCCACATCAGTATCGACTAGCATTTGGTTCAAATTCATCACCATCTTCATTTGCATATCCCAAAAGATGTCATCTTTAACCTCTAGTGCCGATAATAAAGTAATAATCTGTCTATTTAGAAAGCCAAGCTGTAAGCGTGTCCATGAACATATCTCAAGAATTGTGTGTTCAGCATCGAACTTGTTCATGCTCGGCCTTATCCCAAATCAACCTCATGTATCGGGACCTTGACAGTAGCGTATGTAGACGAAAACACTGACCCATTTTAGCAGCGCATTTTGCAATATTTCTATTACTGAACTTCAAGAATTTGCTTACATGTGACCTTCCCATCTTCAGCAAAAAACCATGCAGACCGATCCCGCAATTGATTAGCTGAAAAGGCTAAAAAAAAATACTTACGACCGGATAGATAAAACCCTTGGCTTAATATATTCTTGACCCGTCTAAACATGGTTGTTTTCTGTGCTATGTGACTTGAAGTTATATCCTTCACGATCGGGCAGGGTAAAAGTTAAGGACATTGTTATTTAGCTTTTTCATACCCTCATCCATGGATGTTACCCGTAAAAACCGATCGGATACTTCCCGATAGTGACGTAGGACTCGGTTTGATAACTCGACTTCGGGTGGCAGACAGTAGACTTTTGATGGAGTGATAACCAACCTCCTAACTTCAATGGAATCGTTTTGCTCTAAAGGTTTCTCGATTAGCTTAGGATTGTTTAACAGCCACTTTTGAACTATTTCTAAACGTGTGAATCCATCATATAACGGATGGCGATATGAACCTATATGCTTTAAAGTGGCCACGTTGACTTCCTCAGGTTGACTTCTAAGTAAATCAAAGACAATGAGAGATTTAGTCTAGATCGGGTACTGTCAACACAACAAAATTCTGTCTTGAATAATTTCAGATTTTGTCATATAATTGGTGAGTAAAACATGATCACAAAATTCATATTGAATCATCAATAGTACAGCCTGATGAATAATATAATTGTAGAAGGTTTATGAAATTTTTTGTTTTCCCTAAATCAACCCATTCACAAGTTACTGGGTCAAAATTGCAACCTCCACCAAAAATCTAAACCAAAATGCCTACATACAGTTACAGCCATGCATGAACACATTACTTACTCTTGAAATGACCATAGGCGTGGAAATAGCAGCATGTAAGTTATCCCTCTCATCTCCATGTTTTTGCAGCGAGCCACTTGTTGACGCTTCAAGCCTTAGAAGAGAAGATGGTGAACTATACGGATTTACATCTTCTCGTTCAACAACATCAATAGAAGATAACTCGGCTGTGGCTGATGTTCATTAATAGTCGTGATAAACTTGATGACCGACTGCTTGCATATAAGAATGCAATAACTGCTCTCTGTAGTCATGCATTTACTCCTAACTGGAATCCAGAGCTGGATAGTGAATACATCTTGGATCTCTTCCTACAACTGGTTAATTGTTTATGCTCTTCTGGTGAAATCAACAATGCTATTGAAAAAGTATACAGCTTCTTATTCTCTACAGACAGATCGACTTATCTAAACCCTCTGTTTCTTCCCGATCCTTTTAAATCCCTCATAAATCCCGATAAACATGTCTTGTGCATATGTTGCATTTTCTTAATCATGTACAAAAAGCTACCTGATACCATCGTGCAGCAATTTGAATGTCAGAAAGAATTATCTGTAATAGAATGGAATTCTGTTCAGTTAACACCTGATGTAAAGCAAAAAGCAATTACCCTCTTGGAACTGGCTACTGAGTATATGGATAGCAAATCAGATCAGGACAAAAAGACTCTTAAATCTGCATAATTATTTTCTCTTAATTACATCAAATGTATAAACCAGGAGCAGCTTCTAGGGCGTTTTAAAACCATGTATCCCGATGCTGCATAAAAAACATGGAAGATTATGTCATATAAGTATAACCCAAAGGTTTGCAATTAGTGAATAAGCAAGACGCATGAAAAATATAATGTAGCTATGTGGCACCAACCTGGCCTGCGGGAACTCGTACCATCTGCCGGTGTAAGCACGATTATATACACCTGTAATTGTAAAAGCATCAGCTTCATGGGACTGGTCGGTTGTTCCTGTATAAAGACAAAAGGCTGATTAGTTGGTACACCGTATCACTACAGTCAACATACGTAACAATACATAAACTAAATGAGACAACCCATTACCTGAAGCCGCAATGTTGAAAGCATCCAAAGGTGGTCCCTCAAACTGGCGAACAACAACACTGGTAGTAAAACGATGGAACAGTCTTAGCTCACTGCCACTACGTATGCAGCAAAAGGTGTTAAATTGGGAAACAACCTGACGTTTCTGATGGTCTGCTAACATTAGAAGTGAGAAAAGAACCAGCTTACCCGAGAGACCAAAATTCTGAGGCTTGCATTACTCCTTTCCATGGAGACCGATTAATGGACTAGTAGGAGACCGAATTAGCGTAAATATCATGTTTAAACCCAAAGCATTCTTGTGAAAACTTTTTTGTGAGTCTGCTGATCTAACTGCAAGAATTGTATGTAGCATCAAATCAGCAGTAAAAATTATAACAGGTAATAAGCCGAACATACATAGAAAAATTTAATGAACAAATCCTATGGAAAAGCCCTAGCTCTGTGATGCATGCTTGTCGATGGTACTGTCGAGCACAACTCAGATGTTTATAAAATAATGATATCACTAATGGTTATATTACCTTCTTAGCAACTGCATAATGTTAGCAAGGGACCTTAGAGAAGAGAACTTAACATTGCCATTTGACTTTTAGAATCAAGTGTTTTCAAGCTTCAAAATTTGGAAGCAATGTAATCACCGAGGATCTCATGCTTCAGAACTTGCTCTGCATAAGCCATTACTTAATAAGAAAGTGGATCTTTCAATCAAAAAATGATAGAGATGACAAATAAGATGGGACAGAAGTTGGGTAACAGATCACGACAAATTCCTTGTATGGGGCGGGTTGGGTTGAACCAAAACAAAAAACATCTTTTCTAATTCTGCTATGAACTTTTCTATATAAAACTTGTTTTTTTAGAATTCTTAGACTGTTATATGTACTCAGAAACATAATTTGTTGATAGATTTTATAACAAAAAGTAAGAACTGAAAAGAAAGCTTTATGGGATCATGGCGTTAGACCTATTACGACCCAACCTTCAGATTGTAAATTTAAAATAAAATCATTAGCCTTACGCTGAAACTTCAGGCTTATCAACATTCTCATCATTGGTAGTCTTCGGGTTTCGGCTCGTGTCATTTTCTGCGGACCTATATGGGGAAACATGTACACAATCTGTTCCAAGGGGCATGTAATGCAGGCTTGGCAAGATTAATGGGTATGATGACCCATGAAAAAAAGGTACATCGATGCCAATAACACTAAAACTTACCTTAGCTTATCGGTACCAAAATGCGTTCCCAAAATTCCATATGTATTTTTGGCCATGTAGAAATAAACTGGAGTCAATTATGAAAGGGTACCATCAGCAAGTTATGGATGGCTAATGGAATGAAAGCAGGGTTAATGTTATCATCAGGATCTATGGAACAACCAACAAATTGATCAACAAAGTCGTAACGTGTCTGAGGGTCAAATTGTTGTACTTTAGGACATGGAGAATTGTCCTGTTCCTAGTGACGTACACCCAGAAGATGTGGCAGCCAATATAAGAATGGCGTTACGTGTCCATGTCTAGGGGCTTGAAGTGATAACGGCTTGATGCATCAGCAAATGAAGCAGCTTTTTGTGATCACCACCCTACTTCCATTGTATGCATCGGGTAAGGCACCTCTTAGTTTTTTTAATAGATCAAGATTCATAATATCATTGATGACTATCAAGTACTTTTGACCCTTAAAGAACCCATGAAGCCTCCCTATCAAGTCTTCATCTTTGAGTTTCTCTTTACCCTTCAAGCTGGAACCCGGTTGTACTCGAACCCGGTTGCATAGTTGTACCCTTCAAGCTGCATAGTTGTACTGGAACCCGGTTGTACCCTTCAAGCTGCATAGTTGTACTGGAACCCGGTTGTCGTGCCGAAGCCAATGCGGGTATACTATTATTCCACTCATGTATCTCTTTGCTGAATCCTCTAATTATAGCTTTTAGTCTGTAAACATCATCAGAATATTCCATCTCATCAGGAACTTCTCTACAAAGCTTTAACTCGTTTGCCATGACAAAAATATGCTTCTTGACAAAACTTATTTCTTTCAAATGGGTTTGTGAGACGGCGAAAGATTCAATAGCGTCTTCCAGAATGTAGACTTTACCTAGAAGCTGAACCACCCGATCGTGAAGTACCTTGTTACTTTCTGCAAGATTTAAAATGTTCTGCATTTCCTTAAGCTCCACCATAACAACCTTTTCTACCTCATCTTTAAGTCCTTTAACCTTTTCAAAAGTTTCCGGTTCTTCGGTTAGTAAGTTTGTTAGTTTTTGTATGACCACACAGACAACAACTTCAACAGCCATTGCTCTGTCTCTACAAAGAAAAAGATGAGTAATGGTCTAATGGAAAAGAATTCTACATTGTGGAAGAAAAAATAGAAAATTATTTGCTCGGCTTGGGGCCTACCGTGTGCTTGACTATGATCAATCACTAATATATTTGTATGGAAGACTTTTTATTAGAATTATAATAAGTCTGTACAGAGACTTGTTCAAGGACACTGTAAAGGACCATAATCTTCTTGCACCATATCTGGACCCCGTTATGCTTTACAGCTTTTGTTTTTCCAGTTTTGTGCTAGCGAACATCTCTTGCCAAACCAAATTCTTTGCAGATCTTTCAACTCTTCCTTTGACCAATAGTGTATGCATTTGTGGTCCTATCAAAGAAATGCATACAGCTTCAATGTTTTCTAGCACCTATTAAGAATATAAACCAAATGAGGTACAGTCTAACAATGATCGTGCCAACTTACACATGCAATGGTTCACTTTTAACCCAAATGTAAAAATGGGTCACGTTGGGTTATCTTTTAACCTCTTTATCGCCAATTCAGTATGCCGAAGAAAATGTCCAAACATACAGTACCCGCCATCTTCCGTGACCTGCATCACATGGCTGCAAACAATGTGTGTATTGTTAAAAACAACAGAGATTAAAGAAAAATAAGAAGTTAAAGAAGCGGTCTATTTTTCTAACCTTTTTTCTGCACCATATTTTGATCTCCCTTTTCTTCGATCCGGAATTCCGAACAAATCCTTGACTCCTCGAATACATAATCAGAACCCATATATAAAAACATATACCAATATGGTATAAATAATTGGATCCTTCTGATTGAGAAGCAAAACATCAAGAGTACCATCCTAGTTTCAAAGACCAGCAATTGCACCAGCAGCTATTGTAGCTTGCCGTTGTGATTCGTTGAAGTAGGCTGGAACAGTTACGACAACATGTTTGATGGAGGTGCCAAGATATGCCTCCGCAATATCCCTCATCTTAATGAGAACCATTGAGGAAATATCCTCAACTGTAATATTTTTCTCTTCACCTTTGTGATTAACCACAATCAGTTGTTTTTTAGCTTGGCCAGGGATAACCTTGAATATCCATAGCTTCATATCTCTTTGCACAAAAGCATCACTAAACCTTCCGCCAATCAAACATTTGGCATCTGTCAGTTAAAACATGATCACTGTAACTCACATTCCAGAATTAATAATTTTAAACATAATAACTTCTTTAAATTGCAGGATGAACTATATAAACCATATATGTTATATTACTACTAAGCCTTCATGCCCAACATATAAAAATTATAGTAAGTTGAAAAGTACAGAGTACAGACATATAGAATGCTCAGAAAACCTTCAATTCTGAACCGTTAGTGCCAAATATAATTGCCAAGAAGAGAATGAGACCTTGGCCTGCTTCTAAAATACCAGTGGATGAGTTTTTCCGTCTTTGCAAGTGATTGACATGTTTGCATTTTAAACTACAAAAATCAAGACAGTTACTTACCTCCAAAATAGAACAGCCTCGTGTATTATTGATGATCTTCTAAACACCACAACCGAAAAATATATATGTAGAATATATATATATACATAGATTAGAGAGATATTAAGTAATAATAATTCCAATTTATAATTATCAAATTATACTTATAATAAGATATATGATATCTTTATATACAATGATACAAATAGCCAACGTATGTTCTGAAAGAGAAATACCTTCTGATGACTGCTACACAACACAAACTTTTGCAGAATACCACTCCTGCGTAGACGGATTTCTGCAAGTGGTGAAAAATCAACAATAAATTTTACAAAAACTACTTAAAGATAAGTATTTTTTCAAACATATAAGTTGAATATGCAGCAATCGACTGCTGTAAAGCATAATAATGTCGAAGAAGCATAAATATGTTGTAGTAAAGGAAAATTAGCATATAAACGTCAGAGTAGCGGCAAATAGTTCAATTACTCATGCATTATTATCACACTTGCAGTTTAAAAAGTATAGGTATGCACGGTTTAAAGAATATATAAACATGTATTCCACACTTCAAGAGCTCTACTTGTTGGAGTAATGATATGTTTATGGGTAAAAGGAGGGTGACCTAGGCCATGTTCCACAACCTAATACAAATTCAAAGCCATGCTAGGTCAAGTGGGTGAACTGGTTATTACTCAATGAAAAATTCTAGGAATGGGCAGCATAAAACACAAAGTCATGCTTTCTTGTTTTGACATCACGTATAAGTGTGTGCATTCCACATGTATCTGATGTAGCATGAATGAAATTAGGGTTTTGTGTGATGAATGAATAAAAGGTCGGATATCAATTAAAAAGATTGTTAAGCTATAATTAAGGAATAGATATGGTGGATAATTGATTGTAGGGGATTCTCATAGTTGCATAGGTTTATAGATTATAATATGAAACATAATTATCAAAATAACTTGTTGCCTAAGTGGTAAACACACAAATTATTTATCAAAACAACCAAGGTTCAATCCAAGACACTTTTTTTATAAATAATTTTAAAAAATGTCAAATAAAAATCCGAAAATTACCAAAAAAAATAATAAAAATCCGAAATTTAACAATTAATGATTAGGTGGATTAAAAAAATGCTTAGTTGGACAACGAATGCTTATGTGGCATTAAATTGGATTATTTGGCAGAGGGCATTAATGCCAAATGCCTCCTGTTATATATAATATAGAGATATATATTATTCTATGAAAAATTATTATACACCATATATAATAAACACTTAAAAAAATTGTACTTACTTGTTGAATATCATAAACTTTCTCAATACGTTTAAATAAAAAATGTAAATAGAACTCAGCTGGTTGTCTTACAAATCAGTCTGTAGATAAAGCTACACTTGTATCCCTAGATGTAGCAATATCAGATCTTAGCAATCTGTTTTTAAAACAAAAACTTTTAGCACAAATGTTTAATCAAGCTTATAAAATAATACAAATAATTATATTAATGCATAAGATTACTTATTTTTGAATTCTTTAATATGTGGGTTTGATTCATCATTTATCACCATTTTCGTGCCAACAAAGCAATTAGAAACTTGTGACGCACCTGCATGTAATTCAAAATTTTAGTTCGCTTGCTTATATCTCGATGAACAAACATTAGCTATCAAATTACTTACAGTTCCACATGCTTTGTTTTGCCATAACTATAAGCATGATTATAGGATCTTTTGATGTGGCATTCGCCTTGATAAAGTCATGAAGTTTAACACCCAAATCATTCCAAAGTGTACATGGAACTCTTACACCACTGAACAAAAAGATATAACATTATCGACAAAACCTAGGTCATTCCAAAGTATGCATTTAATAACATTATCAATATTTACAAAAAGAATGAACATTGTAAATTACCTAAGATTGTAGCTTGAACTCTAAAAAAATATTTAGGTTTATTATCTGGATCAATAATCGTGATGTTGTTGTTCTCGACTAACTAACCAATAACATCTAAAAAAGATAAATCATATTAAATACTATATAAGAAACATATATAATTCTTTAAATACTATATATGAAACACATATAATTCTGATACGTAAACCAAAACACAATTAAAAAAAATCTAAAACTTACGAAAGGAACACTTAGGATCAATCTTGTGCTCTAAAAAAACTTTTAAAAGACAGAAAGTTCAAAGACTCTTGTATGTCAGCAAAATTAGAACATCATCGAACATTTGTTTTTTTTGAGAAAGTGGATTTTGCATGGATGAGAAGTTAGTTTAAGCATATTTGTATTACTTTTAACATTGAAGTTTGATATATAGTGACAATCATCCTGGCAAATGAGGAATTGAAAATCAGAAACCACTAAATTACCAAAGGTTGCATGGATCTTGGTTCCCTGTTACATAAAACATATTATTAATATAAATATTTACAGCATGTATATGGTTTCAAACAAAGATTTTGGTTATAAACAAATAATTATACTTGTTCGTCCATCAGAACAGTATCAATACCAACAACTTTAATTAGACTGCTTAGTAACGCCGTAATATTGATTCCATTATATAAACGACTTTTACCTTAATATTGCACTTACCATTCGTGCCATCGATATCTGAAAGCGCGGTGATCAACATGGTTTTGCTTGCGATAAGAAAACAAAGGCACAAGGGTTAGAAGACTAATGAACGATGAGCACCCACATTGAGCAAGTATATATAGGCTTAAAATTAGTGTTTCGTACTTGTAGCCCAATAGATAACGCAATTCAAATATAGAAAAAATATCGGTGAAGATAACCATCTTTTTTAAAACCTTCTAGAACGTGCCTCTCATATTTGGAAACACGTCTCTGATATGCCCAAGAGTTCTACTACACCAAATTTTCATAAAACACACCCGGTTCCTCAATGATTTTTTTATTCACATTTTCGATACGTCTATGTTTGGGGAGCATTTTAGAAAATACCTAAAATGGCCCGACTTTTTCTCAATTGAAAATCCAATTGACCAATGAGAGGGCTCGATTTCAAAACCAAGCCCTCTCATTCGTTTTGACCAAAAGTGAGTTATCTTATTATATAAAATAGGGTGAAGGCTAAATATACGTAACAAACTTTTTCAAATTAACCAATATACGTAACATACTTATTTTATTATCAACATACGTAATATACTTTCAAATACTTACCAATATACGTAATATTGACAAGTTACCACTTTAAAAAGGTACAATATTGGTCCCTGTCGTTTGCATTGGACTTTCACCATTAGTCCTTTGACATTTTTTAACTTAAAAGAGTTACAGTAATGGTTCATGTGGTTTTCTTTGACTAACAACGTTAGTCCTTTAACTTTCATCTTTTTTATACACTTTTTTACACACGTTTTTATATACGTTTTTTTACATGTTTTTATAGATGTTTTACACACGTTTTTATATACGTTTTTATACACGCTTTTTACACATGTTTTTAAATACATTTTTATACACGTTTTTTACAAGTTTTTATGCACGTTTTTATACACGTTTTTTACAAGTTTTTATACAAGTTTTTATGCATGTTTTTATACACGTTGTTACACGTTTTTATACACGTTTATTACACACGTTTTTATATACGTTTTTTACACATTTGTATACACGTTTTACACACGTTTTTATATATGTTTTTACACGTTTTTATACATGCTTTTTACACACGTTTTTAAATACATTTTTATATACGTTTTTATGCACGTTTTTATACACAGTGTTATGTTCATTTTCTTACACGTTTTTATACATGTTTATACACATTTTTATACACATTATTTACACACGTTTTTATATACGCCTTTTTACACGATTTTATGCACGTTTTTATACACGATTTTATATATTTTTACACGTTTTTTTAACACAGTTTTATATACGTTTTTAAAAACATTTTTTAAACGTGTATAAAAATGTGTATGAAAACATGTATAAAAAAGTGCAAAAAAAAAAAACGTGTGTAAAAACGTGCATGAAAGCATGTAAAAAACGTATATAAAAACGTGTGTAAAAAATGTGTATAAAAATGTGCAAAACACGTATTTAAAAACGTGTAAAAAACGTATATGAAAATGTGTGTAAAAACATGTATAAAAATGTGTATAAAAATGTGTGTGAAAACGTGTATAGAAATGTGTAGAAAACGTGTGTAAAAACGTGTATAAAAACCATGTAAAAAGCATGTATAAAAATATGTCTAAAAACGTGTGTAAAAAACATGTATAAAAGCGTGTATAAAAATGTGCATAAAAACGTATATAAAAATATGTATAAAACCATTTACAAAAAAGATGAAAGTTAAAAGACTAACGGTGAAAGTCAAAGCAAACCACATAGACCATTATTGTAACTTTTTTAAGTTAAAAAATGTCAAAGGACTAACGGTGAAAGTTAACGCAAACGACAGGGACCATTATTATAACTTTAAAAACTAGTAACCTGTCAATATTACGTGTATTAGTAAGTATTTGAAAGTATATTACGTATATTGATAATAAAATAAGTATGTTACGTATATTAGTTAATTTGAGAAAAGTTTGTTACGTATTTTCAACCTTCACCCTATAAAATATATCAAACTTTAAAGCTTATTAGTTTTACACTTAAAATTTCAATTTCTCACAATTATCATGCGCCATTGATGTTCATGAGGGGGATGATTTTTGCAGTTTTAAAGACGATTACGAAATTGCGAAATTGATCAAATTTTAGGGGAGAGTAAAAAGTAATATTTTAATCCCTAATCAGAATTGCTCACTTTGCTCTTCGTGCAATTAGTTTTACACTTAAAATTTCAATTTCTCACAATTATCATGCGCCATTGATGTTCATGAGGGGGATGTTTTTTACAAATTTTTAAAGACGATTATGAAATTGCGAAAGTGATCAAATTTTAAGGACCATTCGTGCAATTAATTCTCAATTATAAGAATAAAAAGGGAGGTTCGGCCCAAGCCATACCTAATGTGTGAAACAAAACCGACTATAAAATATGTGTGTCGGTTTTTTCTGACTCTGGTTTTAATCCTTACTAATAATTTATCAGTGTTTTTGAATAATGGATCATGACAAGGAGTTCATGGAAAGAGAGGAAGAAGAACTAGGTAAGGAGTTACGTTGTAGTGCTCAATATCTCACGTAGTTGAGGATATATCAATAGAAATTGTGCTTCTAATACTTTGGTGGTAAGGTATAAGGTACACCGTTCTTAGTCACATGATAGTACAAGCTTAAGTCACAAGTCTGAGGGATTTTACTTCACTCTCAAGTTCGTCATATTGGATTATCTTCACATGTGGTTACTAGAGTTAGCCGTTGAATTCAGATACAAGGGTTTGATAAAAGAGTTAGACAATATTAAATGGTATTGTTAGTAGATTGGGTTTATCGACATCTTCTCATGGGCTAAATGATTTAGGATATAGTTCTTCCAGTTAATGCTTTATGTACACAATTTTATTCTAATTCCGATGAGATCGCAACCATCAATGGAGAGAAATGTGTACATTAAGGACGCACAACAAGTTCACGTGATCGGGTTTAATGATTTATGCCAGATATTGGTTGACTCTATATCCTTCTTTCGTCTTTTTCTACGCACTTCTCCCTTATCCATCTTTAGCAATTTCGGGCAACAAATTTAAGATGACCAGTGTTTCAAATTGTTACTTTGGTGTTATCATTTTATGTGTACATTATGGGCTGATTTTTTATATGTAAGATAACTGGGATGCATTTTGTGAAATGAAGATGTTGATATTTTGTTCTCCCAAATGGACAATCTTGAAAAATGTCGAGTGTACAATTTGTTTTACATTTTCCGCTGCGTGTTAGAAGACTAAAGACGGTATTCATTTAATCATCAAAAGACTTCTTTGGATTCAAGACATTAATAAAAATAGTTGTCAGTTTGGGGGAGAGCACTAATTAGGAGAGAGTAAAAAATATTATTTTAATCCTTAATCAGAATTGCTCACTTTGCTCTTCGTGCAATTAGTTTTACACTTAAAATTTCAATTTCTCACAATTATCATACGCCATTGATGTTCATGAGGGGGATGATTTTTACAAATTTTTAAAGACGATTATGAAATTGCGAAAGTGATCAAATTTTAAGGACCATTCGTGCAATTAATTCTCAATTATAAGAATAAAAAGGGAGGTTCGGCCCAAGCCATACCTAATGTGTGAAATAAAACCAACTATAAAATATGCGTGTTGGTTTTTTCGACTATAATAATTTATCAGTGTTTTTGAATAATGGATCATGACAAGGAGTTCATGGAAAGAGAGGAAGAAGAACTAGGTAAGGAATTCGAAGAAGAAGCAGAAGAAGATTATGATTATTTGGATTATGAATATGATGATATTGAAGAAATAGAGTTTTGGGTAACACTGCCTAAGGTTGAAACTTGGGTTGGTTCTGATGGCAAAACAACTTTGGAAGGGCTGGTGGTTGATTGGCCTATTCTTGGACGAAGCAAGAATATATCTCTCTTTAACGATGTTTGTCCAATTTGCTTCAAAGCTTTGACTCGTACTGGGAAACATCGAATTTGGTACAGTATATATAACTCTTTCTCTATATCTGACTAATCAATCACAAAAACGTTTTTTCTTTCAACTGTGGATTTGATTAAATGTTCCAAATTGTCTTTTCTGAACAGACAAGTTTATCTAAGCTTTGACTGCAAGATCCAAATTTTTGTGTATGAATCATGTAATTTTCTTGTATCAGTGTTTCTTATATTCTTCAACATATGAGACATGTAATTTTATCGCACCAACCACTGTATTGTGTGATTATCATAAGAATGGTGATCACGATAGGACACAGACACTCACACACACACACACACACAATGAAGAAAGTAACTGGTCGTGTTTGCAACCGACTAGTGCTTTTTTGGGTTGAGGACGCATCGAAAGTAGGGTAGTGTAAGGGGAGGGACACGCGTCATAAACATGAACCACCATAAGCAATCTTCCACTATCACATTTACATATATCAATCTTCAAGTTTCACCACCATAAACAAGAACCACTACATACACCTTTTGATATCCGACTTTTATTTATAATGTGATACCGTTTTTAACAATATTCCTCTTTATATGTAAAATCATGCATGTTTCCTATGATTCATTAGAAATTCCAGCTACCTTTTTATGCCCTAAGTTGATTCTTAATTTCCTTAAGAATAAAGGCTTTACAAATTCTTGGTTCATTCATGATCTGGTTATTCTTTTTACACATTTGACTGTCTGTTTCTTTTTGTTTTGCAGTTGTCTTCCTTGTGGGCACATATATGGAAGGTCGTGTATAAACCAATGGCTTCAACAAAGTCAAAATTATAGCAAGGTTTGTCCGACTTTTTAACAATAGTAATTTTACCGTATGTACAATAGTTTTTTATTTTTTTTCCTCATTTTCTCTTGATAGTGCCCACAATGCAAATCGTTATGCACATTAAAGGATGTTACTCCTCTTTACTCGCCCTTGCATTGTTGCGGTTGGTGCCTTACCCAAGGTAATCAGTGTCTGTATTAAAGCTAAACTTCAATTCTTTTTATATGAGGTGTACAAAGCTTTTTTATATACTAAAACTCTTCAAAATATTCATTGCAGGTATCTACTAAACGGTTTCCATTCACTAAACAGGGTTTCAAGGCATTCAAGCGGTATGCAATTCGACGATTAGATGATGAATCCGCAATGCGGCTTGATGCAGCACGACGACGCGATTATGCTTTTTGACGACGTAAGGAGATATATCGATGGTGGTATTATTCGGATGCAGCGCACCAACCTGATAAATATGATCAGTTGGCCAATAAATTATCACATCGAGATCAAATGTTGGATCAACGGATGTCAGCATTGAGCCTACGGATTGAAGACTATCATACGAGTATAGATCTATTTGTGCAAAGGTACAAAGAGCATATAACACAAGACAAGAATGAGTGTAAAGGGATGGCAACAAGGGGATTACCGCACATTCCAACAGAATCTTCATCCCTAGCCCCATCCCGGCCAGGGATTGATTTAAGTTACCTCCATGTTCCCAACGGGGATCAGAGATCCCCAACACGCGTATCAAATGTTCAACACGCATATCAAAGGCTCGTTGGAATTGTATTCGGTTGCCGCATTCCTAACACTTCACCGGACCATTCAGTTAGTAAGACTTGAGAGCGACATTCAATTTGCATCATCTTGGTGCTACTACATAAAATGAACATTTACTAATGAACATTTCATCTTTATTTGTTGAGCTCTTATTTGTTATGTACTTTCTATGTGTATGGCAATATCATCCTAGTCACATTAGTGGGGTACTTCTAACAATCAAGATTACGCAGTTACTTGAGTTAATACACTAGCGTTTTATATTTCAGTTGCATATTGCCAATGACTCTTTCTGAACATGTAAACTTTGGATTCACATTTTAAGTTGCTCATTTTACAGATGCAAGATTGCAAGTAGGGGTGTTAAGATTGGTCAATCATAAGTAAACTCAATTTTAATTAAAGCCCAACGTCTATTAGAGCAATATGTCTATCAGAGCCCAGCAATGTCTATCAGAGCCCAGTAGTATATAGTAAGAAGCAACCTGCTTACCCTGTTGACCTTTCTATCACATAGTTAGCCATTTAAAGACCTATAAATGTTGCCCATAACAGTAAACATCTATTTCTTAATGAATCTCATACTGGTAAGCAATCGTTTTCAGAAGAAGCTCATCACTTCAAATCTATATACACGCCAAGGCCAATCGATGATAATAATTTGAAAATACGCCAACTATGGATAAGAGCATATATTCTATTCATCACCGAGTTTAAAAATAAAAATTAAGTGGATTTCAATCATCATATATCGATGAATCTGACATGTGTTATAATCATATTTATAGCGGTATGTAATCTAGGTCATAAGTAGTTGGTTCACCATATGAGTCAGTGCCTTATCAAAGGGATGACTTTATGTGACAAGTTTAATTACGAGATTTGTGTGTTGCCAAACAACAATAAATTGGCATGTTCAGACACATGTTGCACAATGTTGTTCACTTTGCCAACTCGTAAGTAAACAAGTATTATATCCTTAACGACATAACGACGTACTTCTTCATATAAAACCCACTTAGAAAGAAATATGGCTGGGCAAAACCGAACAAGAACTCAACCGACTGACAAAACCGACCAAACCGAGTAGACCAAACCGAAGCGACCAACCTTCGGTTCGGTTCTCGGTTTTAATTATTTCTAACTTTCAGTTTCGGATCGGGTTGGTATGAAAACCGAAATAAACTAAAAAAAACGAGTGACTATTTTATTTATTTTATTTATTTTTTTTTGTTCATTTAAAGTTTCAAACTCTCTTCACAGTCCACATAACTTCACAAAACACACAAAAAACACAAACCCTAACTTCATGAATCGTTCTCATCTAATCAATGAACGACCTATCTTTTTTACCTACATATGAATCCTTCTCATCTCAACAAATCACTAGAATAGAAAAAGGGTTCATTACTTCGTTATATTGTATTTATTTATATGTCTTATTTACCTTTGTTCTACAATGGAAGTAACTAGTAAGGTATAATCTCTTAAGATATCTTGTACATGACTAATGTAGGATAGGTCATTAGGTTGTGCATATGAAATTATGAAAGGACTTGGCTATTGTGATAAAATTCGGTGTGTTAAATAAATATGGAAGTTACGGAATTTTTTTGAACATGTCCTTTGTTGACTTGTTGCTACTTTATTTTGTTGATACTTGCTACTGATGTGGGGGTGTTCATGGTATGAGTAATACCCAAATAAACCGAAAAGTAAAATCGAATCAAACCGAAAATAACCGAACCAAACCGAATTTACCAAAATCGAATCTAACCTATTCGGTGCTCGGTTCAGTTATGGTTCTAGCAATCTAAACAGAAACCGAACCGAAAACCGAATTCAAATAAATATATATATATATTTTTATATATTTATATATAACAAAACATATTAAAACTCTTTCATACTATAAATATAACATTTTTTAAGCTTGATAATTTTTTTGTTGCTAAAAGTTTATGTAAATAAATGAATAAATAATTAAAATTATGTAATTTTGGTTATTCGGTTCGGTTTTCGGTTATGGGGTTCGGTTTCGGTTATTCGGTTCAGTTTAATCAATTTGAATTCGGTTCGGTTCTCGGTTATACTCCAAATTTTTTTTAGCCAAACTAACCGAACCGAATAACCTGATAACCGAACCGATGAACACCCCTATACTGATGTACTAAATTTGGATCTACAACTTATGAACTTGTTGCTACTTGCTACCACTACTACAAAAAAGGGCATAGAGCCCGGTTAAAAAGGTGCAAAGAGCCCGGTTTTGCATGAGGGCACAAAAGGGGAGGGATTCTATGCGAAAACAAATAGAGCCCGGTTTTGAAAACGGGCTCTATTATATATTATAGAGCCCGGTTTTCTATTAAAGAAACACTGTATTGATTCAAATAAGAAAAGATTCATTGATATTACAACTTACCACTTTCTATTGGTATATTCTTGCAAACAACACATTTAAAAAAGTTACAAGCTACCTTAATTGACTACTTAAGTATAACTTTGGAGCAAATGTACCATTGCAGCAGTAGTATAACTACCTGCAGTTTAGCAATTTCGAAAATGGCGCATCTTCAACTTTCACTTCACAACTGCAATCTTCAACTTCCGTTTCCAATCTCAACAACTCGGCTACTTTGCAAAACCAGTTCCTGCTCTTTTGGTTGTGTTTCTACATGTGTAAATAGAAAGATGTATCATGTATGCACCTGGTTTCCAAGTATTTTATCAGCGTTCCCAAACTTAACTAATAAGGGCCTCAATTTTGCCTCTAATTCAGAATTTACAGGGCTATCACTTACCCATTCTGCATTATCCTTTGGCCGCTCATTTAAGTCACTGTAACAAGATAAAATGGAAAGTCAAGAGCAAAAATGATAAAATGAAACAATAAGTCATGACCAAAACTAACGTTTCCAGAGCAGATTCAGCAAACGGTCTAATGATTCTATAATAGCTAACACTCACATTCAATGCCGAAGAAAGCCCTGAAACGAAGTAATATACTTTAAATATCCCTTATTTATAACACAATAAGGCAATGTCGTAAAGGATCTGATAGACACCTGCGAGAAGATTAAGGACCCGGAAGAATAATATAATATCACCTGAAAGAGCATCAAGCTGGAGGTAGCTTCATTAGTTATTCAAAAGCGATAAAATGTGACGCGGTTTAAATATTAAAATGCCTAATGTCTTGGATGGTTCACACAAACAGAATTGCTATTTAAATCATTCATCATCAAATGATATAATTGATAATTTACAATTGATATTTAAATTATATGTAAATAACTAGCTATCAACTGTAAGCGTATGCACATGAAAGAATTTCATTCTAGCAGAGGAACCGTATCGAAAAAGACTATATTTGTAGGTGAGCATGTTTTTATTTTCACTTTCAACCATTTTATTCAAAAATTAAGTAAATTTCAACCATTTAATTTAAAAATCAATACCTTATAATCAACAATATAAAAAAACATATAACCAACAGAATTAAATTCAGAATCAAAATTCACAACTTCATTTATGAGATACTATAATGATTAATTGAACAATAACATCAATTGTACCTCTTTCGAATCAAATCTCTTGCTGGTTTGGTTGTGTGACGAAGGTGGCTGTGACGGCAATGGTGTGCGGCGCTGGTGGTGGTGGTGTGTGTGACAGTCGTTAAGTGGTGTGTGATGAAGGTTGTGAAAAAGGGGAAAAGAGATTAGGGTTTTGTGTGTAATGAAATTTGGGGAGGGAAATAACGCGCCCTTGCCTTTTGGAGTTTATTTTGAGAACCGCGTAGGGGCAGATGATTAGAGCCCGATTTTGTAAGGGGAAACATGGCATTAAGGGTTTAGAACATAGAGCCCAGTTTTGTGTTAGAGAACATGGCTCTATAAGAAGAATAGAGCCCAGTTTCTTAGAAGAAAACTGGGTTCTATCGGCTTTTAACATAAAGCCCGGTTTTTCAAGAGAAAAATTGACTCTTTGCCCTTTTTTTTAGCCGGAATCCATACAGAACCCGTTTTTCACTAAAAGGGGTCTCTATGAAAGGGGCAATATTCTCAGATCTCTAGTAGTGTACTGATGTACTAATGTTCTTGCTAGTTGCTACTGCAGTAACATGCGTACTTGTCATTTGTTGTAGTTTTTGAACTTGTGTTATAATTAACCATAATACTCACATATGTCGTCTTTTGTCACATATTGTAATTCATAAAATGAATGATCATCTAATTAAGCAATAGTCTTGTACTAAAACATATAATTAATCTATCAACCATGAATCTAGTATCCCAATGATGAAGGCGTTCTACCTCCGTTGTTGTTTATATTATTACTTTAATATAAGTTATTAAATTTAGGAAAATATATTTATAAAATTATATGTGGGTGTTTAGGATTGGGATTGAATTCAAAATTTGATATTGAATGAAGTAAATAATTTTGGTGGTTTGCTTGTACCTATTTTGATCATGGAAATAAATTTCCGATAGTTTAAATAAATTAACCTACTTATTTTAGTGTATAATGCTCGTAACTTTGCAACTTTTGTATTGTATATTTCAGGATTTTATGGGAGTTGGTAATTCGGGATAGGCAACTTAGGATGTCTTATTTTCGATGATGTTGATCGAGGTATATTTGAGTCTTATTCACGTGTCACTAAAGCGTGTGTTTTCCATGTTAAAGCGCGAGTTAGTCAATGATAAATATCTATTTCGGGTTTGTGGTAAGGTAGTAATTAGTATGTTACACCCCCAATTTTGTGAGTGCAGCTAAATTCAAATTGAGTATTACTCGTTGGTATAACAATTATAATAATAGAAAACGAACTCTAACCGGGTCGTTTAAAAAGGATTGTCATTCATTTATTCAAATATCAGAGTTTACAAAAGAGATGTCTCAGTAAGTTCATGGGTACAAACTACATCAACATAAAGTTTCTGATGTTTTCCGAATGATAATAAACGTAAAGCCTACTTAATATTTATTCCCTTCCGTGCTCCTCCGTGCCAGCCGCATAAGGACCTGAGATAAAATATGCTTAAAAGTCAACACAAAGGTTACGTTGTTATACACTCATAGTTTGAAAACAAAACATTTATTATTGCACTAAGCTCATGAAAATCAAAATGTTAACAGTTGTATCAATAAGAATTGATATAATAGTGGCCCTAGTAGGTAATTTGCCGTTATACCTAGAGTTCTCATATATAGTGCGTTTTCTTGCCGGACTTGGTCAAAAAAAGGGGATTCGTCAATCCCAATAGGCCTATCCACATTATTCGTGTTCATTCACTTGTGATTAATGACTCATGATGTAGGGACTTAAGTTGGAAATAGTGGTACTTAGTGCTAAAAACATTCAGATAAGCATACAATTTCAAGTAATTTTGTTCGAGTAAAAATAGTATGTATCTCCCCCAAGTGCTTGTAAAAACAGTTTAAAAGAGTAAAAGGTGGGGCTATGAACTCACCGTGAGTTAAATGATGTCAAGTAAATAATGTAGTCGATCGATAAGTCACGAAAACCTCTACCTGCAACCTAAAATATGACATTGTGTTTTAGGTTTTGGAATAATGATGTGAAAATATAAATGAGCGTATGTAAGTCATTATATTGATCATGATGTTGTACATGATAGTTTATAATATTCGGGTATGTCCTTTATAAAGACGGCTAGGTTTAAGAAAATATGTTTAGTTAATTATTGTAACACTGTTTGGAAAAACATAATTCAGAGGTCATGTAGTAAACATACGAGGAGCTAGGACACTTTAAATCATAAATCCAACTACTCATCAATACGTTCACCCCGAAGAGGCCCCTCACATGCAACTCCGTACTAACATGTTACGTTAATAGTAAAGCATGTATTTTGCATATAAGTGTTTAAAATGGTTATGTGGCTTGTGAAATTAGTTGGTTTATGTCTTTGTTAAAGAATTTAAACACGTTATAAGAGTTTACAAGTTTTTACAAGTTATGAACAGTAAAATCGGTTTTCATATATGAAAAACATTATTTTGAAAGTCAAATAAACTTAGAAAAGTTTATTAGAATTCTATAGGTTACATTTTTATAAAATGTGTTTAACTTAGGTAAGCCTTAAACCTTGGAAGAAAACTAGTTTATCATAATTAAACCTTTGAAATATAAACTTTAAGTCTAAAACAGTACTTGCAAGTTTTGGCGATAATTAGCCCTTGGTTTGCATTTTTAGGCTTAAACTCCCATGTTGTCTTATGCAAAACATCATTTTGGACAACTTTCGTGTTTTACATTTTTTATGATTCAGACCAGAAGGGCCTAAAAAATGAGTAAGAAAAACTGGACAATAGGGTTTTTTTACAGCTTTTAGGGTTTCTGGTTTTGATCTTTAACTTGTTGTAACTTTTGATTCACAAGTCCGTTTTAGCTTATTCGAAAAGCTATGATTTTTTTGAGTTCCTATATAACTACACGAATATATTTAGTGTCATAGGGTCATGGTTTTGAGAAAATAACTAGTATAAGATAATAAAGTTTTACATGAAATCATAAACAAGTTTTACTTATGTTTTAAGATTTTATACAACATCATTAATATAACAAGTATACCTAGTATAATAAAAATATGAAATCAATGTATGATGAGATTGAGCACAAGCCTTCGTGTTTTATATTTTTGATGATTCAGAACAGAAGGGCATAAAAAATGAGTAAGAAAAACTGGACAGTAGGGTTGTTTACAGATTTTAGGGTTTCCGGTTTTGATCTTTAACTTGTTTTAACTTTTGATTCACAAGTCCGTTGTAGCTGATTCGAAAAACTATGATTTTTTTTATTTCCTATATAACTACACTGATATATTTAGTGTCATAGGGTCATGATTTTGAGAAAATAACTAGTATAAGTGATGCAGGTTTTACTGACCAGGTTTTAATATGTAAGATATTAACTTTTCACATACACATCAAACCATAACACAAGGTGGCGTATAAGATGGAATTCTAGAGAGAGAAAGTTAGAGGTTTAGGGAACTTAGTGAGAGAAAGTGAAAGATATTATTATGAGCTCCAACTCTCTACCTTGGGAGGAAGAGAGTATTTATAGTCTTACATAAATCGCCACACTTTGGGCTGTGGATCAGGCATACAGTGGGTAAAGACCCGTCCGTCCTCCACTGTGTTACTTAACTAAATACTACTAAACTTAAATGAACTACGACTACGAGCTATCTAACGATTACATATACTTGAGGTGACCGACTCTTTAATACCGGGAATTTCTAATTCCTAACAATCTCCCCCTAAGGGAGGTCACCTCAATCATGTACCAAAATTACATTGAATACAAATAAATATTACATTTAACAATTGATCTTGCATTCTTGATATAGTCCTTTGCTTCTAAGCTCGTAGTCATTGAATCTTCACATTGCATGTTTGGTTATTCCAAGTGGAGGTCTTTTACTGATCCACGTGATGATAAGTTTGAGCCATCTTTGGAGATCATCAGCAATCAGCAATCTCTGACACATCCTTTGTGGTGTGAGTATATTGTGATGTTGTGACTATGGGACCGACATGCTCACATTCTGGATCATGATATCTTCTCATCAGAGTAGCGGAAGAATTTGTTGAATCATGATATTGGCAGCAGCGTAGCAGAAGCATGGAGTGAAAATATCAGAGTCATTGATGCACTAATCATGATTTCTTTTGAGATGAATGTGTTAAGTGAGCAT
Organism: Chrysanthemum seticuspe; assembly: GCA_019973895.1. NCBI lineage: Eukaryota > Viridiplantae > Streptophyta > Magnoliopsida > Asterales > Asteraceae > Chrysanthemum > Chrysanthemum seticuspe. Next base: position 38,793,073 of record BPTQ01000009.1, read on the forward strand.
GCGGCTGTGGATTGACCGCTTCATTCTGATCAGCTGCAAACGTCGGGCGTACCTGCATACAACAGTTAGCAACAAATCGCACGAAAGTGTCTTTGATCACTTTCGTTGAATTGAGGTACACGGCCCACGGTTCCCCGTTGATCAGTACAAGTACTGCCTGTGATCAGGTAGGATTCCTAAGAATCTCCTTGACAGGGTTTCGCAGCTGTTCTAGCTGTTCTCAAACCGGAACGTCTCAAAGAAGACAACACGGAGTGAGTGAACCAGCGAATTTTAAGTCCACTGATTGATGAAAAGAGATTTGAAAAACAATCGTGTATTGCTCAATAGAAATTGTTTTTGCAATACAACGAAGGTTTTATTGAAAATCAATTATCAATCATAAAAATACCTTTAGGTTTGAAAAATGAGTACACAGTCGATGTGCTAAATAAAAGAGTTTTTAAGCACAAAGACCGGTTTTTCAAAGGCATCCGTCAATCCCTAACCTGAACCAGGATTGATTCAAGAAATTGAATCGCCCCATTGTTTCTGTTCAGTTGTCACATGGTTGATCCATATAATAGATCTCACATGCCACCTACCAGGAGCTTGTTTGATGTTGGCTCCAGAAGGCTTTCCATCTTCATTGTGAATATGTAAACACATCACTCAGGTGTTCTGGCAATACCACAAGGATAATGCGTAGGACTCAAGATATAATCTCTCTTTCCACATTGTGTGAAACAGAGAGTCTTCATTGAAAGTGTCCTAATGAGATTTATTGATGATCTCGTGGCTCTAGACTCAATTTGTGCATATTTGGATCCTATAACGGAGACTAGGGAGAGGGTCTCCTACTTCAATATCAACCATCTCTAAGAGAAAGTCGATAGATAATGTCGATTCCCCGTGAGAATGAAACAAGTCCTTTTAAGAGGAACTTGAGTGGTTTGGAAAGTTGAAGTGCAGTGCGTCACTGGGTCCATGACGTCTTGTCTTCAATACCGATGTTACCATCAGTAGCATATGAAGTGAACCCGGTTTCTGCCCTAAGGTTGAATTAATGGAGGGCTATTTGTTTTCACCCTATTTTCATTCAATTCTTTTTAATTCTTCAACCCCTTCAGTGCTTACCGAGACTTCATAGCTATTACCTTGTTGGGTTTATTCCAGTACTAGCTCAGTCTTAGTCTGCACTCTTCCCATATCTCACTTTTCTCCTTTTATCATCATACCTAAGGACTTCTACACTAACTAGTGGATTATCCCTGGGTAGATCCCTCCGGTTCTGGCGGATCATGGGAACCAATACCTAACCTTATCATCCTTATATCACCGTACATAAAGTAAAGTTGGTCGGTCAATTTGGTATTGTTCATCTGCCATTGGATCCAATTGAAAACCATTTGAAAATCAATTCAGATACTTGTGATATATTATCAAAGCATTTTGTACTTGAATTGTTTTTGATATTTTTAGAACGAGAACTCCCCCTCAACATGTGCAACAAATATTTGAAAGAAATTTTTTTTTTTTTTTTTTTTTTTTGCACACGGAGGCAAGAGAAAGAATTAACTTCTTTGATTACCATTTTCTAAAAGATATCAACATCGCTTCCCTCAACAGATCAAGTAAATATGGCATTACCGGGAAGGATGAGGTTTCCATAAATTCGCTCCCCCTCAATATGTGCCTCGAGGTTTGAGAAGAGTCTTGCACATACTAGAGGGAACCTGCACATTGGGATAAATGATCACGTTTCAAATCATAGGTTTAAGATAGGTGCTCCCCCTCAACATGTGCATTGAAAAATTGAAATCGTTTGTCACATGTGGGAGGGACAGCATGTTCATTCATGTGAAACCATTTACCTTAATATCAGTTTAAATCTAATTTAAATCACACATTCTCCCCCGATCACAATTATCAAATCATTTGAGATTTGTGATCTCGTATAGATTTAAATTGATTTTGAAAGCTTTTAGGGAGAATTGTGACTTGATTGTGAAAGCGTTTGAACTGATAAGGATCGGATTTTAAGACTTTAAACTCCATTTATAAAACATGCATGTATATCTTTTGAAAACAATTTAATGCCAAATAACTTTTTAATTTAATTGAAATCATTCTCCCCCTCAATCAATGACGTAGGTTGTTGATTGAGAGATAGAGATTTTGACAAATAAGTCCTGATGATTATCAAAAATAGAGATTGAGTTATTTTGCAAAGCATTTAGTTTTCAGCAGATAGGAGTTTATAGAATCAGAGCATAGGATTTGAAAACATGGTAAAACATGGCTCTGTTCTTTCTTTAAAACCGGGTTATTGCCTGAAGATGACAATAAACCATCTTTTCTCTTTCTCCCAAATTTCTTTTTTTTTTTTTTTTTTTTTTTTTTTTTTTTTTTTTTTTAAATTCGAACAACATCTAAAGTCCCGTGTCATTCTTTGAATGACAGCACAAAGACCGTAGATATTATCGAACCGGAAGAAACATGACAAAAATGACAATATTTTTTGAAGAATTTTCGAATTTTTCAAATTTTTATGGATTTTGAGAGTTTAATATTTTTCTATTTTGTTTTTCGAATAACTATTTACAAGAGATGGATGAAGAAAGACCTTTACTCCTCGTCTTCCTCCTGAAGACGTTTGAGAGTTTCTGGTTGAAGGCTTTTCAAACCAAGACGTGGAAGAATAAACTCAAAACGTTCTCTTGGAAGAGCTTTGGTGAAGATGTCCGCTAACTGATATTCAGACCTCACAAAATATAGTTCCACCACACCTTTTTCCACTTGTTCCCTGATGAAGTGATGTCGAATGTCGATATGCTTTGCTCTTGAGTGTTGAACGTTGTTGCATGAGAGAGCAATAGCACTTTTATTATCACAGTACAGAGGGATTTTGTTGAATTCAAAGCCATAGTCAGATAATTGAGATCTCATCCATAAGATTTGAGCACAACAAGATGACATGGCTATGTATTTAGCCTCTGTAGAGGAAATAGAAGTACTCATTTGCTTCTTTGAAGACCAGCTCACAAGCTTATCACCCAAAAACTGAGCACCTCCATACGTACTTCGACGTGTATCTTGACAACCTGCATGATCAGCATCTGCATAGGCCGTTAGTGACATACCGGTGTCCTTCGGGTACCATAGTCCCATATTGATGGTTCCTTGGAGATACCGAAAGACCCGTTTAACTGCTTCAAGGTGCTTTTTAGTAGGCTTAGCCTGGTATCTAGCACACATGCACACAGAGAACAAGATGTCTGGTCTACTAGCAGTGAGATACATCAGGGATCCAATCATACTCCTATATTTCGTTTGGTCAATCATGATCCCTGAGAGGTCCTCATCTAGTTTGGTTCGGTCAATCATGGGGGTGTCAACAGGGTCACTTGAATCAAATCCAAATTTCTTTAAAATCTCTGTTGCATATTTAGATTGATTTATGAAAATGCCTCCGGGACTTTGTGAAATTTGTAATCCCAAGAAAAATGACATTTGTCCCATCATTGACATTTGAAACTTTGAACTCATTTCATTAGAAAAACGATCACATTCCATTGGGTCAGTCGAGGCAAAAATAATATCGTCAACATAAATTTGAACATGAATCAAATGTTTGCCTGACTTCCTGGTGAACAATGTAGGATCAACTGCTCCTTTGATGAATCTGGTTGACAGAAGAAACTTTGACAGTGTATCGTACCATGCCCTTGGAGCTTGCTTTAAACCGTACAGAGCCTTCTTTAAACGATAAACGTGAGTAGGATGCTCTTGATTCACAAATCCTTCAGGTTGGCTGACGTAGACGACTTCTTTAAGATCTCCGTTTAGAAATGCCGTCTTTACATCCATCTGATAAACTACCATGTTCTTACTAGCAGCATTAGCCAGAAAGATTCTGATTGCCTCGATTCGAGCAACTGGAGCAAAAGATTCTTCAAAGTCTATGCCCTCCTCTTGACGATATCCTTTAGCAACTAATCGAGCCTTGTTCTTCAATACATCACCATGCTCATCAAGTTTTACTTTGAAGATCCATTTTAGGGCTATAATCATAGCACAGTCTGGAGCAGGTACTAACTCCCATACATCAAGACGATCAAACTCATGAATTTCATCTTGCATAGCATTGAACCAGCTATCTTCATTCATAGCAGTTTTAACATCTTTTGGTTCGATCTTAGATAGTACGGAGTTGAAGAAGCACCATAAGGCATCGGTTGCGAGTTGCTTCCGGGTTGATACAGGACGAGAGGGATTACCAATGATGTTGTCTAATGGATGATCGTGAGTCCATTTTCTGAGGTGTTCATGTGGCATTTGTTGAGGAACTGAGGTAGCTGAGTCGATGTCTCCTGAAGAAGATGGTTCTGATGATGATTCAGGAGTAGCAAATATGTTTTCAAATGGAGCATCTTCAGGAGTCGCAAAGGGATTAACTTCATCATTGATGCCAGAAACATTTCCATGATGTACATTTGAAGAATGATGATTTGTTGATGAGACTGAAGGATCAGCAGCAGGTGCTTCTTGACTTACAGATATTGAAACTGATGGATTGACTTCATTCACTGGAATCTGAGCATCCTCTGTTGTAGGGATCAGCACCTCATTAGTAGTAGACTCATACAGTTCATCAAACATTGGATCAAACAATTTCTTTACATCATCTTCAGATGGAGGTACATATGGTGTTTCTTGAGAGGAGTTTGGAACAAGGGATGAACCAATAGGACTGTTTTGAAGTGCGGGTCCTGAGCTGGAGTGTCCAGGAGCCATTTGACCGGTCAGCTCATCAAACGTAACGTGAATTGTTTCCATGATATTTCGGGTTCTTTTGTTGTAGATTCGGTATCCCTTTTTGTTTGGTGCATATCCTACAAATACTCCAATGTCAGCTTTAGCTCTAAGTTTGCCCAAGTCTTGACCCTCATTAGTTGGATAGCACAAGGCACCAAACACACGAAGGAAAGATAGATTGGGTTTCCTGTTGTGGACAAGTTCATATGGAGTTTTTCCATGAATGGTGTGAATCAGGGAACGATTTTGTGTGTAACATGCAGTGGCAATTGCTTCAGCCCAGAGAAACATTGGAACCTTTGAGTAAATCAGCATTGTTCTAGCAGCTTCAACAAGAGTACGATTTCGTCTTTCAACTACACCGTTCTGTTGAGGGGTTCGTGGAACACTTCTTTGATGGCTGATTCCAACGCTTTCATAGAATTCACTAAGTTGTTTGTTGACAAACTCAGTTCCATTGTCTGTTCTGATAATTCTGACAGTTTTGTTTAGTCTAACCTGCAGCTGTTTGATGAGTTTGATGATGATATCAGGAGTTTCATCCTTTGTCCTTAAGAACTTGACCCAGGTGAATCTGGAATAGTCATCAACCACAACTAACACATATTTCTTCCCAAAGATATTTTGCACCCTCATTGGTCCACATAAATCCATATGAATCATATGAAGAACTTCTGTGACAGAGTTAGTAGGTTTGGGTTTATGGGCATACTTCTTGCTTTTTCCCAATTGACATGCTGAACAAAGATGATCCTTTTCATACTTTAGTCTAGGTAACCCTACAACTAAGTCCTTTCTGGAAAGATTGTTGATGGTGCCAAAGTTCAAGTGATTGAGACGACGATGCCATAACCATGACTTTATTTTTGAAGCCTTTGATAACAAGCAGATTGGTGAAGCTCTCATCATGTCATCGATAGAGATGGTGTAAAGGTTTGAGCCACGAGTTCCTTTCAACAGTTCCTTACCATTAAGATCTCTAACGAAGCAGGTATGTTTTCTGAAGGCTACTTCTAGATTAGAATCACAGAATTGACCAACAGAGAACAGATTATGACCTAAACCTTCCACATAATACACTCTGGAAATGACACTATCACCAACAATATAATCTCCATAACCCATAATAGCACCGAAATGATCATTACCAAATCTAACAGTCCCGATGAATTTGCTCACGAAGTTCATGAGCCGTGACCGGTCTCCAGTCATATGCTTGGAACAGCCTGAGTCCAGGTACCACAGAACGATTTGAACGATCTGCAGTTGAACACAGACAAGAATGGATAACTGGATAATTGGGATCCCCATGCAAGAATGGGTTCCATTTGGTTAGTAGCAACAGTTGGACCACCCACATCAGAAATAGAAGCATTCATATCAGACAGTGAGGTAATGGAATCATTGTGAATAGATGCAATACTAGTGTCTGTATTAACCCTATTTACAGTGTGACCACTTCTTAAGGGAATAGTTCTACCAGTAGGCATTCATTTTCTAGTGGGCATTATCTGATTAGTCTTATGACCAACAGGTATCCAATAAAAGCCTATTCTGCTGAATGTTCTTCCTGTGGGTTTCCATTGTTTTCTAACTCTCTTTCGCTTTTGCCTTTTTGCCTTTTTAGTATGAATTTTAGCATTAACAATATTAACTGGACAATTAACATCATTAGGCAAAGCATTGACATCACATCCATGATTAGAAACAGAATTCAAGCAAACATCAGAACAAGTTTTGCAAATAGTATCAGAATTCGAATTAATTACAGTACGCTTATGGCTAATACTAGAATCAACACGATTCGTTTTATTTGATTCAAACTTAACGTTCCTAGATTGTTCTTCTACTTTCTTCCAGTGCACATTCTTAGCTTGAGAGGTCCTATCATTCCTTGTATTGTCTTGAGACTTTGACCTGCTCCCTTTAATGTCACTGATTACTCCTGTAGAGGGAATGGGAACATTAGTTTGTTTTACTACTCTTTGCACCACCTGTTTAGATGTGCTGGGATCTGAACTACATGCAGGTGCACTACGGTTCACTTTCATAAAGCTAGATGTACTGAGATTAGTACTCCTAGACGGCACATTTGAGTTCTCTTTCCTAGCATTGACAGATCTAAAATCTGAACTACTCAATGGTACACTACTCCTCACATTCAAACCATTGGGAATCGAGTGCATGTCATGTTTGGCCTTAGGCATTGAGCATGGAATCAAGGGGTTAACTCTCTCACCTAATGTCTTTGGGCATATTGTGATCAAACATTCTAAGATTTCTTGAGATCGTTTGGCATATAAGCATGCATGTCCAATTGCATTATCATGAGGTTTCTCTAGCTTATCCTCTTCAACAATCTCACGCAGGCATTCTAAGCAATCCTTAAGGGATGAGAAATATGTTTGAATGGCAAGTTTGTTGTTCCTTAGGTGAGGGGGGACATATGTCACAGATAAAGCATATTTATTACCAGAGTGAACCTTAGATACAACATTCTCCTCATTGATCATTGGCATTTTCCCTTTTACCCGACTCTTCAGATTCTCGATTTCCTTTTGCAATGAAGTTATTTGTTCGTTGTTTTTGTTACGAGTGACTTTAATTGATTCAAACAACTCATTGAAATGACGTTTAACCTTTTCATTTTCTTCTAGAAAACTTTCGTTTTCCTTTTGTAAAGCATTTACTAGATTTTGAAGATGAAACGTTTGAGAATTCTGAGAATCTAAAGAAGGAGGCATTTGGGAGCCTGTCATATTGTTCGTTTGGCCCTTTAATTGAGAGATTTGGGCTTTCAACTTTCTGATCGTGTTGGACTGAGCTTGAATCTGTTCATCACGTTTGTTAATTTGAAAAACTGCATCAAACTCTGGAGCATCTGAAGATGTCTTGATATTTGAAGTTTTGACATTTTCTTTGAGATGTTGATATTTTAGTTGTAAATTAAAATACTCAACTTCTAGTTTAGAAAAATGTTTAACCAACGTGTCGTGATCATCCAGTTCAATTTTTTCGTTTAGTTTAGAATTAGTTTTTTCAAGCTCAATGACACGATCATGGGAGACTTTCAGGGCCACAGATAATTCATGAAATTTGGAAGCATTAATAGAGCAATTTGAAGCAGTGAAAAACACATCTTGAGTAACACATTCAGTAATAAGATTCTCATTTAATGTATGCAAGTTCTTTCTCTCAATCTCATTATATTTTAGTGCACGCTCATAATCACTAACTTCAGCAACCATTGCATCAAATTCCTTTTCCATACCCTTAATATCAGCTTCTACCCCTTTTTTAAGACTCTCAAAGTGATCTTTTAGAAGTTTAAAGAAGGGCATGACCTCAGTTAAATAACATTCTTTCATTTGTTCAAAACCTCTTTCACCTTCAGTTATACCAGTGGGAGTGATCCTTTTCTTGCAAGTTTTCTCAAAATCAACAAATAGTTGGAATATAACGTATTGGCTAATTAATGTCTTGCTTTTAGTGGCAATTGTTCTAGGTACAAGATGCATAGGTGTATTAGGGGGATACACAGTTGCTCTAGGCATTTTCCGAAGGGGAGGGTTTGTTTCTACAATATTTTCAGCTTTCTGCTTATCTAAATCCATTTTCCAGAAGACTTGTTCGGGAGTCAACAAAGTCTGAGGCTTAAACTTGTTCAAGGAAATCCAGTTTTCCTTCTTGTAATCATGAGGAGAGAAGATTATGTTTTTCTCTTTGCATTTGGGATCATTTTGCTTCTTATTCATCTTTTCCCTAGTGATTTCATTTAAAATCTTATCTTCCTCAGTGCACTCAACGCAACTAGGTTTCTGCCTAGGCTTAAGGACTTCATTACCATCATAAATTACCTTATGAGCATTTCTAGCCTTTTTAATTACCTCTGGATTTGGTTCCTCTACAAGGGGAACGCTATGCTTATCGCTTAGAACTCTATGCTTAGTGATCATGTGAGCAGTCTGAATGGTGTTTCCTTGTAAATACAACTTGTTTTCAAGTTTGTTTTTCAAAGTTTTCAGATTAGAAAAATCTCTTAAGAGTTTTGATTCCTTTGCATTAAATTCTTGCTTAAGCATTTTCACATTTTCTTGAAGTTCTTGTTTTTGCTTAGCTGTTTTAGAAAGTTTTTCTTGCAAGGAATTTAATTCTTGTTTCAATACTTCTTCTCTAAACTTACTTTTTCTAATTACTGTACTCACTTGGACATCCATTTCCTGCTCACGAGTGGTCAACTCAAATTTTGCCCGTTGTTCATAAATAGCAACACGTTCCTTATAGGCATTTAGTTCAGAAATTATGGAATCATCAGGAGCACATGCAGTGTATTCATCAAAGACATAGTCATTGTTGACTGCAGAAGATGCATCACTTGGTACAACTTCACTTTCACTTTGTTTCACGTATTGATCGTATGGGACAATGTTGATATTACCCATATTTTCAATATTTGATTCAATAGTTTCAGTTGGTTGTACTTTGTTATGCATCTGTTGCACATCAGCATCATCGTATAGATGAGTTTGTCCTTGGATGGGCCAGCTTGTGGTGAAGAAGAGATCTTGGAAGAAACCATTGGAGAGATGCTAGCCATAAAGATTGTGTGTGCAGTAGGTCCATCATCTACATCAGAGTCGTAAGCATCACAGTCAGCGACTTGAAAGGCATTCTGATGATTGTGACCTATCTCCTGAATAGGCTGCTCATCCACATCTGCATCATAGGTCTTGGCATTGCCCTCAGCAAGAAACAGCAATTCCTCTTCATCCAACGCAGCACCATTGTCCTGAGCTTGTGCCAGCAACATCTTATCTCTGAAGTAATCAGCATTCTGAGGACGCTTTGGAGATGTGCAGTTCCTTGCAATGTGACCTTCACCACCACAGTTGTAGCATTTGATTGGCTTAGGTTGACCTTGGTTACCATTTCTTCCTCGATTCTGGTTTCCAACATAACCTCTCCCAGCTCCACCCCTTCCCTGATCATACTGTCTTTCCTGAACTGGTTGTACCACGATCCTTCCATCTTTAACAGTAGCTTGATTGTGTGGGTTAGATGCTGTTCTAAGGTTGTTTTTGGTTTGTGGGAGAGAATTCATGTTTTGGCTAATCAGAAGAGCTAGTTGATTAATGAAGCTTCCCACGTGTGCATCAGCATCAGCTTGTTTGTACATAGGATCAGGAATGAGTTTGTGGTTACCATTACCCAAGGGTATGACTTGTGAAGCTTTGGTTTTGATTCCGATGTTTGAGTAGAAGGCAGTTGAATCATTAGACGAGCTTGTCTCTCCTGGGTTAGTTTTGAACTGATTGAGAATCAATTTTTCAAACATAGCATGTCTCTCATTCTGAAGGAGGAAGGCATAGAGTTGCTCATAGTTTGTGTTCTTCAATCCTTTAGTAAGCTTCATAGCGGTAACAAACTTGTGCCATTCGGGATTCATGTTGTTCACAAATTTTGAATTCAACTGAATGTTAGGCATAGTCATTCTGATGTTCCTCATGTCATTCACTAACTTATGAAATCTCACATAGTACTCATAGACACTCTCATCTGGTTTCATCTTGAAGTGCTCAAATTCGTCATAGAGTTGTGATTCTCTGTCTTCCATGGTTAATTCTGAACCTGAGAGAAGCATCTTTACATTGTCCCAAACAGCCTTTGCATCAGTGTTATGATTGATCAGCTTGTAGATGTCTTTAGGAAGACCTTGAAGAACAATTTTTGAAGCCCTGATATCTGCATCGAATCTCTTTTTCTCCTTATCATCAAGCTCATCATACATCTTAGGTCTGTCCATTCCGTAAACAGGAGTACCATCTTCATTAGTATCAAGTATGTCTCTAGTCGTCTCAACACGATATGGTCCTTCATCAATGGATTTGAGAATGTTGACACCATTTTCCTTTCCAAGGCAATACAATCTGATTCGTTGAGCCCAAGAATCGTAGTCAGTTCTGTCAAGCATGGGAGGACGAGTATCTGAGCCAGCTGCTTGTACATCCTCGGCAACAGTGGAGATGACAGTAGGGACGTTGGTAGACATGTTAACAGATTATACGGGATTTTATAACTCAATGATTAAACCGGGAAATAGATTCTTTCACGGGATTTTACTAAATCAAGAGAAAACCGTAAACAATCGCTCAAGTCGCTAGATGATAAAGCTCTAAGTCGCTAGAAACAAATCCACTAAGTCGCTACCAATTAATTCGCTAGACAGCCAAGTCGCTAGAATCCCAAGTCGCTAACAGAAATACAAGTCGCTAAGTAGTAACTCGCTACGGACCAAGTCGCTAACCAAATTTTGGCAGCAATTCGCTACACAAGTCGCTAGAAACACAAGTCGCTAAAGAGCAACTCGCTACTGACCAAGTCGCTACCACAAGTCGCTACCCGTAGTGGAGATTCCACTACTTGTACTTTAACTCGCTAGATCTAACTCGCTAGATTTAACACTGTAACTCGCTACAATTTTGTGAAGCAAGTCGCTACAAAGAAAACTTATCCGTGAACTAACTCGCTACCATGAAAAACCATATAAACATCACTTTTCAATCCAAAAACAACCCAACCAAGATGATTCAAGCTTACCAAATGAAAACCTAAACACTTTTGATGATTCTAAACATAAAAGTACCAACAAAATTCAAACTTTAACACAAGAGATCAACCAAATGATGCAAAAACCACTAAACTTTTTCAAACTCAAAAACCACCTAAAAACCACTATAAATCCAAAGATGTGCAAGATATGATCTAACCATGGCTCTTGATACCAATTGTAAGATATTAACTTTTCACATACACATCAAACCATAACACAAGGTGGCGTATAAGATGGAATTCTAGAGAGAGAAAGTTAGAGGTTTAGGGAACTTAGTGAGAGAAAGTGAAAGATATTATTATGAGCTCCAACTCTCTACCTTGGGAGGAAGAGAGTATTTATAGTCTTACATAAATCGCCACACTTTGGGCTGTGGATCAGGCATACAGTGGGTAAAGACCCGTCCGTCCTCCACTGTGTTACTTAACTAAATACTACTAAACTTAAATGAACTACGACTACGAGCTATCTAACGATTACATATACTTGAGGTGACCGACTCTTTAATACCGGGAATTTCTAATTCCTAACATAATATTTATAATTACTCGTTATACCTATGGTCTACCCTAATGCCCTAACGGGAAGTGCACCCGGTCATGTGTAGTGTAATAATCGGTAAAACCGATGTCGTCCCAAGAGCTATGTTTGTGGATTTATACTAAGTCTAGGTGTCACAGATTTTAATATGATTTCGATAAGGAATTAACTAATTAACTACTAAAGCAAATAAAGGCAAATGATGTGATCAATAGAGGAGAGTGGTGCTAACCTAGTTACTCATCCTAACTAGTAGTGTTTACTTCTAATTACTTCCAATTAATTCAGGTGGGGTCAAAGTCGAGAGGACAGCATTTGGTCAGTTCGTCCTAACCTATCAGCAAAGGGTACCACTGGAGAAGTCATGTGTCCTCTCATAAGTCCAGTTGTTCCTGGTTCCATAACCCAAGTCATTAAGTACCGCTACATGCTAGATTTATAATAGTGAGTGCCCGGGCGCTAGCATCTTAAACACTCACCCCCTAATTCTTAAGTTCATCCAAACGGTAGGTGATCAGTTGGTCAAATCGCACAAGTAGAAAGGGTTGTCAGTTGGTCAAATCTTACCCTTCCCCTCTCAGTCTACTCACTTAGGGTCAGTTGGTCATATCTCCTAAGAAACTAGCCTCGACCGCCATTCAAAACTACCGAAACAAGGGTAGCTACCAATAAACTATGCATGCATACACTTAGAAATAATTATACGGAAGCAATGTAAACGCAAACAAAACAATTAAGGAATCATAACAAGGCCAGCACCAAGAGGTGCTTAGCCGCTCATATTAACCATACAAATCAATTCAATGTTTAATGTTACGAAATACATGAATCGAAAGTAAAGAAAAGATAAAAAGCTATTGCTTATCGTAGGGGAGTGATTTCTCCCTTGGAGATAGCTCCGTATGCTCCTCTAGATCTGCCTTCGACTTCTTGTCATGTTCTCTGATTGTTGTGTGTGAAATGGGATGCTTTGAAATGCTGGAAATCGTGGGGTATTTATAGGCTATTCTGGTTACGGCGTAAATAATTATAAGAGTTACGCTGAACATATAATTCTTCGTAATTGGAACTAAGACGCTGGTTACGGCGTAACCTTTGAAAGGAGTTACGCCATATCTTCAATAAATCAATGGTTACGCCGTAGTTGTAGCATGAGTTACGTCGTAATTATCAGCGGAGCAGAACCTCGTTTGACCTAATATGGTTACGTCGTAATCTTTGGGAGAGTTACGATGTAATCTTCTGATAAGTTGGTTTTTTGAGCCACGCTTTAGTTACGGCGTAATGTGAGAGAGGAGTTACGCCGTAACTTCTTCAAAGTGAGCATACTATGATAAATCTTCAATAATCTCTCCAAATCCGCGTCTCTTTAGCTCCAATGCTCGTAATTTACCTTAAAGTGAAATATAATGGAAAACAAGCGTAAATCCATATAAATGATATAAATTACAAGCATTATCGGGGGAAATTGACACTTAATATTCAGGATAATTTGATGTTATCAAATATCCCACACTTGAACTCTACTTGCCCTCAAGTAGACCTTATTAGATAGATTCCTAAAAAGATATCTCCCATTACCTAAAAAATATAAGTTTAAAAATCCCTTATGCTAGAATAAAACAAAGCCGAACACCCACGAAATGGCAATGAAACACTCAAATCTCTCAACTATTCTAAGTGTCAATTTCGGGGTGATCACTTAATCGCACAATTATAGCATGTATTCTAACATATGCTTGGCGGTTACACAAATCACCACCACTAGAGTTAAGGGCTAAGCAATTCTCGAAGGCAATATGGGTAGACACGACAAAGGTTAAGGGTGATTCATCATTACTAACATGTCACGGCGAAGTGGACAAAACCAATGGTACATGACCAAATCCATGGCCAAGACACCAAAGATTGCTCGCTGCATCACCTAGACACGCTTCATGACTAAAGGGTAGGATAAGACATGGGATATATAAATGGTGTAAAATAAAAATCAAGCAAATAGTCTAAATCTATAACCAAGTCATCACCACTTACCGTCCGCCAAAAGTTCAAGCTTCGAAGTTAAGAAACCGGATCATGATAAACTAGGTAGTTGTGTCATTAGAGGACATCATGATGGGCACACTACCTTTTCTTCAACCGTTGGCGCTATTACCAACTCCAATCTTCAAATGTGACCGAGATGGCCTCCTCGATACTAAATCTATATTAAGCTCATAACATAGTGCTTATAACATTGCACTTTACAATAAACTGAATAACATAACTATTTTTTTAAATAAACATAACATCCCCCTACTTGAGATGAACAATGGGAATTGGGGGGGGGGGGGTCTTCAATGATCTTTAAGAATATGTCGTCGACGAAAGCGTGATTCCCGAACCTTTCCACTTGAACCTTGAACTTAGGCAAATGATGACTTCTCTATCACAAATAAAGACTACAAGGTAAGCTAAGGTATATAGGTGTAACGAAACAATATATTAGGTTAACATAATGAAAGGAATGGCTCAGATGGGTGTATATAGGGGTATCTTGCACTAAAGGTGAGTGCAACAAAAGGGCTTCACATGGGGGTCGAGAAGTCGAGGTGACTAATCGATAGACACACAATGGTAGGCTATTTGGGTGATAATCCTATAATAATGCCTTCTTAAACTGAAAACTCCAAATACATCGAGCTAAACTCAACATACCTCGTCTATGGTCTCGAAATGATGCAAAGGCCAAGTTCTAAAGTTTACAAGCTACCGGCACACTCATAATTTGGTGGATTTGGGGTAAAATTTTGGAAACGGATAGGGATAATCTCACCATAATATATCAAGGGCTATATGTGTTCGACTAAGGTCTAATCTAGTTAGGTTAAGAAAAACATGTCAAAATTTAAAAAATGGCATAATTTTTCAAAATAAACTAGAAAAACGAGGGCAAAATAAAGTTCAAGTGATAATGCTACTCCCGTCCCCCCACTTGAATTGTACAAAGTCCCTTTTGTACTAAGCGTTAAATAAAGGTGAAGAGAAAAGTAGAATTAGAGCGAGAACTTCCCTGAAATTTGCTCCAAAATGAAAGAAGGCCCACGAAAGAGAGTCATGCCTTCGCATAAGCATCCATGAGCAAACTTCAATCCGTGAAATCACACTACCGAGAAGCACAATTCTAAAAAGAAAAAAAATCAAAAATGATAAATAAACCTAACTCACTTTCGTAGGAATCACGGTTGCATTTAGCGCATGCAACAAGCCTTTTAAACCACTTGGTGTCCCAAGTGGACGAGTGTAGTCGCGTGAGGGTTTACAGGGAACACACCCAAAAAGTTCATTTAAAATACTAATACAAGGTTATTGTGTTTAAAATAAAAGAAGTAATGCAGAGGATAGTTACGTCGTAACTCCAGAAGGAGTTACGCCGTAACTAGGCAAAACCTGGCATACACAGCAAAAGTGTAGCTACGGCGTAATCACTGAGATAGGATTACACCGTAATTGGTAGTGCATCTGAAGTTCTGATGCAAGGGGAATGTTACGGCGTAACCATGAGAATGAGTTACGCCGTAACTCTGGTCAGATCAGCATGCTGCAGCAACAACTTTTCTTTGTTTCCTGCAAAAGTGGTTAAAAACACAAAACCCGACAAAAATGGAAATAAAACAAATCAACGGGATAATTCGGGTTGTCTCCCGAAAGAGCACTTTTCTTTATTTATGAGTCTTTAAGTTAGACTCAAAGCCTCGGGGCTTTATGGTGGCCTTTGGACTTGGCCAACTTCCTCTATGTCTTTCATCAAGTTGTGTCTGACCCAAGCGACATTGGTAGCAGTGCGGAGGTACTCTTTAGTCCCTATCTTCCGAACTTTGTAAATTTTTTCGTCCGGCCCCAAATGATACCTAGTGAATTCGTATTTTTCGGCCATGATTGGTGGTGGTTTTTTATATTGAATGCCAAGAAGCTTGCACTTCATTTTCTCATACTCTTCATCTTCTGGGTCACTTATCTTTGCTTTACATCATGGCTCCTGGTGATCCACGATTCCTTTTATGTCATAATCATTGGAAATGGTTTCAACAGAATTATCAGTATCCTTATGATTGGAATCTTTTCTTGTGTCCTCTTTGTCATCATTGGTTGAGTTACCCGTATCTCTCTTCATCCAGATTATTTTCGTTCATGCAGTCCTTCCAAATTTTATTTTTGTGTAGAAGAATCCACTTTCCCATATTTGATTTTGATCCAATCGTTAAATCTTAACCTACCAGACCATTGTACCTCGGTTCTTCTATTGTCCGTTTGTTGAATTCCATAGAAATTCGTTAACTCGTACTCTATTTGCAGTACTTCCTCCATTACAGTTGTCATCGTAAGGATTGCAGGAGGCCCAAGAATCCCCATCAACGGTTCTTATTATTTCACACCAATGCTTTCGACCAATGAGCCCATGATACGTAGTTGAATTATTTGTTGCTTCATGATTATGATCAGGGGTTTCACCGTGGCTAAGATTAGTCCAGATTTTTCTTTTATCATCATTGCCAACTTCGCCATACATGATTCGCACCCAAGCTTCGAATGTTATTTCCTTGTCATTAGTTAAGGACCATAAGTACTTGTTTTTTTTACTCTTTCCTTGTCATGACCACCGTCATAGACGTCCACATAAGGGTTACATGAAGCCCAAAGATCATATCCTTTATCGTTGTCAATAGGGATAGCCCTGCACCAATGGTATTTTAAATTGGGAATGTACTTGTAATCAACTTTCTGAACTTCGTGCCACATGTCTTTAGACTCTCTTTCCTTTATTTTCGAGGCGTGGTCGCGATGTATTTTTCCATTGTCGTATTCTTTGACTTTCCTTCCCTGCATATTATGATCATTAGTAACACAGTGCTTGTGTATGATGGTGGTAGGGGTAGTTTTATTTTTTCCTTTCTTGATAACACAAATAGTTTCGACAGGGTGACATTTTCCAACGTCATCCATATTCAGGGTAAGCTTCCTATCGTTGATTTTTAATGCAATGATTTTTTAGAAAACATTAATCTTTGCACGTGCAGTGGCCAGAAGGGGTCTGCCCAAAATTAATGGAATGTCGAGATCTTCTTCCATGTCTAAAATAACAAAGTCGACAGAAAGAGTAAAATTATTGTAGGATCATAATATTTATTGTGTTGATGATTCGGGTGGTCTTGGATGATCAAAATACATGTTTGCCATAGTTAGAGAGTTAGTAGAGAGAGAGGGTGTTTTTGCTAGAGGTTTACATAAAATTATGGAATATTAGATTGAAAAGCACCACCCCTTCCATGGATGGAAGGGGTATTTATACTTACACAATACACGACCTCCTATCGGCCTGTGGATCAGGGATACAGTGGGTAAAGACCCGTCCTTCCTCCACGGTGTTACACTACGCTAAACTAAACTAATAATTAACTAATAAACTGATAAATAACGTAACTAACGACAAGTCTACGAGCTAACTTATGCTAGATAATATTTGGGGTGACCGACTCTTCACTATGGAATTTTCTAATTCCTAACAATCTCCCCCTAAGGGAGGTCACCCCATGTTTTACATTTCGAATCCTAGCATTCTATTCTTGACTTTGTTCTTGAGCTCGTAGACTTTAATTCTTCAATTCCGCAATCTTTGTGCTTTTGTAGTGCAACTTCAAAGTCCGAGTGCTTTGTACTTTCAGTGGAGGCCTTTGAACTGATCCACATCTTTGATGATCTTCGAGCTTTCTTTGAGATCATCAGCCACAGTAAATCTCTGTATCACCCTTTATTGTGTTGCCATCATGTGAAGTTGTGACTTTCGGAACGACACGCTCACACTTTTGAATCATGACATCTTTCATCAGAGTAGCGGAAGCTTTACTGGCTCATGATATTTGCAGCAGCGTAGCAGAAGCATAGTATAGAAATATCAGAGCCAGGTTATGTAGATATGCACCAGTCATGATTTCTTCAATTAAGTGTGGAGGCTGTGAGCATGCGGCTTTGGATTGACTCCTCAATTCTGATCAGCTGCAACCGTTCAAGTGTACCTGCAAACAACAGTTAGCAATAAAACACACGAAAGTGTCTTTGACCACTTTCGTTGAATTGAGGTACACGGCCCACGGTTCCCCGTTGATCAGTACAAGTACTGCCTGTGATCAGGTATAATTCCGAAGAATCTCCTTGACAGGGTTTCGCAGCTGTTCTAGCCGTTCATAAACCGGAACGTCTCAAAGAAGACAACACGGAGTGAGTGAACTAGCAAATTGAGATTTACTGATTGATGAAAAATGATTTGAAAAACAATCGTGTATTGCTTGAAGAAAGAGTTTTGCAATACAACGAAGGTTTATGAGAAAGATCAATTTTTCAATCAAAATACTTTTTGTATTAAAGAATGAGTACACATTCGACGTGCTAGTGAAAAGAAGATTCGCACATAGAATGGTTTTTTCAAAAGTATTTTTTTTTTCAATCAGAGATACTTTTTGTGTTTGAAAACATAAATATACATTCGACGTGCTAGAGAAAAGAAGATTTGCACATCGAACGGTTTTTCCAAAAGTATTCGTCAATTCCATTCCTGTACCAAGGTTGATTCAAGATTGAATCTCCCCATCGTTTCTATCTAGTTGTCACAAGTTTGATCTTACGAGAAGATTTCACATGTCACCCACCAAGAGCTTGTTTGATGTTGGCTCTAGAAGGATTTCCATCTTCATCGTGAATACTTTTACATACCACTCAGATGTTCTGGCAAAACCACAAGGATAATGCGTAGGACTCTCAATATATTCTTACTTTCCACATTGTGTGAAACAGCAAGTTTACATTAATTTTGTGTCCTAATGAGATATTGTGGATGATCTCTTGGCTCTAGACTCAATAGTGCACATTTGGTTCCTGTGTCGGAGACTAGGGAGAGGGTCTCCTTCTTCAATATCAACAATCTCTAAGAGAGAGTCGATAGATAATGTCGGTTCCCCGTGAGAATGAAACAAGTCCTTTTAAGAGGAACTTGAGTGGTTTGGAAAGTTGAAGTGCAGTGCGTCACTGGGTCCATGACGTCTTGTCTTCAATACCAATGTTACCTTAGTAAACACCAGTAGCATATGAATTTGAACCCGGTTACTGCCCTAAGGTTGAATTATTGGAGGGCTATTTCTTTTCACCCTTTTTCATATTCATTTCTTTTTCATTCTTCAACCCCTTCAGTGCTTACCGAGACTTCATTACTATAACCTTGTTGGGTTTATTCCAGTACTAGCTCTGTCTCAGTCTGCACTCTTCCCATAGTCTCATTTTTCTCTTTTTTTAATCATTCCTAAGGACTCTACACTATCTAGTGGATTATCCCTGGGTAGATCCCTCCGGTTCTGGCGGGATCGTGGGAACGAATACCTAACCTAACCATCCTTATATCACCATGAATAAAGTAAATTGGTCGGTCTTTTGGTATTGTTCTTTCCTTCATGAAACCAATTGAAAAATCATTTGGAAAAACAATCAAGGTACTTGTGATACGAGATCAAAGCATTTTGTACCTTAATAGTTTTGATCATTTAGAAAACCTCCCCCTCAACATGTGCGTGTGATTTAGAAATTGTTTGGCACATGGAGGCAAGAGGACTTTGAAATATTTTCTTTGATCACAATTTTCATACGAAAAAGCCATTTGATTTTCTTGGTAAAATTCTCCCCCTCAATATGTGCATAGGATATTTTAAAACATTTTATCTCATAGAGGCAAGAGTTCTTTTGAAGCACATCCACGATCACAAAATCCATTAAGAAAACCATTTGAAAACTCAATCAAGGTACTTTATAAATAACTTTTTTAAAAAAGCTTTTGTACCTCGATAGTTATGCTCCCCCTCAATATGTGCTTCGAGATTCGAAAGCGTTTAGCACATATGAGAGAGCAGCCTGCACAATTAAATCAAAACGATCACCTTTTATCAAATTTCATTATTAAATCACAAATTCTCCCCCGATCAAAAATATCAAACCCTTTGAGATTTTGGATCCCAAGTGATTTAATTAGGCTTAGAAAACATGGGAGAAAATGTGGCCTTGTTTAAATACTCATCTGGTTTTTGGATAAATCCTCCTCCTCAACATGTGCATTGTGTATTTGAAATCGTTTGGCACATGGAGGCAGGAGTGCCTTTGAAGGACTAAAACCAATTCCATTTAAACAGATAAGAGATTTAACTCACGATCTCTACCCCGATCAAAATTTCAAACCTTTTGAGATTTGTGATCCCAATTGATTTAAATCATTTAACACATTTTGGGGAAAGACGTGGCTTGATTTAACTTTGAAAAATGACAGATAAGGACCATTTTAAGACATTAAAGATTGTTAGTGTCAGGTATGATAGTTTTAAGAGATCTTTAAGTAAAATAAAACAATTTCACAATCAAACAAGAACAGAAAAAATTTCATTTTGAAAGACCTTGATTAAATAGAAAAATCATACCATGACATAACATTAAATCTTTAGATCACCACAAATTTTGTACAAACGGACTTTTTGTGAAGAAATATCGTTTGAAAATATTTTATTTTAAATCACTCTCCCCCTCAATCCATGACAGAAGTCAATAATTGAGTGACTTAGGTTTTGATAACAAGAAGTCCGGTGATTTTCAAAAAATTAGTCCAATATATTTTCAAAACAATATTTTCCATTTTCAAAACAATTTAATCAAATTATTCAAAATTGTTTAAAAATGGTATCCTGCACAAAGATACGTTAGGTGGTTGAGAAGCTTCTGTTGTTGTTGCTGTAGGGTTTGGAAGAAAAACCGTCTGCTGATGCAGTGAGACTTCTTCTTACGTTGCATTTTGAATGCCAACTGAGGTCAAATTAAGCTCTGTTTCTTCAATCACTTAGAAGAAAACCATCTGCTGATGCAGTGAGACCTCTTACGTTGCATTTATGCCAACTCTCCATAGAAGTCCAATTAAGATCCGTTTCTTCATTTGTCAACCCAAGATATAGTTACCCTTTCCTTTCGGCATCCAATCATATTAATCTGTGGGATCCGGATCGGGAACATTCTTATAACCAATATACCTGCATACGTTAGTGAACACACATACAGATATATGGTGGTCGACATCACCCAAACAGTAATCGACTAATAAAAGTCTATGCAACATATCAATCAGATCATTTAAATGTATGGGAAAAATGTGTTCATCAAACTCTAATTATCTAATCCTAGCAATCATATCCTTGGCACCTAGTCCTTCAACATAGGTTAACATCATTTTTAATTAAGCATATTAGGATAATTAAGAAAGCTCGTTAGAAGATATAGATTTGAAAACATTTTCCCCCTCAACCAATAACTCATTTTATAAAAGATTTTAAAAGTGCTGAAGTCATTGATTGAGTTTCCAAATTTTATAAAAACTCTGAATCTGATTGATTTTAAGCAACTCATTTTCCACCATTTTTGAAAACTCAACAAATATTTTTCTGAAGAATTTTAGACGGAAAAACATTTGTGTAGGAACAGCAGTCTTTTTGACGACATGCTTTCCTTGTTTTGTTTTAGGATAAGTGCACGAAATATTTTTAAAATAGATTTAGCGCAGCACTTTCCTTCCTTTAAAGAACGGGTTGCTATCTGAAATAATAGCAAGCCATAGTATAAGCGCGGGTTACAGTCTGAAGTAACTGTAAGCCATTTTTTGAAGCCCGGGCTACAGTCTGAAATAACTGTCAGCCATAGTTTTGTGACATGTTTAGAAAAGAATATTTACACCTTCTGCTCGAACTTCATCTAAAGTCCCGTGCCATTATTGAATGACATTTCTAAGACCGCAGATGTTATCGATACCAGAAGACATGTCTTTAGAAAACATATTTTTGGTATTTTTGAAATTTTCTGATTTTTATGGATTTTTGAAGGTTTTATATTTTTCTATTTTCTTTTTGAGGTTTTCTATTTTTGTATTTGGTTTTGCTGGTTTTATATTTTTGTATTTTGCTTTTCTGAAAAAATATATACCAAGATAGAGAAGATGATATAGTGAAAGAAGATGATGATACGAGTACCGAGATAAGGATATCAAGCAGCCCCGTTGTAGAAGATAGAAGTCATCATCTCTTAAACATTTACCACCAAAGCAAATCGAGGCTCCAGAATAGAAGACAGAACATGAGCCTTTGAGAAAGAGAGACTTTGGCAGCTTCCCCCCAAACCGAAAATCCATTAGATGAGCAGATTCGAAGCTCTATTTCAAGCTTGCTTTAGCCAGGTGCACAAAGAAGCACACCATTATCATAAATCCCGCTGCTCCTTTTAAGAACGGTAATCTAGATTCTTTGTTCGGGGTTATATCATCAACAAGAACAGCAACGTATCATCCCACTCTTAAAATTTCTTCTCATATTTCATTACTACTGAAGTCTGAAGCAATCCATTCCAAAAGGTGTCAAGAGAACAATTCCACCAAGTAGTTGAATTGATGCAGTCAGCCTCTTTGTATAATGCTCAAGAACTCTCCCAAATACACATCATGAGGGGAATGAAAACACCTCCCCATGTTCACATTTTTCTTCCCTAATGACCATGTATGAAGCTCAAGAACCTGAAGTACACCAATACCCAAAAGCTCTCCCGAATACACATCATGAGGGGAATGAAAACACCTTCCCATGTTCACATTTTTCTTCCCTGATGATCGTGTATGAAGCTCAAGAATCAGAAGTACACACATTCCCACCGAAAGAATAACTGATAACACCTCCCTCATGTTACACATTTATCTCCCCTGAATATGTCGCACTTGTGTACCTCTTTTATCTTCAGAAACTTTTTCTAACATCACTTCCCCCACGTGGATGAAATACTAGCACTAAACGCCTTGATGAGTAAAACCTTGAGTTTCTCTGCAGTCATGACATTTGTTTTCCCGGGATATCTTCAATTACTTAGAAGAATTAAGTTCATCAAGTTTACTTGTCATGAGTCAAACCTTGAGTTTCTCTGCGGTAATAACATTTGTCTTCCCGGGGTATCTTCAATTACTTAGAAGTATTAAGTTCATCAAGTTTACTCGCGTTTAGGTGCTTATCTCCTTACCCCTTGCTGGTTTTGACACTTCAGAGTCAGCAACATAGTATAAGCCCAAATACTTGAAATCTTTATGAGAAGAACACTTGAACTCTTGTGAGAATCAACATGCTGAAGACTCTCTCTGACTATTTTTATCAACCCTTATGTAGACAATTTGAAGTGCCACTGAAGAAGAAAAACCCGATATACCATACTTGAAACTGAAGTCAACTTCCCCACATTTGTATCTTAAGCTTGCACCTAATGATGGAAGAACGGTGTCGAGAATTTATGCTTCAAGCAAATCTCTAAGTACTCACTACGATTATCTCCACCGTCATATGCGTGTGACACTGAGTAAAACAAAGTAACTCCTAATAGTGATAGTTAACCAGGTCTACAACCATCCACCTCGACTGCTGGTAACTAGATAAACCAAGTCTTCAACTCAAATTCTTAAGCACGAGCAAGTTATCAAATAAGAACACGCCTTTGTGAAAGTCAACTTCAATCTCAAATAAGTGATAAATGATTAAATCCGAAGTAATCAACTTGTGTCAAATGTCCAATACGTGAAATAGTCAATAACAACGTCTCGAGGAATCACTGCTAAAGAATATGAGCAAGTCTCATTGGGGATTGAATCTGACTTATAACTCTCTCCCAATTAGTGCTCTCCCCTAAACCGACAATCTGTTTGATAAATGCCCAGATTAAGAAGAAGTCTTTAGATCGTTAAATGCAACTCGTCTTTAGTCTTCTAACATGTAGCAGAAAATGTAGAACAGACTGTAGACTCGACCTTCTTCAAGATTGTGCAGTTGGGGAATAGATAGTTAACATCTTCAACTTACACCAAAAAGCATCTCACCAAAAAGCATCCCAATTAACTTACATCTTGCATATCCCCTTAGCTAAAATGCCTCCCAATCAAACAAGAACAGAAGGATGTTCATCAAGAAAATTAGCAATCAGGCCTCAACGAACACACAAGATGGTAACACCAAACTACCAATCACATCAAACAAGAATAGAGAGATTGTTCGGAATCATCATGTTGATGTATACGTGAAGCATTAACCGGAAGCACTTAGTCGATAAACTCATCAATCCGAGTGAAGATGTCAACCAACGGCTCTTAGAAGAACAACTCCATGTGAAGATGACCCGATAAGAAGAAGCTCGGTTCTTACATGAGTTAGGAGCCGTTTGACCATATATTCTCAAATATTAATCAATCATGCAAAAAATTCACACTTCTTCTCCCCCTCAAGAATTGCATACGGAGATGCCATTCTTGATTAACTAAGTGAAAATCATCCGAATGTTCTATTCACACTTCTCTCCCGCAAAATAAGCACGTGATGTCGCCATCTTCATTATAATCGAGCAAGTGGAATGAGAAAACAATCAGTGATAGCCCGGTTCACTTGATGACTGAAGCGCATGGAAAAAATATGAAGCATGTTGATGAGAATGGTCATAATAAGAAGATTTCTCTTCTTCAGAAGATAAAGCGCACTGAAGCGTACACTTTTCTTTTCTTTAGAGAACAAGGCTTGAACTGAAGTATTCAAACGTCATAATTACTCTCTCTTTTCAATCTCTTATGGCAAAACATGTAATCAACCCCATTATCATTCAGTAGGCTCTTTGTAGTGACAGTTGATGGAGAAAACCCAATATGATGAATTTGACCCTGAAGTAAACTAACCCGAACTCGTGACTTAAACTTGTACATATGTAACAAAGAGCGGTGCCGAGAATTCATGCTCCATTGAATCTCTAAGTACTCTATACTCTTCATCCAACCAACCATCAAGTATAAGACGTACATTACCTCTTGAAAATCTACAATTAAATGTGACACTGAGTACTACAACGTAACTCCTTAAAGTGATAGTTATTTTTGTGGTAAAAAGATCCCAATTCCTCCAGAAAAACTAGACTCTCAAAAATAACTAGATTTCCAAGTCTTCGTTTTTGGAAATAAGCTCGAACAAGGATCATGAAGAATCTTCATCCATCCATCCCCGATACCTTCAGATACTAAGTACACTCGCCCGTGATAATTCACTTCAACCTCAAATAAATAATAGTGGATTAACTCCGTTATCACATCTTCTTAGATAAAAGATCAAATCTAGCCTCTTTTGACGTTTTAATTGAACTATGATAATGGTTTTCATCCCGAACATGGTATAAGCACATAACCCCGTAAAACCAAGTAATAACCAAACTACCATGAAGACAACCCAAACACACACCCAATTCATGAAGCACACCCTTTTATCCCTTCTTTGAAGCAGAAACCGTAGCACCAGCATCAGAAAAGATTCTGAAATACACCTTCCTTTCTCCAGGATGGTTCCATCATCACGGGATTTTACAATTCTATAATTTAAACCGAGAAATAGTTTCTTTCGCGGGATTTTACAAAACCAAGAATAAACCGTAAGATAGATCCGGAAATGAACTTTACTTTTACCAGGATGTTTCCATTGTCATGGGATTTTACAAGTCTATGATTTAAACCGATAAATAGTTTCTTTCGCGAGATTTTACAAAATTAAGACAAAACTGTAAACAATGTCAGCTTGAATGTGTCATGACAACTTTGGTTTCAGTGAATATCTGTTTTAGGGGAACATGCAGCGGTTCATCACCGGTTCATTACCAACATCAACACCATCATCAACCAACTAATTAAACACTTTGGTAAATACATCAATCACGCATTCTGTCGGCAAATGTTGTGACTATCTGGTGAAGTAAACCCGATATATCAAACTTGATCATGAAGTAAAATTCCTCAGATTTGTTACTTAAACTTGTACTAATCCTTGTGAAGAAGAAACGGTGTACCCAATGTACAAAACCTCTTGACATATCCTCAACTGCGTGAGACACCGAAGTGATAGTTACGTTGTTGGTTAAGCGAGAAAGAATCACAACTCTAACTAAATAGCCAAGTCTTTATCACACTCAATAAACGCCCAAACAAGTCATCTTTATGGAAGGGTAGAAAGAAAGAAGACGAAAATAAGTAAACGCGCCCGGAAAACATCACTTCAAATCCAAATAAGAAATATCGTACAAACAATCCCGTAGTCAACATTTTCCAATAAACACTTCTAGCCGTGACATAATAATCTTTGTGAAAATGTATACCCTAAAGTATCAAATTGCACAGCGTAACAAATCTTATCATCAATCCAAATATCATTATCATACCAAATCACAACAAATGTCATCATCATCAAGTCTCTTTAACAAATCACAACATCAATACTCATGATCAAACTACAACTCACAGTCCATATCCAAGAATCATCATCAACCGGCCTAAATAATCACACATACGACGGCCCATTCAATTCATTATATGCCCACGAGACCATCTTCAAAATCAGGCTCATAATCACTCTCATATCACACCAATTATCCACACCGGTTGGACTATTACCAAACAATTAGGTCCAAACATATTCAATAAACTGGTCCAATAAAAGAAGTATACATTCGATCCGATTATAAGAATAACAGGCCAAGACATCTTTTACTGGCCCAAGTGAAGTCCACGATAAATAATTGTGTACCCGATCCAACTAGTAACCCACGATCCAAAAACAGAAAATGCCCGATCCATGTACAATGTGTATCCGGATATAAGATATGAGATACCCTAATATTTCTCACAGTTTAGCAAGCCCTAACCACACTCAATGTTTTATCCGCCCCCATCATATTGTTTCTCTCACCAAACCAAATCAAATCAAGATCTATCTCACACTCATTCAATCAATCTCATCAATCATACAAATCAAGTTATCTAATGAGAAACAAGCACCAACTTCAGTCTAGCCTTTCTTATATTCGAGCCTCAAACAAATGAGAATCTCAGATGAACACTATCTACCATCAAACCTTATGTCCGATTCAGTTTGAGAACGCCACAGGGATGGCACGAAGCCGAATCTGAGAAGCCACAGAGATGGTTTGATTTGGCAATGACATCGACTTCAGAATAACACGGTAGGTACTGAGCATGGTTATTCCTTTTAGTATTGATTTGGTTTATAACGAATTAAAGAAACGAGTATAACTATATTGTTATGACTTATTTCTTTGCTATTCGGATATTATCAAGAGGAGTAGACTCCTAAATTGATCTATGAAGCACAAGCTTGTATGTGTATAGATCCTTAAAGATCTATGTGTTTGTAGAACCACCCACAAAATGAGCAAAGCTGAGATTGTTGATTGGTTTTCATTTTCGTTGTGAGATTATTTAGAAGAGATCTATGATGATGAAACCATTCGTGTAAATAGACCCTCGTGGTCTTTGTATACAATTTTCACATGAAACATTCTGAGATCTCATTTCAAGTTAGTTAGGGGAAAGGGAATTTGTTGTGTATAGATGTAGAAAGGTGTTGAATAATTGGTTGGCACCACTGTGATGCTTAGATGTTCTTCGATATTCTCTTTTTATTTTCTTGCATCTGGACTGATGATGGTTGAATTCCTGAAGTCGCATATGATTAGTCTTGATACTTGGTATTTTTGATGGTCTTGGTCAACAAGTCGTTTCTTCTTCATCCATTCTGTCCAAGACAAGTCGCTAGCCAAAGTCTTGTGTCAAGTCGCTAGATGGAGTCAAGTTGCTAGGTTATTATTTAACATTTCAAACACAAGTCGCTAGCATATCTTTTAACCAAATCGCTAACCTGTTAAACAACAAGTCGCTAGTATATTTTTTGAACAAGTCGCTACTTAGCTTTTGACATAAGTCGCTGTTGACTTTCAAAAAAGTCAACGAATATCCAAGTCGCTATATGATGGTCAAATCGCTACGACTTGTAAATACAAGTCGCTAGCAAGATTCAATGAATCTAGACAAATAGTGATAAGTCGCTACCATGAAATTTGAAATTTTACGATGAGTTTTCCGACCATATTCCGACCATGTTCATGATAAACCCAGAAAATGCAGAAAATATGCTTCTTTGACCCATTTTGACTGTTAAAAAACTGACCAAATGACCAACTTTAGACTACACTTTTGGTATAA
Organism: Chrysanthemum seticuspe; assembly: GCA_019973895.1. Taxonomy (NCBI): domain Eukaryota; kingdom Viridiplantae; phylum Streptophyta; class Magnoliopsida; order Asterales; family Asteraceae; genus Chrysanthemum; species Chrysanthemum seticuspe. The sequence continues at coordinate 38,821,176 of BPTQ01000009.1, forward strand.
AAAGCATAACAGATATACTGACTTGGACATGGACATGACAAGAGACAGGTTTTGTAGACATTGATGGACCAAAAGATAATACCAAAACATTTTAAAGAACTGTTTACCCATAAAACATATTCCGACCACATCAATATCAAAACCAGTTTCATATAAGTATCAAATAAGTATCAAAACCACAAAAAAAATCATCAAGACACAACAACCTTGGCTCTGGTACCAATTGTAGGATCGTAATATTTATTGTGTTGATGATTCGGGTGGTCTTGGATGATCAAAATACATGTTTGCCATAGTTAGAGAGTTAGTAGAGAGAGAGGGTGTTTTTGCTAGAGGTTTACACAAAAGTATGGAATATTAGATTGAAAAGCACCACCCCTTCCATGGATGGAAGGGGTATTTATACTTACACAATACACGACCTCCTAAAGGCCTGTGGATCAGGGATACAGTGGGTAAAGACCCGTCCTTCCTCCACGGTGTTACACTACCCTAAACTAAACTAATAACTAACTAATAAACTGATAAATAACGTAACTAACGACAAGTCTACGAGCTAACTTATGCTAGATAATATTTGGGGTGACCGACTCTTCACTATGGAATTTTCTAATTCCTAACAATTATTGATTTTGATTAGCACATTCTCAACTATCCCTCTGGGTATGCTTACCGTTTTATCAGCCATTTCAATTGTCATGCAAAGGGGTTTGATAGGACCAAGGTTTAATCTTTTGCACATGGAAAACAACATGATACTAATACTAGCCCCTAGGTCTTTTAAGGCATTGATATTATGTAAATTATTAATAGAGCAAGGGAGAATGAAACTTCCTGGGTCTTTTTCCTTAAGAGGGATCTGATTCAGGATGACTGCAGAGTATCTCACATTCAACTTTACTTCATTCTCCGTAACAGCTTCTATTTCCGTATGTTGTTCTTCCTTCAGAAAGCTCGTGTTTTCACATTTTATTATAGCTTGTTTTTGGAATCCGGAAAGCTCCTCTTCATCGTACCTGAAAGGGGTATAGAGAGGTTTACCGTTGCTGGAAAATATGGCTTTACAGAAACTATCATCACATGAATTTTCTTGATTAGTTTCATTTCCCTGTATCCTGGGTTCCTTTTCGTTGTCTTCCAGATCCTCATGACGAGCAAGGAGAGTGGTTCTTGTTTTTTGAAATTTTTTGAACAATGCGTCCCTGCTGGCTTGACGCTTATTATCTTCTTCCAGATATTTATTTCTTGATTCCTCGAGTGAAGAACTTCTTGTTTTGAAATAATTCTGGTCATAACCTTGAAGGAAGGGTTTTCCTTCTCCATACATAACTTTTTCGATTTGGGGGCTTATATTTTTCATAGGGCAATCTCTGGTCAAGTTCCCTCCTTCACTTGTATCGCATCCTACTCGAATAGCATGCACATTTTCCTGGAGCTTTTTCATATCTCTTCCAAGGTTTTCCAATTTTCTTGTGATGGCGACAATGCTTATGGGACCTCTATCCAGGCTTCGGCTGCTTCCTCCATCGTGCCATTTTTGAGAGTGATCGGTAAGTTTTTGAATTGCTTCAATGGCGAGAGCAGGATTCATACCCGGAATTGGTCCTTGGTAGTCCAACATTTATCTTGTAGTCACATTGATTCCTTTGTAAAAGATGTTGACTTTTTACTGGTTGTTTAGATCATGCGTGGGACATTTGTAGAGGAGATCACTGTATCTTACCCAGGCTTGATACAATGTCTCACCGTCATCTTGTTTAAAATTATGTATGTCTGCGAGTTGTCTTGATACTTTAGATGGTGGACAGTATCGTTGAATAAAGTATCTTTTAAGGAGAGCCCACATATCAATTGTTCCAGCTGGTAATCTATTAACCCATCTTTTAGCGGCTCCCGTAAGAGTGATAGGAAAAATTCTGAGCATAACTGCATCTTTTGAAACTCCTGGTGTATTGAACAGGCTGGTGATATATTCAACATTTTCGACGTCTTCGTAAGCATCTTCCGAGGTATTTCCAGAAAAAGGACTTGGTCTTAATTCCCTCATAAATTGAGGTTTTATCTTGAAATCAATATTAGCTCCAATTGCCGGTCTTGCGAGTCTTGGAGCTTGTTCTTCTCTTTTCAACGCCAAATATTCCTCAAGAGTGAGGTCATCAATGTTAAGAACTTCCATGGTACCTGAAGACTTGAAAAGAGATCGTGAGGATTTGATAAAATTCTAAAAACAAAACAAGAATTAAAGACTTAATAGAAATCCTAATATAACTCCCCGGCAGCGGTGCCAAAAACTTGATGCAGGTTTTAATGACCAGGTTTTAATATTTATAATTACTCGTTATACCTATGGTCTACCCTAATGCACTAACGGGCAGTGTACCCGGTCATGTGTAGTGTAGTAATCGGTAAAACCGAGGTCGTCCCAAGAACTATGTGTGTGGATTTATACTAATTCTAGGTGTCACAGATTTTAATATGATTTTGATAAGGAATTAACTATTTCAAATAGAGGCAAAGGATGTGATCAATAGAGGAGAGAGGTGCTAACCTAGTTACTTATCCTAACTAGTAGTGTTTACGTCTAATTACTTCCAATTACTTCAGGTGGGGTCAAAGTTGAGAGGACAACATTTGGTCAGCTCGTCCTAACCTATCAGCAAAGGGTACCACTGGAGAAGTCAGGTGTCCCCTCATAAGTCTAGTTTTCCTGGTCCCCTAAGCCAAGTCATTAAGTACCGCTACATGCTAGATTTATAATAGTGAGTGCCCGGGCGCTAGCATCTTAAACACTCACCCCCTAATTCTTAAGTTCATCCAAACGGTAGGTGATCAGTTGGTCAAATCGCACAAGTAGAAAGGGTCGTCAGTTGGTCATATCTTACCCTTCCCGTCTCAGTCTACTCACTTAGGGTCAGTTGGTCATATCTCCTAAGCAACTAGCCTCTACCGCTATTCAAAACTACCGAAACAAAGGTAGCTACCAATAAACTATGCATGCATACACTTAGAAATAATTATACGGAAGCAATGTAAACGCAAACAAAACAATTAAGGAATCATAACAAGGCCAGCACCAAGAGGTGCTTAGCCGCTCATATTAACCATACAAATCAATTCAATGTTTAATGTTACGAAATACATGAATCGAAAGTAAAGAAAAGATAAAAAGCTAATGCTTATTATAGGGGAGTGATTTCTCCCTTGGAGATAGCTCTGAAAATCCAATTCCTTTATGCTTTGAAAACCCGATAACTTTTAAGTGTTTTGCAAATGATATGTGTGTGTTTGAGATTCTAAGTGTAGGAGTTATGAGGAGTGTGTGAGTGAAATGAAATGGCTTATATAGCCAAGACCAAGCATGCCCTAAGCAATATATTAGTTCATCCTTGTATGAATTCCAAGCAAGTAAAAAAAGAAAGGGATGCAAGCATGCATGCAAGAATCGGCTTAGATTAAGGGCATGCTTTGGTTTGTCATGTCACCATGAGAGAGGAAGACATATTATACCATGGGTAACAAAGTCAAGAGTGGTCAAGGCATGGTCTAGGGCATTTGTTTATTAGATTAGGGTGGCTAAAAGAGGAGTCTTGTCTCCTTTGTTCCTTTATTTAGGTCTAACGCAAGAAAGGAATAAAAAATTACAATGTTGTGTCTTGTTTTGTGTCTTTTGTTGTGGGGTTATAAACCAAGAAATGGGTTATATAATTGGCCATGGTTTCTAGTTGACTTGCGTTCAACACAAGAGAAAAGAAAAAAGAATATTATATATAAAGGTGTTGCATGCATTTGGTTCATGCAAAAGAGGAGAACCATAGCTTTTAGTGTTCATGTGGGTTGCAAGAAAGAAGCAAGTAAAAGGTGTGTTGGGTTTGTATGTTGTCGACAGTAAGGACCCAAGGAGGGGTCAAGTCATTCTTTTTCCCTCAAAGTCTTAATACACAATGGTCCTTGTGCTTATTCCTTATATAAAAAAGTCAAGTGTAATTATCAAAGTTAAAACATTGTTTATTATGATTTTTGAATTTATTAGATACACTTTAATTAAGGGAGTGGGCAGCAAATTGTATAATTATAGAGGAGGGAAAAGATTTTGAAATTTCATGGTGTATTTTTTGTTCCGTTTTAGTTTGAATGCGAGTCGTGATACGCCGGTTTGGTGTGTTGAAACACGTTTTCGCAAGAATTTTTTTAATTTATATGAATGTGATATAAAAATATAAATGAGGACTCGAACATGATTTGATTCATTATTGCCATAACTAATTGGGTGTCGGTACTCATTTGGGTTCGTTTTCAGGGAAAATGAGATAACTTCTCATTTTTAAATTTTTATTCATTAGTCCTATTCAGAAATTATAAATGCGCATTTTCTGATATTCAAAATTATTTTAAATTGTTTTAGTGTGTGGAATAACTTCTCATAATTATATCAATTGAGCTAATGCTTGCTCAAAACGTTTAGGTAATAATAAATAATAATTTATTATTAAATTAAAGTTTAAAAATTTACCGATTGTCACAGTCTCCCCGTTTTATAAAGAAATTCGTCCTTAAATTTCAGTTTGAGTTACTCGATAGAGTTTGCGTGTTTTGACAATCGAGATACGGCTATACTTTAACCATTTGCCTTCCCGACTCAGGGTTTCGATAGGTTTTAACATTTCATAGATGTGAATTTCCTGCAAGGAAATGATGTTCAATCTAGGTGTACTCCTAGAGTTATTTCTATTAAATCATTCCTCTTACTGAGGGATATCCAAATAACCTACTCCTTGTAGTTGCTCATGATATTTTTTTTGGTTATTCCATTTGAATGATGACGTTGAAATGTCATGTTCTGTTGTGTGATTAAAAAGATAGTGTGGGTTACTAGTGAGCTTTAGGTGTCCTCTAGAAAGATGGTGTTGATTGCTACTTGCAATTCGTTGGTTGACTTATTGATGTGCTTTATACCCAAAGTACGGAGGCTCAAAGTTAAGAGTATAGTTTGGTCATTTACGGAGTATAAGTCGTTAAGTAGTTATAGGTTTCTACTTGATGATGAGGTTTCTCGGAACTGGAAAAGTTACGAAGATTACATAGTTGGTCTCCGTAAATAGTCTGGAGTTATAACTTTTAAGGAAGTTATTGCTGGTATCCGTGATTGTCAGTAGGTTGTCCTAAGACAATTTAGGACGTGGAAATAGAAAGTTGTTGACTTTGATCAAGCTTTCGGAAGAGAACCTGATGAATGTAGAGAAAATTGCCGAACTTCAACTTTTGTAAAGAAAAACTTGTTTAATATCGGTTCCAAGCTGGAAGTTTACATGTACTCTATGTGAGTTCAGGAGTTACGTTCTCACATAATCTTTTGTAGATGATGAATCAGTTTGTTCCTTAGCAATCCCATTAAAATGCTTATTGTTTATTGTTTCAATGCAAAGTGTTTGATTTACTCCAAAGGTTTTGCTTAGTGAGCGAAGGAGAGTCATTCCTCGAATGGTTAGTGATGATTTCCAATTCATCGGTAAGGTGTGGAGTGGAGGTACTTGTGATAGGGTAAGGTCGTGACAGACATGCATAGTGAAGGGGTTGCTATGTGAAAAGTTTATGTATTCACACAAAAAGTTTGCAACACTCGAAGTTTTAGCAAGAACTACTTCAAACATAATTCCAGTGTAACTATTCTTAGTATTCCAAAATTCACCTCTGAGTCGGACATAGGTGATCAGGCTATGTCCCACTGTCCCTGGTCGAAGATAGGTGATCAGTCTATATTCCACCGAAGTTCAATGAATTTTGAAATGCTCAGCTCAGTTATACTAATAATATGTTCAAATACTTTTAAGAGTTGTTTTGAGAGATTAATATGAGTGACCCAACTCGAGGTCAGTTAATAAGTTCACATAGAGTGAGGCGAGTGTTCAAACTCGAAGTTGAACAATAAGTTCATGTAGAGGAAGGCATAACCCTGAGGTTATAAACAAGTACGTAGTAGGATTATCATAATCCAGTATATATGAGTATGAGTAAGCGGGATAAGACATAGTCTGTGACAAAGTCGGTATAGGTAGATAAGTATATAGTAAATACTTAAAGTATGTAGTATGTGTCAAGTAAATAAAGTGGCATATAACAGTGTATGGCACAAATTTGCGTTAAATAACAGCAAGTAAATAGTAAGCATAATATATAATTTACGCCAAGTAAAAGTAGTGAGCAAGGCCATGTGTCTGGCATGTGTTTGGTCATAGGTAAAGTTTTTCGTAAAAGCGGTTATAGTTTAGGACTTATTTGTGCCTAGTTCTCTATAACCAAGGCTCTGATACCAATCTGTAACACTCCCAAAACCCGAGGGCGCCACTCAATTAGTATCATAACAAAGGTAATAAAGAACGGTTTATAAAACTCGTTTAATAATTTTTATTAATGAAATTACTAAAGTTTACAAAAGTTAAATTATTGCGGAAGTATGGCCCATTGATAAAAGGTGGTCCCAAATACATCAGTGTAGTCTATGACCAAGCCATGCCAAGCCCTGCCTTGATATTGTCACACTTCAGAATCAGACACCTGAGAAAACATGCTAAAAAAGTCAGCTATAAAGCTGGTGAGTTCATAGGTTTACATAAAGCAGTAAGTTTACGAGTAAACAATATAAAGTGCATAATGTTATACGAAATTCTAGTAAGTTTACAAGTTAGCATTATAATGTGCATAATGCTATACGAAAGTCTTTTAAATAAGGTTACGAGTTAACATTATAATGTGCATAATGTTATATGAAAGTCTACTAAGTTTATAGGCTAACATTATAATGTGCATAATGTTATACGAAAGTCTACTACGCTGCACTAAGTTCCATGACACCGAAGCTACGACAGTGTGCATGAAATGAGCTCATGTAATCAAAATAAGGCCCGACAAGTGTTCTATCCCGTGACACTTGTAATTCGACATGGTATACATCCGTTTGTCCTATCTAGAAAGTTGGTTCTCCAACACGGATGAAGGCGTCACCCTCAATAGATCTATTTATATTACTCGTGCTTTCCAGCGGGAATTAACGGTACATGAGTAAGGGCATGGATTTGGGATACAATACTTAGGCTAACACGTAATAGTTTTTCAATCAAAAGAAATGTTTAAATGGTCCATAAAAATCAAGCATGTTTCTCACCGCAAGTTTGCAAAGCAAATACGAGTTAAAAAGTGGGGCTACGAACTCACCTCAGAAATAAGGCCTCCGAAATGAATAGTCATGAAGTAGCAGTGTGTGGCACCAACACGCGACCTAAATTAGTATGAAAATTCTTAGTTTACAGTTTTGTGTACTCACGACTCAAAGTGTTTGAATAAATTTAAGTGTTTACAAGTGGTTGTGTTAAATGTTGCTTGTGTGGCAGAGTTTACGTTTAAATCGTTTCAAAGTGTTTGTAAGTATTGGCTCTTGGAAGAAGTGAAAAAAATGTATGCGAAACCTTCTTATAAAATTTGGCTCGAATGCTGGCTCAAGTATGCCAAAGTGTGAATAAACACAAATAAATTTGTCTTTATTAGATTTGTTTAGTTTCGAGAGGTAAAATATATATACAATATTTATTTTTATCGGAGTTGTGGGAAAATATAATATTTATGCTTTACGCGGATGGAGTCGTTAAAAACATGTGTTAACGTGTCCATTTAACAAAAGTGGTAAAATAATATGAATTTATTATCTCCCAAAAGTTTTAGGATAAAAAGTGTTAAGTGTACAACTTAGAGGGACTAAAGTTGTAAAGATTAATACAAGTTTTATAAGACTTATAAAAGTCTTGCTAAAGATATCAAAAGTATTTAAAGTTGAGGCCTAAAGTTGTAAATTACAAACTTATTAAAGCGTTAACAGAAAGTGACAATTGATTCGAAGTTGAGGGACTGGGATTGTCAATTCACAAAACTTGGCAAAAATAACCAAAAATCACAAAACACGCCAAGAGGATGATTCGAACTCTATATCCCTTACTTGACTGTCCAACACACCAACCAACGGAACCAAGTGTTGTTTCATATTTTAATTTACAACACTATCAATTTTAACCTATGTTTAACTGTTTTAATTTTTTTTGTTGTTTTTTTAACTCACTTCAATGTACAGATCGTGTATAAATGTATGTCGAGAGTATAGATTTTAAGGAAAACTCATTTGTTATATGTGCTTGGTTACTACATATGTAGTTGACATGAAACATCAAGTAAGAAAATGGTTACAGTGAGCAGTGAAAGTGGTTTGTTCGAACGAGATAGGAAGAAGACCAACGATCTAGTAAACCCGTTTGCTTCACAAATTTACACCCGATTCCTTTTTGCTTTGAAAACCCGATAACTTTCAAGTGTTTTGCAAATGATATGTGTGTGTTTGAGATTCTAAGTGTAGGAGTTGTGAGGAGTATGTGAGTGAAATGAAATGGCTTATATAGCCAAGACCAAGCATGGCCTAAGCAATATATTAGTTCTTCCTTGTATGAATTCCAAGCAATTAAAAAAAAAAGGGATGCAAGCATGCATGCAAGAATCGACTTAGATTAAGGGCATGCTTTGGTTTGTCATGTCACCATGAGAGAAGAAGACATATTATACCATGGGTAACAAAGTCAAGAGTGGTCAAGGCATGGTCTTGGTCATTTGTTTATTAGATTAGGGTGGCTAAAAGAGGAGTCTTGTCTCCTTTGTTCCTTTGTTTGGGTCTAACGCAAGAAAGGAATAAAAAATTACAATGTTGTGTCTTGTTTTGTGTCTTCTGTCATGGGGTTATAAGCAAAGAAATGGGTTATATAATTGGCCATGGTTTCTAGTTGACTTGCGTTCAACACAAGAGAAAAGAAAAAAGAATATTACATATAAAGGTGTTACATGCATTTGGTTCATGCTAAATAGGAGAACCATAGCTTTGAGTGTTCGTGTGGGTTGCAAGAAAGAAGGAAGTAAAAGGTGTTTTGGGTTTGTATGTTGTCAACAGTAAGGACCCAAGGAGGGGTCAAGTCATTCTTTGTCCCTCAAAGGCTTAATACACAATGGTCCTTGTGCTTATTCCTTATATAAAAAAGTCAAGTGTAATTATCAAAGTCAAAATATTGTTTATTATGATTTTTGAATTTATTTGATACACTTTAATTAAGGGAGTAGGCAACAAAGTGTATAATTATAGAGGGAGGAAAAGATTTTGAAATTTCATGGTGTATTTTTTTTGTTCCGTTTTAGTTTGAATGCGAGTCGTGATACCCCGGTTTGGCGTGTTTAAACAAAGATGTTTAAACACGTTTTCGCAAGTATTTTTTATTTATTTATATAAATGTGATAGAGAAATATAAATGAGGACTCGAACATGAGTTGATTAATTTTAGCCATAACTAATTGGGTGTCGGTACTCGTTTGGGTTCGTTTTGAGGGAAAATGAGTTAATTTTTCATTTTTAAATTTTTATTCATTAGTCCTAGTCATAAAATATAAATGCGCATTTTTTGATATTTATAATTATTTTAAATTGTTTTAGTGTGCAGGATAACTTCCCATAATTATATCAAGTGAGCTAATACTTGCTCAAAACGTTCAGGTAATAATAAATAATAATTTATTATTAAATTAAAGTTTGAAAATTTACCGATTGTCACAAAATCCAAACACAACCATTATCCCCTCCTGTTCATATAATACTCACTCGTCAAGACTCAAACTTAAAACAAAACAATTAGTGAATCTCAGCTCTTTCTCTCGTATTATTCAAAGTAATATCGAGACACATGAAGGTCTATCAAACAAGAGAAACAATCATATCGATCTATTTTTGTGAAGCAAAACTTCAATTAATATCCGAACACATAAACATAAGGATTATAACAACTATGTTATACCCTTTTTCTTTGGTTCGTTCATAGACCATAAACAACAACTAAAATAACATATGAAGACCTACCCGAGACCCTCCAAAGGATCTTGATGCCTCGTTATGCTATCTTGATCCGGATTGAGCAATGAAAATAACAAGAAGGTAATGGTACGGTTTAGTTTGTGTTTGTGTGGCTCGATTCTAAGGGTTTATTATTTGATTGTTCGGTTATGATTGAAGGAGATGATGGATTGAGATGTGATGAGTTTTGGATCAGATTTGGTGAGGATGATGAAAGCATATAAGAGAGACAAAAAAGGAGTTGGGGGCCGAACTTATCAAGAGTCTGTGTTTAGGTTATAATGAAATGAGAAACATTTTAGGGTGCGTTTGGTATCCCACTATGGGAATGAGACTATGACTATGAAAGTGATTAAAGGTGTTTGTTTAAGAAGAAGGGGTCCACCACTATGCTAATGAATGATACGTATAATCCATAATCCATATACATCAAGTGAGCCAGGTATGGATCTTTCATAGGTGAGTGACCCACCACTACTATCAAACTAATACCCATTATCATTCATGACAGCAAACCAAACGCACCCTTAAGGTTATAACTGGTTAATGTTGTTTATGGATTGGATCGGATTTTCATTTGTTGGGCTTGTATCCGATTATTTGGACCTAAATGATATATCAAACGGACTCGATCATATTATTGGGCTGGCATGAAAAATATAAATGATTTGGGCTATATTTGGTTAATAGGTTGCAAATTAATATCAAAGATTTGGCTAAACTTAATATAGTTACCAAAGTATTGATTTTAATGCGTTGTGTTAATTTTTGATATAATTGACAAAAAGAGTGGTATTTGGAATTACAAATTTTCACGAGGTTAATATTACACTGCTAAGAGTTTGCAATGCATATCAACTGTGAGTACAAGGATGCTTCTTTATTATTTATTTGGGTTTGAAGTAACGTTTTACAGATGCGTGTACTTATTTCATCTTCTTTCTTTCTTCACTTCCTGCGAAGATGAATTGTTTGGGCATATATTGATTGTGATGAAGACTTGGATATCTAATTATTGTTGTGATTCTTTCTCTCCATACCCACAAAGTAGCTACACTTTAAGGAGTTACGTTGTAGTGCTCAATGTCTCACGTAGTTGAGGATATATCAATAGAAATTGTGCTTCTAATACTTTGGTGGTAAGGTATAAGGTACACCGTTCTTAGTCACATGCTAGTACAAGCTTAAGTCACAAGTCTGAGGGATTTTACTTCACTCTCAAGTTCGTCATATTGGATTATCTTCACATGTGGTTACTAGAGTTAGCCATTGAATTTTGATACAAGGGTTTGATAAAAGAGTTAGACAATATTAAATGGTATTGTTAGTAGATTGGGTTTATCGACATCTTCTCATGGGCTAAATGATTATAGTACTTCCAGTTAATGCTTCATGTACACAATTTTATTCTGATTCCGATGAGATCGCAACCATCAAGGGAGAGAAATGTATACATTAAGGACGCACAACAAGTTCACGTGATCGGGTTTAATGATTTATGTCAGATATTTTTGGATTCTATATCCTTCTCTCGTCTTTTTCTACGCACTCCTCCCTTATCCATCTTTAGCAATTTCGGGCAACAAATTTAAGATGATCAGCGTTTCAAATTGTTACTTTGGTGTTATCATTTTATGTGTACATTATGGGCTGATTTTTTATATGTAAGATAACTGGGATGCATTTTGTGAAATGAAGATGTTGATATTTTGTTCTCCCAAATGGACAATCTTGAAAAAGGTCGAGTGTACAGTTTGTTTTACATTTTCCGCTGCGTGTTAGAAGACTAAAGACGGTATTCATTTAATCATCAAAAGACTTCTTTGGATTCAAGACATTCATCAAAATAGTTGTCAGTTTGGGGGAGAGCACTAATTAGGAGAGAGTAAAAAATTATATTTTAATCCTTAATCAGAATTGCTCACTTTGCTCTTCGTGCAATTAGTTTTACACTTAAAATTTCAATTTCTCACAATTATCATGTGCCATTGATGTTCATGAGGGGGATGATATGATGTTTACAAATTTTTAAAGACGATTATGAAATTGCGAAAGTGATCAAATTTTAAGGACCATTCGTGCAATTAATTCTCAATTATAAGAATAAAAAGGGAGGTTCGGCCCAAGCCATACCTAATGTGTGAAACAAAACCGACTATAAAATATGCGTGTTGGTTTTTTCGACTCTGGTTGTAATCCTTGCTAATAATTTATCAGTGTTTTTGAATAATGGATCATAACAAGGAGTTCATGGAAAGAGAGGAAGAAGAACTAGGTAAGGAATTCGAAGAAGAAGCAGAAGAAGATTATGATTATTTGGATTATGAATATGATGATATTGAAAAAATAGAGTTTTGGGTAACACTGCCTAAGGTTGAAACTTGGGTTGGCTCCGATGGCAAAACAACTTTGGAAGGGCTGGTGGTTGATTGGCCTATTCTTGGACGAAGCAAGAATATATCTCTCTTTAACGATGTTTGCCCAATTTGCTTCAAAGCTTTGACTCGTACTGGGAAACATCTAATTTGGTACAGTATATAACTCTTTCTCTATATCTGACTGATCAATGACAAAAACGTTTTTTCTTTCAACTGTGGATTTGATTAAATGTTCCAAATTGTCTTTTCTGAACAGACAAGTTTATCTAAGCTTTGACTGCAAGATCCAAATTTTTGTGTATGAATCATGTAATTTTCTTGTATCAGTGTTTCTTATATTCTTCAACATATGAGACATGTAATTTTATCGCACCAACCTCTGTATTGTGTGATTATCATAAGAATGGTGATCACGATAGGACACAGACACTCACACACAATGAAGAAAGTAACTGGTCGTGTTTGCAACCGACTAGTGCTTTTTTGGGTTGAGGACGCATCAAAAGTAGGGTAGTGTAAGGGGAGGGACACGCGTCATAAACATGAACCACCATAAACAATCTTCCACTTTCACATTTACATATATCAATCTTCAAGTTTCACCACCATAAACAAGAACCACTACATACACCTTTTGATATCCTACTTTTATTTATAATGTGATACCGTTTTTAACAATATTCCTCTTTATGTGTAAAATCATGCATGTTTCCTATGATTCATTAGAAATTCCAGCTACCTTTTTATGCCCTAAGTTGATTCTTAATTTCCTTAAGAATAAAGGCTTTACAAATTCTTGGTTCATTCATGATCTGGTTATTCTTTTTACACATTTGACTGTCTATTTCTTTTTGTTTTGCAGCTGTCTTCCTTGTGGGCACATATATGGAAGGTCGTGTACAAACCAATGGCTTCAACAAAGTCAAAATTATAGCAAGGTTTGTCCGACTTTTTAACAATAGTAATTTTACCGTATGTACAATTGTTTTTTATTGTGCGTTTGGTATGCTGCCATGAATGACAATGGATATGAGTTTGATAGTAGTAGTGGGTCCCTCACCTATGAAAGATACATAATTAGCTCACTTGATGTATATGGAGTATTGATTATATCTATCATTCATTACCATAGTGGTGGACCCTCTCATCTTAAATAAACACCTTTAATCACTTTCATAGTTATAGTCTCATTCCCATAGTGAGATACCAAACGCACCCTTATTTTTTTTCCTCATTTTCTCTTGATAGTGCCCACAATGCAAATCCTTATGCACATTAAAGGATGTTACTCCTCTTTATCCAACTCGCCCTTGCAATGTTGCGGTTGGTGCCTTACCCAAGGTAATCAGTGTCTGTATTAAAGCTAAACTTCAATTCTTTTTATATGAGGTGTACGAAGCTTTTTTATATACTAAAACTCTTCAAAATATTCATTGCAGGTATCTACTAAACGGTTTCCATTCACTAAACAGGGTTTCAAGGCATTCAAGCGGTATGCAATTCGACGATTAGATGATGAATCCGCAATGCGGCTTGATGCAGCACGACGACGCGATTATGCTTTTCGACGACGTAAGGAGATATATCGATGGTGGTATTATTCGGATGCAGCGCACCAACCTGATAAATATGATCGGTTGGCCATTAAATTATCACAGCGAAATCAAATGTTGGATAAACGGATGTGGGCATTGAGCCTACGGATTGAGGACTATCATACGAGTATAGATCTATTTGTGCAAAGGTACAAAGAGCATATAACACAAGACAAGAATGAGTGTAAAGGGATGGCAACAAGGGGATTACCGCGCATTCCAACAGAATCTTCATCCCTAGCCCCATCCCGGCCAGGGATTGATTTAAGTTACCTCCATGTTCCCAACGGGGATCAGAGATCCCCAACAAGCGTATCAAATGTTCAACACGCTTATCAAAGGCTCGTTGGAATTGTATTCGGTTGCCGCATTCCTAACACTTCACCGGACCATTCAGTTAGTAAGACTTGAGAGCGACATTCAATTTGCATCATCTTGGTGCTACTACATAAAATGAACATTTACTAATGAACATTTCATCTTTATTTGTTGAGCTCTTATTTGTTATGTACTTTCTATGTGTATGGCAATATCATCCTAGTCACATTAGTGGGGTACTTCTAACAATCAAGATTACGCAGTTACTTGAGTTAATACACTAGCATTTTATATTTCAGTTGCATATTGCCAATGACTCTTTCTGAACATGTAAACTTTGGATTCACATTTTAAGTTGCTCATTTTACAGATGCAAGATTGCAAGTAGGGGTGTTAAGATTGGTCAATCATCAGTAAACTCAATTTTAATTAAAGCCCAACGTCTATTAGAGCAATATGTCTATCAGAGCCCAGTAAAATACTAAACTTATTTTTACTTGATTAACTAAAGCCCTATAACTTTATTAGTTGCAACATTGGCCCGTCTGCTTCTTTTTCTTCACTTTACGTGAACGATATTACTATATATACTAAAGATCGGGGAAGAAAACAGTAACAAGCAAGCATTAAATGCAATCTTTCCCAACTTGGCAAAAAAAGTCCCTGAGGTTTAAGTGGCGCTGCAAAATTAGTCCTTTAGCATTAATTGCCATCTATAGCAATCTGGCAAAAATAGTCCCTAAGGTTTAAGCGGCGTTGCAAGGTAAGACCTGTAGCAAACATTAATTGCAACTTTCCCAAGTTGGCAGAAATAGTCCCTGATGTTTAAGTGGCGTTGCAAAATAAGTCCTACATCATTAATTGCTATCTATACCAATCTGGCAAAAATAGTCCCTAAGGTTTAAGCGACGTTGCAAAGTAAGTCCTATAGAATTAATTGCTAACTATAGCAACTTGGCAAAATTAGTCTCTAAGGTTTAAGTGTCGCTACAAAGTAAGTTCTTTGAAGCAAATCCCGCTGCATCGCGTGGGTTCCCACACTCGTTTATCACGTTAGGATTTCAGCAGAACAAACAATCGAACAAAAAGGCAAAACACATCATTTTCTTTTGGAATTTCTTATCCCACTAGGGTTATTGGGTAATCGGGTTGGGTTAAGTCGGGTTTTGATTTTTAAAAACTCACCCGCGAACCGACCCGATAAAGGAATCAGGTTATGGAGTTCGGCGGTATTCGGATCGGGTTATGCCGAGTCGGGTGATTCGGGATGTCCGGTGATACTACAAATGAGTAGCTTATAAGAAGCAACCTGACTATCTCAAATTTCATAGCATATATATAGTAAGAAGCAACCTGCTTACCCTGTTGACCTTTCTATCACATAGTTAGCCTTTTAAAGACCTATAAATTTTGCCCATAACAGTAAGCATCTATTTCTTAATGAATCTCATACTGGTAAGCAATCGTTTTCAGAAGAAGCTCATCACTTCAAATCTATATACACGCCAAGGCCAATCGATGATAATAAATTGAAAATACGCCAACTATGGACAAGAGCATATATTCTATTCATCACCGAGTTTAAAAATCAAAATTAAGTGGATTTCAATCATCATATATAGATGAATCTGACATGTGTTATAATCATATTTATAGCGGTATGTAATCCAGGTCATAAGTAGTTGGGTCACCGTATGAGTGGCCGTCCCGTGGATTTTTGATGCCCTGTTCCACTATAGCAAATAAAGGCCCTTTAAACACGAATAGTCCAAAATACTTCTATATAAAATTTATTAAAATTGCTATAGTTGCAACATGTATCTAAAAATAATAATAGCAAAATACGCTAACTAATAGTTACATACGATGTAACATCAATTGTACCTCTTTCGAATCAAATCTCTTACTGGTTTGGTTGTGTGACGAAGGTGGCTGTGACGGCAAGGGTTTAGAACATAGAGCCCGGTTTTGTGTTAGAGAACATGGCTCTATAAGAGGAATAGAGCCCAGTTTCTTAGAAGAAAACTGGGCTCTATCGGCTTTTAACATAAAGCCCGGTTTTTCACGAGAAAAAATGACTCTATGCCCTTTTTTTTAGCCGGAATCCATACAGAACCCGTTTTTCACTAAAAGGGGTCTCTATGAAAGGGGCTATATTCTCGGATCTCTAGTAGTGTACTGATGTACTAATGTTCTTGCTAGTTGCTACTGCAGTAACATGCGTATTTGTCATTTGCTGTAGTTTTTGAACTTGTGTTATAATTAACCATAATACTCACATATGTCGTCTTTTGTCACATATTGTAATTCATAAAACGAATGATCATCTAATTAAGCAATAGTCTTGTACTAAAACATATAATTAATCTATCAACCATGAATCTAGTATCCCAATGATGAAGGCGTTCTATCTCCGTTGTTGTTTATATTATTACTTTAATATAAGTTATTAAATTCAGGAAAATATATTTATAAAATTATATGTGGGTGTTTAGGATTGGGATTGAATTCAAATATTGATATTGAATGAAGTAAATAATTTCGGTGGTTTGCTTGTACCTATTTTGATCATGGAAATAAATTTCCGATGGTTTAAATAAATTAACCTACTTATTTTTGTGTATAATGCTCGTAACTTTGCAACTTTTGTATTGTATATTTCAGGATTTTATGGGAGTTGGTAATTCGGGATAGCCAACTTAGGATGTCTTATTTTCGATGATGTTGATCGAGGTATATTTGAGTCTTATTCACGTGTCACTAAAGCGTGTGTTTTCCATGTTAAAGCGCGAGTTAGTCAATGATAAATATCTATTTCGGGTTTGTGGTAAGGTTGTAATTAGTATGTTACACTCCCAATATTGTGAATGCAGCGAAATTCAAACTGAGTATTACTCGTTGGTATAACAATTATAATAATAGAAAACGAACTCTAACCGGGTCGTTTAAAAAGGATTGTCATTCATTTATTCAAATATCAAAGTTTACAAAAGAGATGTCTCAGTAAGTTCATGGGTACAAACTACATCAACATAAAGTTTTTGATGTTTTTCGAATGATAATAAACGTAAAGCCTACTTAATATTTATGCCCTTCCGTGCTCCTCCGTGCCAGCCGCATAAGGACCTGAGATAAAATATGCTTAAAAGTCAACACAAAGGTTACATTGTTATACACTCGTAGTTTGAAAACAAAACATTTATTATTGCACTAAGCTCATGAAAATCAAAATGTTAACAGTTGTATCGATAAGAATTGATATAATAGTGGCCCTAGTAGGTAATTTGCCGTTATACCTAGAGTTCTCATATATAGTGCGTTTTCTTGCCGGACTTGGTCAAACAAACGGGATTCGTCAATCCCAATAGGCCTATCCACATTATTCGTGTTCACTCACTTGTGATTAATGACTCATGATGTAGGGACTTAAGTTGGAAATAGTGGTACTTAGTGCTAAAAACATTCAGATAAGCATACAGTTTCAAGTAATTGTGTTCGAGTAAAAATAGTATGTATCTCCCCCAAGTGCTTGTAAAAACAGTTTAAAAGAGTAAAAGGTGGGGCTATGAACTCACCGTGAGTTAAATGATGTCAAGTAAATAATGTAGTCGATCGATAAGTTACGAAAACCTCTACCTGCAACCTAAAATATGACGTTGTGTTTTAGTTTTTGGAATAATGATGTGAAAATATAAACGAGCGTATGTAAGTCATTATATTGATCATGATGTTGTACATGATAGTTTATAATATTCAGGTATGTCCTTTATAAAGACGGCTAGGTTTAAGAAAATATTTTTAGTTAATTATTGTAACACTGTTTGCACTAACATAATTCATAGGTCATGTAGTAAACGTACGAGGAGCTAGAGCACTTTAAATCATAAATCCAACTACTCGTCAATATGTTCACCCCGAAGAGGCCCCTCACACGAAACTTCCTACTAACATGTTACGTTAATGGTAAAGCATGTATTTTGCATACAAGTGTTTAAAATGGTTATGTGGCTTGTGAATTTAGTTGGTTTATGTCTTTGTTAAAGAATTTAAACAAGTTATAAGAGTTTACAAGTTTTTACAAGTTATGAACAGTAAAATCGGTTTTCATATATGAAAAACATTATTTTGAAAGTCAAATAAACTTAGAAAAGTTTATTAGAATTCTATAGGTTACATTTTTATAAAATGTGTTTAACTTAGGTAAGTCTTTAAGCTTGGAAGAAAACTAGTTTATCATAATTAAACCTTTGAAATATAAACTTTAAGTCTAAAACAGTACTTGCAAGTTTTGGCGATAATTAGCCCTTGGTTTGCATTTTTAGGCTTAAACTCCCATATTGTCTTATGCAAAACATCATTTTGGACAACTTTCGTGTTTTACATTTTCTATGATTCAGACCAGAAGGGCCTAAAAAATGAGTAAGAAAAACTGGACAACAAGTTTTTTTTTTTTTTTTTTTTTTTTTTTTTTTTTTTTTTTTTTTTTTTACATCTTTTAGGGTTTCTGGTTTTGATCTTTAACTTGTTGTAACTTTTGATTCACAAGTCCGTTTTAGTTTATTCGAAAAGCTATGATTTTTTTGAGTTCCTATATAACTACACGAATATATTTAGTGTCATAGGGTCATGGTTTTGAGAAAATAACTAGTATAAGATAATAAAGGTTTACATGAAATCATAAACAAGTTTTACTTATGTTTTAAGATTTTATACAACATCATTAATATAACAAGTATACCTATTATAATAAAAATATGAAATCAATGTATGATGAGATTGAGCACAAGCCTTCGTGTTTTATATTTTTGATGATTCAGAACAGAAGGGCCTAAAAAATGAGTAAGAAAAACTGGACAGTAGGGTTGTTTACAGATTTTAGGGTTTCCGGTTTTGATCTTTAACTTGTTTTAACTTTTGATTCACAAGTCCGTTTTAGCTGATTCAAAAAACTATGATTTTTTGAGCTCCTATATAACTACACTGATATATTTAGTGTCATAGGATCATGATTTTGAGAAAATAACTAGTATAAGTGATGCAGGTTTTACTGACTAGGTTTTAACATTTATAATTACTCGTTATACCTATGGTCTACCCTAATGCACTAACGGGCAGTGTACCAGATCTTGTGTAGTGTAGTAATCGGTAAAACTGATGTCGTCCCAAGAGCTATGTTTGTGGATTTATACTAAGTCTAGGTGTCACAGATTTTAATATGATTTCAATAAGGAATTAACTAATTAACTACTAAAGCAAATAAAGGCAAATGATGTGATCAATAGAGGAGAGTGGTGCTAACCTAGTTACTCATCCTAACTAGTAGTGTTTACTTCTAATTACTTCCAATTAATTCAGGTGGGGTCAAAGTCGAGAGGACAGCATTTGGTCAGTTCATCCTAAACTATCAGCAAAGGGTACCACTGGAGAAGTCAGGTGTCCCCTCATAAGTCCAGTTGTTCCTGGTCCCCTAAGCCAAGTAATTAAGTACCGCTACATGCTAGATTTATAATAGTGAGTGCCCGGGCAACACTCACCCCCTAATTCTTAAGTTCATCCAAACGGTAGGTGATCAGTTGGTCAAATCGCACAAGTAGAAAGGGTCGTCAGTTGGTCAAATCTTACCCTTCCCCTCTCAGTCTACTCACTTAGGGTCAGTTGGTCATATCTCCTAAGAAACTAGCCTCTACCGCCATTCAAAACTACCGAAACAAGGGTAGCTACTAATAAACTATGCATGCATACACTTAGAAATAATTATACGGAAGCAATGTAAAAGCAAACAAAACAATTAAGAAATCATAACAAGGCCAGCACCAAGAGGTGCTTAGCCGCCCATATTAACCATACAAATCAATTCAATGTTTAATGTTACGAAATACATGAATCGAAAGTAAAGAAAAGATAAAAAGCTATTGTTTATCGTAGGGGAGTGATTTCTCCCTTGGAGATAGCTCCGTATGCTCCTCTAGACCTGCCTTCGACTTCTTCTCATGTTCTCTGATTGGTGTCTGTGAAATGGGATGCTTTGAAATGCTGGAAATCATGGGGTATTTATAGGCCATTCTGGTTACGGCATAAATAATTATAAGAGTTACGCTGAACATATAATTCTTCGCAATTGGAACTAAAATGCTGGTTACGGCGTAACCTCTGGAAGGAGTTACGCCATATCTTCAATAAATCAATGGTTACGCCGTAGTTGTAGCATGAGTTACGTCGTAATTATCAGCGGAGCGGAACCTCATTTGACCTAATATGGTTACGTCGTAATCTTTGGGAGAGTTACGCTGTAATCTTCTGATAAGTTGGTTTTTTGAGCCACGATTTAGTTACGGCGTAATGTGAGAGAGGAGTTACGTCGTAACTTCTTCAAAGTGAGCATACTATGATAAATCTTCAATAATCTCTCCAAATCCGCGTCTCTTTAGCTCCAATGCTCGTAATTTACCTGAAAGTGAAATATAATGGAAAACAAGCGTAAATCCATATAAATGATATAAATTACAAGAATTATCGAAGGAAATTGACACGTAATATTCAGGATAATTTGATGTTATCAAATATCCCCCACTTGAACTCTACTTGCCCTCAAGTAGACCTTATTGGATAGATTCCTAAAAAGATATCTCCCATTACCTAAAAAATATAAGTTTAAAAATCCCTTATGCTAGAATAAAACAAAGCCGAACACCCCACGAAATGGGAATGAAACACTCAAATCTCTCAACTATTCTAAGTGTCAATTTTGGGGTGATCATTTAATCGCACAGTCATAGCATGTATTCTATCATAAGCTTGGCGGTTACACAAATCTCCACGACTAGAGTTAAGGGCTAAGCAATTCTCGAAGGCAATATGGGTAGACACGACAAAGGTTAAGGGTGACTCGTCATTACTAACATGTCACGGCGAAGTGGACAAAACCAATGGTACATGACCAAATCCATGGCCAAGACACCAAAGATTGCTCGCTGCATCACCTAGACACGCTTCATGACTAAAGGGTATGATAAGACATGGGATATATAAATGGTGTAAAATTAAAATCAAGCAAATAGTCTAAATCTATAACCAAGTCATCACCACTTACCGTCCGCCCAAAGTTCAAGCTTCGAAGTTAAGAAACCGGATCATGATAAACTAGGTAGCTGTGTCATTAGAGGACGTCATGATGGGCACACTACCTTTTCTTCAACTGTTGGCGCTATTACCAACTCCAATCTTCAAATGTGACCGAGGTGGCCTCCTCGATACTAAATCCATATTAAGCTCATAACATAGTTCTTATAACATTGCACTTTACAATAAACTGAATAACATAACTATTTTTTTTAAAATAAACATAACATCCCCCCACTTGAGATGAACAATGGGAATTCGGGGGGTCTTCAATGATCTATAAGAATATGTCGTCGACGAAAGCGTAATTCCCGAACCTTTCCACTTGAACCTTGAACTTAGGCAAATGATGACTTCTCAATCACAAATAAAGACTACAGGGTAAGCTAAAGTATATAGGTGTAACGAAACAATATATTGGGTTAACAAAATGAAAGGAATGGCTCAGATGGGTGTATATAGGGGTATCTTGCACTAAAGGTGAGTGCAACAAAAGGGTTTCACATGGGGGTCGAGAAGTCGAGGTGACTAATCGATAGACACACAATGGTAGGCTATTTGGGTGATAATCCTATAATACTGCCTTCTTAAACTGAAAAGTCTAAATACATCGAGCTAAACTCAACATACCTCGTCTATGGTATCGAAATGATGCAAAGGCCAAGTTCTAAAGTTTACAAGCTATCGGCGCACTCATAATTTGGTGGATTTGGGGTAAAATTTTGGAAACGGATAAGGCTAATCTCACCATAATATATCAAGGGTTATATGTGTTCGGCTAAGGTCTAATCTAGTTAGGTTAAGAAAAACATGTCAAAATTTAAAAAATGGCATAATTTTTCAAAATAAACTAGAAAAACGAGGGCAAAATAAAGTTCAAGAGATAATTCTACTCCCGTCCCCCCACTTGAATTGTACAAAGTCCCTTTTGTACTAAGCGTTAAATAAAGGTGAAGAGAAAAGTAGAATTAGAGCGAGAACTTCCCTGAAATTTGCTCCAAAAAGAAAGAACGCCCACGAAAGAGAGTCATGCCTTCGCATAAGCATCCATGAGCAAACTTCAATCCCTGAAATCATACTACCGACAAGCACAATTCTAAAAAGAAAAAAATGAAAAATGAAAATTAAACCTAACTCACTTTCGTAGGAATCACGGTTGCATTTAGCGCATGCAACAAGCCTTTTAAACCACTTGGTGTCCTAAGTGGACGAGTGTAGTCTCGTGAGGGTTTACAGGGAACACACCCACAAAGTTCATTTAAAATACTAATACAAGGTTATTGTGTTTAAAATGAAAGAAGTAATGCAGAGGATAGTTACGTCGTAACTCCAGAAGGAGTTACGCCGTAACTAGGCAAAACCTAGCATGCGCTGCAAAAGTGTAGCTATGGCGTAACCACTGAGATGGGATTACGCCGTAATTGGTAGTGCATCTGAAGTTCTGCTGCAAGGGGACTGTTACGGCGTAACCATGAGAATGAGTTATGCCGTAACTCTGGTCAGATCAGCATGCTGTAGCAGCAACTTTTCTTCGTTTCGTGCAAAAGTGGTTAAAAACACAAAACCCAACAGAAATGAAAATAAAACAAATGAAAGGGATAATTCGGGTTGTCTCCCGAAAGAGCACTTTTCTTTATTTACGAGTCTTTTAGTTAGACTCAAAGCCTCGGGGCTTTATGGTGGCCTTTGGACTTGGCCAACTTCCTCCATGTCTTTCATCAAGTTGTGTCTGACCCAAGAGACATTGGTAGCAGTGCGGAGGTACTCTTTAGTCCCTATCTTCCGAACTTTGTAAATTTTTTCATCAGGCCCCAAATGGTACCTGGTGAATTCGTATTTTTCGGCCATGATTGGTGGTGGTTTTTTATATTGAATGGCAAGAAGCTTGCTGTTGGATCGATGTACTCTAACCAAACTAACTTAAATAGCTTGTAAGGGTTTAATAACCTCGGATAAATCCTAAGTTACTAACAATGAAACACTGGACAAACTCTATTAAGTATGCGGAATTTACTTAACAAAGCTAAGAAGAATTAACTTTAAAGTTCAAACGATTTTATTAATACTTTAGAACCTGCTTGTTATACAGATTCTTAACAACTCTAAAACTCTAATAACAACTCTAAAACTCTAAAACGCATATATGAATTCGTAAACTCATAAACTCATGTACTCGTAAACTCTAATGCCAATCTAGGGGTCCTTTTATAGGCTTAAGGATAACCCTAGTCGGTTTACAATTACAAACCTTGTACGACAAGTAATACTATACTAAACTGAGAACATTCTAGAATTACATAATGATCCTTAACGATTTTTCATAGCAGTCCTTTAAGCATGCAGTACTTTGATGAATGAGCAGTACTTTGACTTTCTTCTTTAGCAGTACTTTGATTTCAGTACTTTGACTCTTCAGCACTTTAACTTTCTATATCCCAACAATCCTCCCCTAACTTGAATTCTACTTGCATGAGTTCAAGTTCCTTTGTATATTCAACTTTAACATCTTTGTCTTCAAAGAGAGATTGTGACTTTATCTTCAAATTTTGTCTTTGTAGATCCAGTGCTTATATCATCATCATCAAAGTAATCTTTATCAGTAACTCTTTTCAGCAACAATCAGCAATCTCTATCTTTTCAGCTACTCAGCAACATATGGCAGTTTGTACATCAGTTCTTTTAAGTTTCAGTCTATTCTCATCACTTCCAGGTGTGTAAACTCCTGTGAGAGGTGAATCATTGAAATCTAATGGATTTTGATGTCTCTTTACCAAAGCCATTAACTCTGGAGTAGCCAAATGTTTAGGTGTGTAAGACCATAGTACATTGATAACCATATGATTTTTAGCAAATCATCAGCTATCAACAGATTTGATTTGTCTTTACCAAAAGTTGTACCTTTTTGGACTAGTTAGTTCTTGCAACCATGGTAAACTAATTACCATATGAATGGTTTTTCCACAGCCTTTACCACAAGCCATTTTCTTGTGGGCTAGCCAACTCTTTACAT
Source organism: Chrysanthemum seticuspe (assembly GCA_019973895.1). Classification (NCBI taxonomy): domain Eukaryota; kingdom Viridiplantae; phylum Streptophyta; class Magnoliopsida; order Asterales; family Asteraceae; genus Chrysanthemum; species Chrysanthemum seticuspe. The sequence continues at coordinate 38,845,521 of BPTQ01000009.1, forward strand.
TTGCTGATATGGTGAGTTGATTACCATACAACTTATTAGCAAGTTGTCAACTATATAACGGATTTGAGATATCTTTACCAGAGCCGTTTGCTCATGGATTAGCCAGTTCTTTTGTTAAACATGGTGAACTGATAACCTAATGTTATAACCATCTCAAAAACCATTGTTGCTTTTAACTTTTGTGTCAAAATATTCTTAACAAAAGTTTTTCTTTCAAAGACATTTACTGGTTTATGATGCAAGCAGTACTTTGATTAAAATACTGTTTGTTCCAGCAGTACTTTGAATGAAATACTTGTAAAAGAATTTACACAATTAAACATCATACCAGTTATTTATGCTTCATCCTCAGCCTTTGTCCATTTGATATATAGTTCAATAATCATTAAGGCTGTGTCATTCTCTTCCTCGACTTCCATTCCATGATCCAACATCCTTCTCATAAGATCTCTTGTCAAAGTATATCTTCTTTCAGCTAGCATGTGGATCATAGTTTCATCTTCCAATTCTAATGCATGAACTCTTGATTCTTCAAAGAATCTCCAGCTTGTAATTTTCCAGTTCTCTTGATTTTGCCAGAGTTCATCATTACTTGTTTCCTCAGTCTCAAAGATGGTTGTCAGATCTCCTAATAATACTAACCCAACTCCACTTGATGGAATATGTTCAAAGTATTCTTGGACTAGTTGGTATAGTTGAAATAGATCTGCTCTATCAATAATGTGTAGTATATCCCATAGCAAATTGAAGACTCTGAAGCTTTCATCCTCTCTATGGAACATCAAATAATCTCCATCTTTTGACTCTACAACTTCAAAAGTAATCATCTTGGTCTTCTTTACTGCAACATCTTTGGATTTTGGATTCTCAAAGTCGACAACTCTAATGTAATTCCTGAGTTCATCAACTGTATCTGATCTTAGCTCAATCTTCTTTGATATCTCTTTAGTTTCAGTTGTCCTTTTTCTCTTTAAGCTTCTTTTCTTAAAATCCTCCTTGTGCTTATCATCCTTGAAAGAAATAATACTCTCAACTTGCTTCTGATAAGCTTCTATGACAGCATTGTATAAGTCTTTCATCTTAAATGGTTTAGCTTTTGTAATCCAGTAAACCCTTGACCTTTCAAGTAAGCCATCATAGCATTTCTTTCTTTAGCCTTACTTATTTGTGTTTGTGGTAAAATAGGTTCAGGTACTGGTTGAATAATTTCAGCATCAAACTTCGCTTGTAGCTCCCTTGCAGCTTCTTCATTCTTAGCCACTTCAATGGCTCTTAACTCTGCCAAGGCCAGCTTCTTTTTCTTCTTTATTTCCACCAGCTTGCCTTTACCTTTATCTTTTAGATCTATAACTGGTTGAGAAGTTTGTGGTTGTTCTTCAGTAACACCTGGAATACTAACACCTCTTGGTCTTGATAGGTTTTGCAAGGTTTCAGCAACTGTTTCATCATCACTTGCTGTGTGTTCAACCATAGGTGTATCAACTTCCTGTTCTTGTAAAATGGTAGAAGGACCAGCTTCTTCATCAAAGTTCAGAGTTCTTGGTGTTATTAGTTCTTGTCTTTGAGTATCCTGAAAACCAGTACTTTCATCTGCAGCACCTTGATCATCAGTACTTTGAACACCAGATGTTTGAACTCTAGTTCTTTCAGGCTCAGTACTTGAGATTGTAACCTGCGGTTCAGTACTTTGAGGTTCATTCTTCTTTTCTTCATAAAATTCAACATCTTCAACATCTTCTTTCAAATTCTATTGCTCTAAATTCCTCCCCAATTGGACAGAAGAATGCTGGTGAACCTTTGTGCCTGAAGACGTCTTCTTAAAAAGCTTGCGTTTCTTCTTTTCAGCTTTAACCCAGAGCCTGTGATGTTTCACTAAAGGCCAGACAGACTTCTTGAATCTTCGAAACTTGATATGCAATTTTGCAATCTGTGCAGCTTGAGCCTCAGTTGTTTTCTTTAATCTGACTAGCTCCTTTGTTAGAACATAATTGTCCAGCACTAATCTTTCAGGAGGTATTTTAGCTGCGACTCCTCCAAAGGATGGTGAAGAAATAGGAACATCTGGTTTTGACTCAATATGTGTAGTACCTCGAGAAGCAGTACCTTCAGTACCTTCATTGACATTAGTACCTTGGGAAGTAGTACCTTGTGAAGCAGTACCTCGAGAAGCAATACCTTGAGTTGAAGCAGTACCTTCTCGTTCATCACTTGCTACAGCCTCATCCCTGATAGCTTGAACGATCTCCATCATTGAAGTTGTCAATGGAGTGTTCCTTCTAGAAAATAAATCACTCTTCCTAGCCATGAAGGTGAAAATCTTGGCCGGCTGTACCACAATAGGTAATAGACTCGAAGGCTTTGGTACATCTTGAAGTTGTTTATTCAAGAAGACTTGAATAAATCTTGGATACATCAACCAACGTGATCCATGAGAGATGTGAGATAGCATACCATCTAATATTAGCCTTGAAAAGTAAAAAATACGATTTGTAGCCAATCCCAACAGTGCAGATGCTATATTAGAACCAACCCGCTCCCAGGAAGTACTTTTAGAACTGATACAATGAAGTAGAACATGAACCAAGTACTTCCAATGCGGAGTAAACAAGGGCTTCTTGAATGTTGTGTTTCAGCCAAAGACCCTTCATACCCAATATCTCTCAACGCATCCCAAAGAAGCTGTTTAGTAAATCTAATAGCTCCTTCTGCATCATCAAATAATAAGTCTTCACGAATTGATTCTTCAGTAATCTTCACAAGCCTTCCAACAACTTTAGCTTGTATATATGAATCATTATCCTCCACATGAGTCCTAGCAGTTGCCCAAAACTATTGAATCCAGGGCTCAATGACATCGGGTTCAACTAAAAGTACATAACTGATTGGAGAGCCAGTTAGAAAATCAATAATGTCATGGACTATGACATTGGCTTCAGTCTTATCCAAATTCGCCACCATGTTGTGTTTAGAGACGGTGTTTCAGTTTGCCATTGATGGTTGTAAAGAAGATTGATTATTGAATAAGTAATTGTGTGAGAGAGAGAAATATGGAAAAGATTGATAAGAATAAATATGAGAGGGAAAATCGGAAAGTAGTTATTTATAGGTAGGATTTGAAAAATCACAGCCCATAATAACAAATTACCGTTATTTGAATTTTACCCCTCTTTTTGACCGTTGGAACAGTACGTTGATAAGACAAGCAGTGCTTTCCACGTGTGCAGTACTTTCCAGAGCAGTACTTTCAGTGCAGTACTTTCATATGACAAAACAGCAGTACTTTTCCATCTTCTTCTCTATAATGACAAAAACTCCAAAGAGGCATTGTATTGCCTCCCCTCAAGCAAAGCACAAGACTGTCTAACTAACTAATCAGTCCTCCCCTTAAATATAGCTTAGTAATTAATCATTCCAATGCTTACCACCAAGTGATTGAATCTTGAAACATCAAATCCTTTGGTGTGTAAATCAGCTACATTATCATCTGTGTGAACCTTGACAACATTAATGAGCCTATGCTCATAACAATCTCTGATGAAGTGATGCCTAATCGGAATGTGCCTGGTCTTGGAATGATAAACTGGATTCTTTACAATGCAAATTGTACTCTCATTATCGATATTGATAGGAGTGTTCTTGAAGTTGAACCCATAATCCAAGAGTTGATTCTGCATCTACAAAACTTGTCCACAACAGCTTGCAGCAGCCACATATTCTGCTTCAGTAGATGATGCTGCTGCAATTGTTTGCTTCTTACACTGCCATGAGACTAATCTTATTCCAAGATATTGGCATCCTCCAGTGGTTGATCTTCTATCATAGTTGTCACCTGCATAATCACTATCTGAAAAAGCTTCTAAGTGAAAAGGGGAATCCTTTGGATACCACAACCCTAACTTAGGTTGGTGCTTCAAATAACTAAAAATTCTCTTCAGTGCATTCATATGGGAGACCTTAGATGAGACTTGATATCTTGCACATAAACAAATAGAAAACATGATATCAGGCCTAGATGCAGTTAAGTATATAAGACAGCCAATCATAGATCTGTACAGCTTGACTTCAACAGGTTGACCATCTTCATCCTTGCCCAATGAGTTGATAGACTTGATAGGTGTAGTGACTGGCTTCATAGCATCAAGGTTGAACTTCTTGAGAATGTCAGAGACATGCTTATCTTGACTTATGAAAATTCCTTCCTTTGACTGTTTAACTTGAAGTCCCAAAAAGAATGTTAACTCACCCATAGAACTCATTTGAAATTCATGTTGCATCAGCTGCTCAAACTTCTTGACCATGGACTGTTTGGTAGCTCCAAAGATGATATCATCGACATAAACTTGAACCAGCATGATATCCTTCTTATCTTTCTTGATAAACAAAGTCTTGTCAATTGCTCCCCTCCTGTAACCCTGTTGTAATAAGAAAGTAGAGAGCCTCTCATACCAAGCTCTAGGTGCTTGATGAAGGCCATAAAGAGCCTTAACCACTTTGTAGACTTTGTTTGGATGTGCAGGATCTTCAAAACCAGGAGGCTGTTTAACATAGACCTCTTCTGTAATTTTGCCATAAAGAAAGGCACTCTTGACATCCATTTGATAAAATTGAAATCCCATATAAGATGCAAAAGAAAGGAATATGCGAATGGCTTCAATCCTTGCTACAGAAGCAAATACTTCATCATAATCTACTCTTTCTTCTTGTCTGTAGCCTTGTGCTACTAATCTTGCCTTGTTCTTGATGACATTACCTCTTTCATCTCTCTTGACTCTGAAAACCCATCTTGTTCCAATAACTTTCTTTCCATCTGGTAGATCACATAGTACCCAAACTTCTTGAAGTTTGAATTGAAGAAGTTCTTCTTGCATAGCTTCAACCCAACTTTCTTTAGATAATGCTTGAGCTATATTCTTGGGTTCTTCTTAAGAGATAAAGCAAGTAAACAAGTGATCCGTGCAAAACCGTCAAGTTTTCTCACTCAAGCCGGCCACTTGTGAATGGCCGACCGTAAGAAACTTAAAACAGTTTAAACATGAATGCAATGAAGATCAGGAGAGTATAGTGTTTCCCCAGGTCGTTAAGTCCCAACGAGCTGTGCGAGAATAGTCAAACGTAAAGTGATCGAGAGGATTTGAACGGGAAAGGATAGTGATTGATCTATACCTAAAGAGAAAGCCCATAAACTACAGGGGCTTAAATGCAAATTAAAGATAATCTAAAAAGATAAAAAATATTAAATAAACGCTATCACTATATTTAAAATGATGTTTTTGTTTTTATGTTTTTATAAAACTGAAATTAAAAACTACGTAACGTACAAATGAAAACGTGAAACTTACACAATATAAATCCTAAAAATATGAAAATGACATTTTTACAAACCTAATGATAAAAGAAAATTTATAGAAAAATAAAATTATTTTTATCACTATTTATCTAATTATTATTAATTAAAAACTATTTTTAACTATTTAATAATAACCTAAATTATAAGAAAATAGGAAATAAAGCTAGAAAAATAAAATTATGACTTGGAAAAATCTAAAATATCAAAAGAGAATTTTCAAAACTATTTTTATATTTTTCTGATTATTTTTCTATTTTCTAGGAATTAAAAACTATTAAAAACTTATTAAAAAAAATACAAATTTAACTAAGAAAAATCTAGAAAAATATTTTTTTGTCTTTTTATATTTATCTTAACTTAAGAAAAATGAAAAATTATTTTTTTGAAACTTTTCTTAATTTTTTGTATTAAATGCTAATTAAAAAGGCTTAAAAACTAATTAAAATAAAGAAAAATAGCAAACAGGACAGGAAAAATCTGAAAATTTCAGGAAAACTCTAAAATTATATTTGGAATCTAGGAAAAATAGAAAAACTTGGGCTTGTGTGGAGGAATTTGAAACTGCTATGTCAAGTGCTTAGAAATAAGCACTTGAAATAAGCAAATGGTCACAAACAAGCACCAAACTGTAACAGAAGCTTGAATAAGCTAAAAGAGCTCTAAGGTAACTAAAAACAACAAGCTAGACCCTCTGGATTGCAAGATACCAAGATTTGATGAAATTGAGTTTTGTGCTAAAATCAGATTTTGAGGCCAACTTTGGGCTTAAAAATAAGCAACTAGATAAGCTAAAAACTAGAAAACAGAAGAAGGGACTTGAAGGAGACCTGGCCAAGTGCTTACAAGCCAAAGACCAGACCTTGGTGAACCAAGGTGAGCCTTGTGCAAGCTTTGCACACACCCTATGCAGACTCAGTGTTAACTGAGTCAATGCACAGGGCAAATGACCCTATGTTGACAAGCCATTTTGGGGCTTTTAGAAAATTCACAAAAATAAACTAAAATGGACATAAGAAAATAGACCAGTAGAGCTTATAGAATACAGAGTTTGACATGATTTGGCCCAAAACTGAGTCCATGAAAATTCATCTCAGTTGGTTCAAAACTGGATTTTCAGTTTTTTGACTTTTGACATGAAAATGGAAAGTTGACTTCCATGAGTTTTGATCCAAATTTCCCAACTGAAAATGATGTTATAAGATGAATAAACCTAATGCATGCTATATCTATGAGTTTTAAACATACAACAAGATTTTGATTTGCAAAATCTCTAACAGATAGCTAATTAAGACAGTGAGGGTGTAATTTTGACTTTTGTGCTTATACAGGCAAAAGTTATGACTCAAATGAGTTTCAAATGGCTAAAGAACTGTAAAGCAAATGACCTTAACCACTGCATAGCCTTCTAACTTATTTTTTCCAAGAAATCCAAACACTGTTTTAATGACTGATATGAACTTAAAATGAAACCAACCTCTTAACTAACCAATGCCATTGATTAAACTGAGCTCAATCACTGTAATGACCACTAAATAAACAAACTTAAACCATTTCTAACCATAAATACAAAAACAAACACAGAATGCAAACTGAGTAAAAAAATTGAAAATAGGATTACCACTCACAAGTGTCCAGCAATTATGTAGCAAATGTGGAACCCATAACTACATTATTCCATATCAAACCCAATCCATATCAAGTACTGCAACTCCCCAAATCACCTCCTTGCCTGCTTAACCAAGTTCTCTCCTTAGTTTGACTTTTGTTGACTTTTTACCAAAATTGCTTAGAACTGTGTTCCAAGCTTATCTCAAGCTATGATAAGCTTGAGTAAGCTTGTTTAAATGGAAATGAAGCTACTTGGAGCTTTGAATATAAGATATTGAAACTGAATTCTTCAACAGTAAACAAAAAATTATGAAACTTAGTTAAACCTTCAATTGATACTTGAATTGAGTTACAATGATTAAGTAGCTAATGTTTAATACATAAAAGCTTGAGATTACATTTTAAAAGCTAATTAAAACAGTTTAAGGAAAAAACGACATATGTTGAAAATTTAAAACCTAACTACTACTGTGTCTTCCTTCTTCTTCTCTCTTTTATAGCTCCCAATGCTTCCACGTGTCCTCTTGATCCAATCCCACCACTCTTTTGAGCCAATGGGTGAGCAGAGGCCATATTGGCCTTTATATGATTTTTGGCGGGAAATCTATTTTTTGACCTGTGTTGACTTTTAGACTGCAACTAGGGGGGGTGGCTAGGTATGATGATGAGGGGGTAGTGTTGAAGGGATAAGGGTCTGAGTGATGGGAGAGGTGTTGGGAGAAGGAGTTGCAGAGCAGGCAAGTGGAAGAAAACCATATGGGAGGGAAAGGGTAGAGTTTGACTCTGGTTTGACTTGGGGTTCAAAAAGGGAAGGGGTCACAGGTTGGCAGGGGTCCAAAATGCAAAAAGGGGTCAAAAGGTAGTTTATTAATCAAAGGACCAAAATGTAATTATCCAATTCTTGAAGGACCATTTCTGCCAACATACCAAAGTTGTCACAAGGACCAAAACTGACAAGTTCTAATAGTACAAGGACCATTTTTGACATTTTCAAATTTTCCAGGGACCAAACTTGACAATTTCAAAAGTTCAGGGACTTAAGTTGTAAATTTGTAATTTTAAATCTCAAGGACCAATTTTTATAACTTAAGAATCCCTAAGGACTTAAAATGATATTTTTCTTTATTTAGATTTACCAGGGACTGTTTTTGACAACTTTTGAAACTTGGGGGACTAAAACTGCCAATTATGCAAACTTGATACGTTTTTCACCAGATTTTGATATTTTTGCATTTAAAACACATAAAACACTTATTTGTGATATTTTTATCATTTTGATGCATTTCTGAGTGTTTTCAGATGTTTTTGCAGTTTAAATGGTACAAAAATGATGAGTATTTAGACACTCATCAATCCCCCACACTAAGATATTGCTAGTCCCTAGAAATGTTTTGAGAAAAATTAATGGATTTTATCTCTTTACCAAAAGCCATTACTTCTGGAGTAGCCAAATGTTTCAGTTCAAGTAAGAACCTTGGTACACCGATAACCAAATAATTTTGAGCAAATCACCAGCTTTCAACGGATTTGATTTGTCTTTACCAGAAGCCGTTTGCTTCTGGACTAGCCAACTCTTAGATAAATTATCAATATTATCTTTAGTGAGCTGATTACCAATTATGGTTTTTCAACTGCCTTTACCACAAGCCATAAACTTGCGGGCTAGCCAACTCTTCACTTTTAAAGATATAGTGAGCTGAATACCATACAATTTTGGGCAAATTGCAAGCCGTCAACGGATTTGAGATATCTTTACCAAGAGCCGTTTGCTCCTGGATTAGCCAATCCTTTTGTTTATTAGACAAGGCGGACTGATTACCATTTGTTGTGTTTAGTACATAGTACTTCCACTAAAAAAAAAATTTTAAAATTTGGCCATTTTGGGGGAAAAAGGGACTAAAAGGGTACATTTATGATCAAAATTCGCCATAATTTCCCCCCCACACTTAGAAATGAATATTGTCCTCAATATTCAAAGTACCGGCTGTTATGCCGAAACTTAGAACGTAAAAAGATAACATTACTAGCTAAGTGTAGAAACACAACAATTATTCTCTTTTTTAATATTTACAATTTTTATTCATTTTTTAGATCTATATACAACATGTGGGGGCATCTCCCCCACACTAGGGTGGTACACACGGGTGAAAACCCATGTTTAACTACTGTTTTTGATTACCGAGTCGTTAGCTTGACTCGACCCCGAATTAGTTTGTTCATGGGGAAGTAAGTGGAAGAGACAATCTCCATCGGACTTTCATTCAAGATGTTTGGATAAACATTGAAGCACGCGAAAGTTCCACACCGATGAGATATACAGACAGACAGACCCGGCTCACAAATGGTGCATGGAAATGCCGGGGTCAAAGATAATGTCTTCATTCCCGAAGGAGTGAAGAACAGGAGAAGTGATAGAATATATGAAGAAAAGAAAGAAAATCATGATAAAAATCATGACTAACTCTTCATCCTCAATAGGAGAATTCATAGTTTCATGAATCTCATCAGTTAAGCTCGCTTGATCAAGACATATTAAGGGTGTGTCTAGATCAAAATGGAAGTTATCATACTCCGGCGGAGATATGATATGAGTGAGTTCATCGGCGAACTACTCGTGAAGAGAATCAATCACAAGATGTAAATCTGTGAATTCTTGTTCCACTGTAGACTCATCACTATCCTCAATCTGAGTATCAAAGAGTGGATTCTCAGAAATTAAGGTGAATTCAGAGTTGAATTCAAATAGAGGATTAGTGAAAGTAGTTTTGAATGTTTCAGGAACAAAGTGATTAACATTGTCTATTGGACTGTTGGGATAAGAAGTGAGTGTACGATCATTATCAAGGAGACTTTCAGTCTCTCCCAGATCGGCTTTGAAATCAGAAAGACTATCATTACTTTCTGATGAAAGTGGATTGGTGTGAGTGAGTTCATTGGTGAACTCCTCAAGATGATGATCAGCATCAGACTGTGGGATTGATGCCTCAACATACTCGATGTTTCCATGAGAAGTACAATCGTCGCTAACATCGGAGAAAGTTTCAAAATGATCTTTTGAACACTCAAGAGGGGAAATAGAATCACACATATGATCAGAAGTTCCCTGTAACTCTCTCGGGATTGGGACAAGGTTCTCAACACTAGACTTTATGAATTCGTCCGATTCCTTTTCAGGAACAGTGTTAAGATGCTCGTCCCCCATGTTCAGAGAGTGAGTGGGAGCTTCGGGTGTGATAGCAGTTGTTTGAGATGGAATCTCAACTGCTGGGATATCATCTGATGAACTTGATGAATCAAGTGTATCTTCATCATCACTGTCATCAGGAATAAAACGAAATTGAGAGCTAGATCTGGCTGCTTTTTCTTTTGCAATTGATTCCCTAATAGATTTTTCAAAGGTAATTTGGGAATTTATTTTAGCAGCCTGATCTTCAGCTAGCAATTCTTCCATGGATTTCTCATGTGAATTTTGAATGACAGGACATTGTGGGAGTGGAGATTTGTCAAAACCGGAAGGTTGACATTGATAATCATCATGAGGACCCCCACAATATACACAAAAAAAACTGGGAGCATGGCCGAAAATTTGATCCGTGCAAAACCGTCAAAACCGTCAGCGGCGCGAAAATTTGATCCCCGGCAGCGGCGCCAAAATTTGATCCGTGCAAAACCGTCAAGTTTTCTCACTCAAGTCGGCCACTTGTGAATGGCCGACCGTAAGAAACTTAAAACAGTTTAAACACGAATGCAATGAAGATCAGGAGAGTATAGTGTTTCCCCAGGTCGTTAAGTCCCAACGAGCTGTGCGAGAATAGTCAAACGTAAACTGATCGAGAGGATTTGAACGGGAAAGGATAGTGATTGATCTATACCTAAAGAGAAAGCCCATAAACTACAGGGGCTTAAATGCAAATTAAAGATAATCTAAAAAGATAAAAAATATTAAATAAATGCTATCACTATATTTAAAATGATGTTTTTGTTTTTATGTTTTTATAAAACTGAAATTAAAAACTACGTAACGTACAAATGAAAACGTGAAAGTTACACAATATAAATCCTAAAAATATGAAAATGAAATTTTTACAAACCTAATGATAAAAGAAAATTTATAGGAAAAAAAAATTATTTTTATCACTATTTATCTAATTATTATTAATTAAAAACTATTTTTAACTATTTAATAATAACCTAAATTATAAGAAAATAAGAAATAAAGCTAGAAAAATAAAATTATGACTTGGAAAAATCTAAAATATCAAAAGAGAATTTTCAAAACTATTTTTATATTTTTCTGATTATTTTTCTATTTTCTAGGAATTAAAAACTATTAAAAACTAATTAAAAAAATACAAATTTAACTAAGAAAAATCTAGAAAAATATTTTTTTGTCTTTTTATATTTATCTTAACTTTAGAAAATTGAAAAATTATTTTTTTGAAACTTTTCTTAATTTTTTGTATTAAATGCTAATTAAAAAGGCTTAAAAACTAATTAAAATAAAGAAAAATAGCAAACAGGACAGGAAAAATCTGAAAATTTCAGGAAAACTCTAAAATTATATTTTGAATCTAGGAAAAATAGAAAAACTTGGGCTTGTGTGGAGGAATTTGAAACTGCTATGTCAAGTGCTTAGAAATAAGCACTTGAAATAAGCAAATGGTCACAAACAAGCACCACACTATAACAGAAGCTTGAATAAGCTAAAAGAGCTCTAAGGTAACTAAAAACAACAAGCTAGACCCTCTAGATTGCAAGATACCAAGATTTGATGAAATTGAGTTTTGTGCTAAAATCAGATTTTGAGGCCAACTTTGGGCTTAAAAATAAGCAACTATATAAGCTAAAAACTAGAAAACAGAAGAAGGGACTTGAAGGAGACCTGGCCAAGTGCTTACAAGCCAAAGACCAGACCTTGGTGAACCAAGGTGAGCCTTGTGCAAGCTTTGCACACACCCTGTGCAGACTCAGTGTTAACTGAGTCAATGCACAGGGCAAATGACCCTATGTTGACAAGCCATTTTGGGGCTTTTAGAAAATTCACAAAAATAAACTAAAATAGACATAAGAAAATAGACCAGTAGAGCTTATAGAATCCAGAGTTTGACATGATTTGGCCCAAAACTGAGTCCATGAAAATTCATCTCTGTTGGTTCAAAACTGGATTTTCAGTTTTTTGACTTTTGACATGAAAATGGAAAGTTGACTTCCATGAGTTTTGATCCAAATTTCCCAACTGAAAATGATGTTATAAGATGAATTAAACCTAATGCATGCTATATCTATGAGTTTTAAACATACAACAAGATTTTGATTTGCAAAATCTCTAACAGATAGCTAATTAAGACAGTGAGGGTGTAATTTTGACTTTTGTGCTTATACAGGCACAAGTTATGACTCAAATGAGTTTCAAATGGCTAAAGAACTGTAAAGCAAATGACCTTAACCACTGCATAGCCTTCTAACTTATTTTTGCCAAGAAATCCAAACACTGTTTTAATGACTGATATGAACTTAAAATGAAACCAACCTCTTAACTAACCAATGCCATTGATTAAACTGAGCTCAATCACTGTAATGACCACTAAATAAACAAACTTAATCCATTTCTAACCATAAATACAAAAACAAACACAGAATGCAAACTGAGTAAAAAAATTGAAAATAGGATTACCAGTCACAAGTGTCCAGCAATTATGTAGCCAATGTGGAACCCATAACTACATTATTCCATATCAAACCCAATCCATATCAAGTACTGCAACTCCCCAAATCACCTCCTTGCCTGCTTAACCAAGTTATCTCCTTAGTTTGACTTTTGTTGACTTTTTACCAAAATTGCTTAGAACTGTGTTCCAAGCTTATCTCAAGCTATGATAAGCTTGAGTAAGCTTGTTTAAATGGAAATGAAGCTACTTGGAGCTTTGAATATAAGATATTGAAACTGAATTCTTCAACAGTAAACAAAAAATTATGAAACTTAGTTAAACCTTCAATTGATACTTGAATTGAGTTACAATGATTAAGTAGCTAATGTTTAATACATAAAAGCTTGAGATTACATTTTAAAAGCTAATTAAAACAGTTTAAGGAAAAAACGACATATGTTGAAAATTTAAAAACTAACTACTACTGTGTCTTCCTTCTTCTTCTCTCTTTTATAGCTCTCAATGCTTCCACGTGTCCTCTTGATCCAATCCCACCACTCTTTTGAGCCAATGGGTGAGCAGAGGCCATATTGGCCTTTATATGATTTTTGGCGGGAAATCTATTTTTTGACCTGTGTTGACTTTTAGACTGCAACTAGGGGGGGTGGCTAGGTATGATGATGAGGGGGTAGTGTTGAAGGGATAAGGGTCTGAGTGATGGGAGAGGTGTTGGGAGAAGGAGTTGCAGAGCAGGCAAGTGGAAGAAAACCATATGGGAGGGAAAGGGTAGAGTTTGACTCTGGTTTGACTTGGGGTTCAAAAAGGGAAGGGGTCACAGGTTGGCAGGGGTCCAAAATGCAAAAAGGGGTCAAAAGGTAGTTTATTAATCAAAGGACCAAAATGTAATTATCCAATTCTTGAAGGACCATTTCTGCCAACATACCAAAGTTGTCACAAGGACCAAAACTGACAAGTTCTAATAGTACAAGGACCATTTTTGACATTTTCAAATTTTCCAGGGACCAAACTTGACAATTTCAAAAGTTCAGGGACTTAAGTTGTAAATTTGTAATTTTAAATCTCAAGGACCAATTTTTACAACTTAAGAATCCCTAAGGACTTAAAATGATATTTTTCTTTATTTAGATTTACCAGGGACTGTTTTTGACAACTTTTGAAACTTGGGGGACTAAAATTGCCAATTATGCAAACTTGATACGTTTTTCACCAGATTTTGATATTTTTGCATTTAAAACACATAAAACACTTATTTGTGATATTTTTATCATTTTGATGCATTTCTGAGTGTTTTCAGATGTTTTTGCAGTTTAAATGGTACAAAAATGATGAGTATTTAGACACTCATCAATCCCCCACACTAAGATATTGCTAGTCCCTAGCAATGTTTTGAGAAAAATTAATGGATTTTATCTCTTTACCAAAAGCCATTACTTCTGGAGTAGCCAAATGTTTCAGTTCAAATAAGAACCTTGGTACACCGATAACCAAATGATTTTGAGCAAATCACCAGCTTTCAACGGATTTGATTTGTCTTTACCAGAAGCCGTTTGCTTCTGGACTAGCCAACTCTTAGATAAATTATCAATATTATCTTTGGTGAGCTGATTACCAATTATGGTTTTTCAACTGCCTTTACCACAAGCCATAAACTTGTGGGCTAGCCAACTCTTCACTTTTAAGGATATGGTGAGCTGAATACCATACAATATTGGGCAAATTGCAAGCCGTCAACGGATTTGAGATATCTTTACCAAGAGCCGTTTGCTCCTGGATTAGCCAATCCTTTTGTTTATTAGACAAGGCGGACTGATTACCATTTGTTGTGTTTAGTACATAATACTTCTACTAAAAAAACATTTTTAAAATTTGGCCATTTTGGGGGAAAAAGGGACTAAAAGGGTACATTTATGATCAAAATTCGCCAGAATTTCCCCCCCACACTTAGAAATGAATATTGTCCTCAATATTCAAAGTACCGGCTGTTATGCCGAAACTTAGAACGTAAAAAGATAACATTACTAGCTAAGTGTAGAAACACAACAATTATTCTCTTTTTTAATATTTACAATTTTTATTCATTTTTTAGATCTATATACAACATGTGGGGGCATCTCCCCCACACTAGGGTGGTACACACGGGTGAAAACCCATGTTTAACTACTGTTTTTGATTACCGAGTCGCTAGCTTGACTCGACCCCGAATTAGTTTGTTCATGGGGAAGTAAGTGGAAGAGACAATCTCCATCGGACTTTCATTCAAGATGTTTGGATAAACATTGAAGCACGCGAAAGTTCCACACCGATGAGATATACAGACAGACAGACCCGGCTCACAAATGGTGCATGGAAATGCCGGGGTCAAAGATAATGTCTTCATTCCCGAAGGAATGAAGAACAGGAGAAGTGATAGAATATATGAAGAAAAGAAAGAAAATCATGATAAAAATCATGACTAACTCTTCATCCTCAATAGGAGAATTCATAGTTTCATGAATCTCATCAGTTAAGCTCGCTTGATCAAGACATATTAAGGGTGTGTCTAGATCAAAATGGAAGTTATCATACTCCGGCGGAGATATGATATGAGTGAGTTCATCGGCGAACTCCTCGTGAAGAGAATCAATCAGAAGATGTAAATCTGTGAATTCTTGTTCCACTGTAGACTCATCACTATCCTCAATCTGAGTATCAAAGAGTGGATTCTCAGAAATTAAGGGTGAATTCAGAGTTGAATTCAAATAGAGGATTAGTGAAAGTAGTTTTGAATGTTTCAGGAACAAAGTGATTAACATTCTCTATTGGACTGTTGGGATAAGAAGTGAGTGTACGATCATTATCAAGGAGACTTTCAGTCTCTCCCAGATCGGCTTTGAAATCAGAAAGACTATCATTACTTTCTGATGAAAGTGGATTGGTGTGAGTGAGTTCATTGGTGAACTCCTCAAGATGATGATCAGCATCAGACTTTGGGATTGATGCCTCAACATACTCGATGTTTCCATGAGAAGTACAATCGTCGCTAACATCGGAGAAAGTTTCAAAATGATCTTTTGAACACTCAAGAGGGGAAATAGAATCACACATATGATCAGAAGTTCCCTGTAACTCTCTCGGGATTGGGACAAGGTTCTCAACACTAGACTTTATGAATTCGTCCGATTCCTTTTCAGGAACAGTGTTAAGATGCTCGTCGCCCATGTTCAGAGAGTGAGTGGGAGCTTCGGGTGTGATAGCAGTTGTTTGAGATGGAATCTCAACTGCTGGGATATCATCTGATGAACTTGATGAATCAAGTGTATCTTCATCATCACTGTCATCAGGAATAAAACGAAATTGAGAGCTAGATCTGGCTGCTTTTTCTTTTGCAATTGATTCCCTAATAGATTTTTCAAAGGCAATTTGGGAATTTATTTTAGCAGCTTGATCTTCAGCTAGCAATTCTTCCATGGATTTCTCATGTGAATTTTGAATGACAGGACATTGTGGGAGTGGAGATTTGTCAAAACCGGAAGGTTAACATTGATAAGCATCATGAGGACCCCCACAATATACACAAGAAAAACTGGGAGCATGGCCAAAAATTTGATCCGTGCAAAACCGTCAAAACCGTCAGCGGCGCGAAAATTTGATCCCTGGCAGCGGCGCCAAAATTTGATCCGTGCAAAACCGTCAAGTTTTCTCACTCAAGCCGGCCACTTGTGAATGGCCGACCGTAAGAAACTTAAAACAGTTTAAACACGAATGCAATGAAGATCAGGAGAGTATAGTGTTTCCCCAGGTCGTTAAGTCCCAACGAGCTGTGCGAGAATAGTCAAACGTAAAGTGATCGAGAGGATTTGAACGGGAAAGGATAGTGATTGATCTATACCTAAAGAGAAAGCCCATAAACTACAGGGGCTTAAATGCAAATTAAAGATAATCTAAAAAGATAAAAAAATATTAAATAAACGCTATCACTATATTTAAAATGATGTTTTTGTTTTTATGTTTTTATAAAACTGAAATTAAAAACTACGTAACGTACAAATGAAAACGTGAAACTTACACAATATAAATCCTAAAAATATGAAAATGACATTTTTTACAAACCTAATGATAAAAGAAAATTTATAGAAAAAGAAAATTATTTTTATCACTATTTATCTAATTATTATTAATTAAAAACTATTTTTAACTATTTAATAATAACCTAAATTATAAGAAAATAGGAAATAAAGCTAGAAAAATAAAATTATGACTTGGAAAAATCTAAAATATCAAAAGAGAATTTTAAAAACTATTTTTATATTATTCTGATTATTTTTCTATTTTCTAGGAATTAAAAACTATTAAAAACTAATTAAAAAAAATACAAATTTAACTAAGAAAAATCTAGAAAAATATTTTTTTGTCTTTTTATATTTATCTTAACTTAAGAAAAATGAAAAATTATTTTTTTGAAACTTTTCTTAATTTTTTGTATTAAATGCTAATTAAAAAGGCTTAAAAACTAATTAAAATAAAGAAAAATAGCAAAAAGGACAGGAAAAATCTGAAAATTTCAGGAAAACTCTAAAATTATATTTGGAATCTAGAAAAAATAGAAAAACTTGGGCTTGTGTGGAGGAATTTGAAACTGCTATGTCAAGTGCTTAGAAATAAGCACTTGAAATAAGCAAATGGTCACAAACAAGCACCAAACTGTAACAGAAGCTTGAATAAGCTAAAAGAGCTCTAAGGTAACTAAAAACAACAAGCTAGACCCTCTGGATTGCAAGATACCAAGATTTGATGAAATTGAGTTTTGTGCTAAAATCAGATTTTGAGGCCAACTTTGGGCTTAAAAATAAGCAACTAGATAAGCTAAAAACTATAAAACATAAGAAGGGACTTGAAGGATACCTGGCCAAGTGCTTACAAGCCAAAGACCAGACCTTGGTGAACCAAGGTGAGCCTTGTGCAAGCTTTGCACACACCCTATGCAGACTCAGTGTTAACTGAGTCAATGCACAGGGCAAATGACCCTATGTTGACAAGCCATTTGGGGGCTTTTAGAAAATTCACAAAAATAAACTAAAATGGACATAAGAAAATAGACCAGTAGAGCTTATAGAATCCAGAGTTTGACATGATTTGGCCCAAAACTGAGTCCATGAAAATTCATCTCAGTTGGTTCAAAACTGGATATTCAATTTTTTGACTTTTGACATGAAAATGGAAAGTTGACTTCCATGAGTTTTGATCCAAATTTCCCAACTGAAAATGATGTTATAAGATGAATTAAACCTAATGCATGCTATATCTATGAGTTTTAAACATACAACAAGATTTTGATTTGCAAAATCTCTAACAGATAGCTAATTAAGACAGTGAGGGTGTAATTTTGACTTTTGTGCTTATACAGGCACAAGTTATGACTCAAATGAGTTTCAAATGGCTAAAGAACTGTAAAGCAAATGACCTTAACCACTGCATAGCCTTCTAACTTATTTTTGCCAAGAAATCCAAACACTGTTTTAATGACTGATATGAACTTAAAATGAAACCAACCTCTTAACTAACCAATGCCATTGATTAAACTGAGCTCAATCACTGTAATGACCACTAAATAAACAAACTTAAACCATTTCTAACCATAAATACAAAAACAAACACAGAATGCAAACTGAGTAAAAAAATTGAAAATAGGATTACCACTCACAAGTGTCCAACAATTATGTAGCCAATGTGGAACCCATAACTACATTATTCCATATCAAACCCAATCCATATCAAGTACTGCAACTCCCCAAATCACCTCCTTGCCTGCTTAACCAAGTTCTCTCCTTAGTTTGACTTTTGTTGACTTTTTACCAAAATTGCTTAGAACTGTGTTCCAAGCTTATCTCAAGCTATGATAAGCTTGAGTAAGCTTGTTTAAATGGAAATGAAGCTACTTGGAGCTTTGAATATAAGATATTGAAACTGAATTCTTCAACAGTAAACAAAAAATTATGAAACTTAGTTAAACCTTCAATTGATACTTGAATTGAGTTACAATGATTAAGTAGCTAATGTTTAATACATAAAAGCTTGAGATTACATTTTAAAAGCTAATTAAAATAGTTTAAGGAAAAAATGACATATGTTGAAAATTTAAAAACTAACTACTACTGTGTCTTCCTTCTTCTTCTCTCTTTTATAGCTCCCAATGCTTCCACGTGTCCTCTTGATCCAATCCCACCACTCTTTTGAGCCAATGGGTGAGCAGAGGCCATATTGGCCTTTATATGATTTTTGGCGGGAAATCTATTTTTTCACCTGTGTTGACTTTTAGACTGCAACTAGGGGGGGGTGGCTAGGTATGATGATGAGGGGGTAGTGTTGAAGGGATAAGGGTCTGAGTGATGGGAGAGGTGTTAGGAGAAGGAGTTGCAGAGCAGGCAAGTGGAAGAAAACCATATGGGAGGGAAAGGGTAGAGTTTGACTCTGGTTTGACTTGGGGTTCAAAAAGGGAAGGGGTCACAGGTTGGCAGGGGTCCAAAATGCAAAAAGGGGTCAAAAGGTAGTTTATTAATCAAAGGACCAAAATGTAATTATCTAATTCTTGAAGGACCATTTCTGCCAACATACCAAAGTTGTCACAAGGACCAAAACTTACAAGTTCTAATAGTAAAAGGACCATTTTTGACATTTTCAAATTTTCCAGGGACCAAACTTGACAATTTCAAAAGTTCAGGGACTTAAGTTGTAAATTTGTAATTTTAAATCTCAAGCACCAATTTTTACAACTTAAGAATCCCTAAGGACTTAAAATGATATTTTTCTTTATTTAGATTTACCAGGGACTGTTTTTGACAACTTTTGAAACTTGGGGGACTAAAACTGCCAATTATGCAAACTTGATACGTTTTTCACCAGATTTTGATATTTTTGCATTTAAAACACATAAAACACTTATTTGTGATATTTTTATCATTTTGATGCATTTCTGAGTGTTTTCAGATGTTTTTGCAGTTTAAATGGTACAAAAATGTGAGTATTTAGACACTCATCAACAAGCATGTTTGATGATCCTTATGATTCAGGCCTTTATTTTTATAGAAAAAGCTAAGTAAAGCATTGTGAGGTTTAGACAAACCCTTAGCTTTGGTTCTTGTAAGCACTCCAGAGGTAGAAGGTCCAATAATTTGACCAGTGGGATGATCTTTGTGAATTCTTAATATAGGAGTCTGTGGTACTGCAAGATCATCATCCAAAATTTTGAAATCAGCACCTTCATTGGTATTGGATAAAATACCTTCATCATCTAGTTCATCTTCAGTGTCTTCTAAATCAGGCATGGTTGGATCATCATCAAAAGTACTGTCAATTAGTGCAGCAGTACTTTGATCCAAAGTACTGTTATCCAAAGTACTGTGAGGGTATTCTGTATACTTACCCTTTCTCTTTTCTTCTTCAAAAGATCTCCTTTGTGCATCCTCATAGGATTGTGAGAGTGTTTCTTGAATAAGCATCCTATGAAGTTCATCTTGAATGGCTTGATCTTCAGCAGTCAAAGGAGTTTTTGGGTTATCAGTACTTTTCTCTGACTCAACACTTATAGGTTCTTCATCAGGAACAGCATCAGGTTTAATATTGACTGATTGAAAAATGTACTGTAAGTCATCTTCTTTGTGATCAACTTGATTTTCTTCTCTAACAGGAACATAATTCATAGAAGGAGTCAAAACCTCAAGATCAAACATCCAATCATTACCTTTACCCTTCTGATTTTCTTGATCTTCTAAAAATTCAACATGAAGACAATCTTGAACCTTTTTGGTGACCCTGTTATACACTCTAAATCCTTTGCTATTGGTGCAGTACCCCAATAAGTATCCTTCTTCTGACTTCCCATTAAATTTTCCCAAATTGTCAATCGTGTTGAGAATAGTCAGAGGGCATCCAAAAGGTTTCATAAAATGAATGTTGGGTTTGTTTCCCATCAGCAACTCATAAGGTGTCTTTATCTGAGGTTTGGTGACTGATACTCTATTAAGCACATAGCAAGCAGTACTTACAGCTTCAGCCCAGAATTGAATAGGTAATAATGAGTCTGCAAGCATTGTTCTGGATGCTTCAATAAAAATTCTGTTCTTTCTTTCTGCAACACCATTCTGCTGTGGAGTTCTAGCAATACTGAACTCCCTCTTGATTCCTTTCTTAGCACAAAATTCATCCATAAGCTTGTTCTTGAATTCAGTCCCATTATCACATCTAATACCTCTTACTTTAAGTCTCAGTTGATTTTCAAGGGCTATTATAAGATCATTAGTAGCATCAAAGGTGTCATCTTTAAATCCCAAGAAAAATACCCAACTAAATCTACTGCAATCATCTGTCACAACTAGACAGTACTTCTTCTTGTTTAGAATAGCAACAGAAACAGGTCCAAACAAATCCATATGCAACAACTCCAAAGGTTCTCGAATAGTTCTTTCCTCAAGCTTCTTGCATGAAGCTTTGTGTTGTTTACCTTTCTTGCATGCCAAACATGAGGGATCATTCTTGTAAGTCTTGGAAGGTAATCCTCTAACTAAATTTCCTTTGACCAATTTGTTGATATTCTTGAAATTAACATGGTCTAATCTTCTATGCCATTGATGTGCTTCTTCAAGTGATGCCTTTGCTACTAGACATGTTGCTCTTCCAGAAGATTGAAGACTCTTCATATCCAGACTGTACACATCATTGGTTCTTGGTACTCTCAGTACTACCAAGTTATCATCAATAGTCTTGAAATCAGGGGAAAGAATGAGACATTATGTGTCAGTAAATAACATAGGGTGCTTCTTATCACAGATCTGATACTGACAAAAGGTTAAACTTGAGCTCCTTCACATATCTAACATTCTCAAAATCTATGCTTCCTGCCTTAATAGTTCCTTTGCCTGTAATTCTTCCTCCACTAGCATCATTCCCAAATGCAACTCTTCCTCCACAATAGGATCTAAAATCTGACAGAATATCCTTATCTCCTGTCATGCTTCCAGAGCAACCACTATCCACAATTAGATGATCTTTCAGCTCTTCTTCTGGGTTTCCCTGCACAAAGATCTGAGTGTTAGTTAATTTTAGGAACCCAAGCCATTACTGACTTGTGTTCCCCTTGTGGAGTTACATACTTAAATTCTTTAAGTATGTAATTGCCACTGTCTTTAAGCACATGATCAATTATCTTTGTTTGTTCCAAAACTTGTGTTGGTTTTTCAATAAAAATCTCCTTTTCATTCAAGTTTTCTTTATTATTTTCAACCAAAATCTCCGTTTCACTCACACTTGCTGAAAGTACTGTTTATTCCCCAACAGTACTTTCCTTCTTAACCCAGTATTTTTTAACTTCTGGATTAGGACTCTTTGATCTAGACACTCTTGTTGAATTGTAACGCCTTCTAGATTGATAGTAGTTAGGTCTCCAAGGATTTCTATTCCAAAGAGTGCTAGCAGTTCCTTGATTGTTTGAAAATCAAGCAATACTTTGAGAAGGTACTGTTTTTGGCTTAAAAGTACCTTGAAAAGTGTTTGAAGGTACTGGGGGTTTTGAAAAAGGTCTTCTCTGGTGAGGGTACCTATAGTCTTTTAAGAAATTACTATGGTTAACCCTATGTGAATGACTCCAAACTGGTCTAGTTTCCCTTGGTTTTTGGTTGGCAGTTCTGTTCTTTGGGAATTTGCTTAGGTAATCTGAGTGAAAGTCATAGTCCTTAATCAAATGAGTAGGACTATAACAAACAAAACACAATTTTTGACCTGTAATCCCAAAATTGTTTCCTCTGTGTGTATGACCAAACCTATCTTGTCTTCTAGGTGAATGATGAGAATTGTTATGACCAGAGTTATCCCAAAAAGGTTTAGAAGTATTTTGAAAAGGTTTTCTTGATGGTACTGCTGGACGTCTAACAGTACTTTGAGAAGAACGTACTGCTTGACCCTTAACAATGTTATCCTTTGGTTTCTCAATTATTTCTTTTGGTGTGTCAAAACTAGAGGGACCTGTATTAGATTGACCTGTAAGCTTTTTCCTAAACTCTAGGTTGTCTACTCCAAAACAAGAAACATCAGTCCTAGGTGGTTGGAAACTACCAGTGGCATGTGGAACTGCATTATAACCATTGTCCTTGTTAAACTCAGGAGGTGTTTGACTAGTAGATTCCTCATTACTAGATGTGTCTACATAGTTAATGAGTTCATCATCACTAGTTGTTACGTCCTCAAAATCACATTCATCCTGATCACTAGGTAGGTTTTCATCTGTGCTACTAAAGTCAATGCCAAAACCTAGTCCATTTTTAAGATAAGCTCTTTTCTGCTTTTCTACAAAGCTAACATGTGAAAGACCAGATTTTCCCTAGGTAGCAAACTTTTCTAGCAATTCATCCCTTTCCTTAGTTATCTTATCTAATTCAGCAACCTTACATCCTAACTTCCATTCACTTAATTTTAATTGGTAATCCTGTTGTTCATACTTTTCTGCC
The DNA here is from genome assembly GCA_019973895.1 of Chrysanthemum seticuspe. Taxonomy (NCBI): domain Eukaryota; kingdom Viridiplantae; phylum Streptophyta; class Magnoliopsida; order Asterales; family Asteraceae; genus Chrysanthemum; species Chrysanthemum seticuspe. The sequence goes on from BPTQ01000009.1 coordinate 38,868,620, forward strand.
CAAGCCATTTCATTATTTTCATGTGTTATTATTTTGGCTTCCATAGAATCTAAAGTAATTTGATAACCAGCTACCTCAGCTCTAGCCCTTCTACAGTTATCTCTTTCAGTTACATAATTAGTAAGTACCTTTTGATAAAAATCATGACACTTAGAGCATACCTCAAAGATAGGGGGTGGACTTGGTGAAGTAGCTACCATAGCAAGCAGAACAGGTTCATCTTCATTCTCCATGCTCCAATCAAAGCTTCCAAGACCGTCTCTGGATTCCAAAGCAGCAAATCCAAGTTCCTCATCAAAAGCTGTGCTCCAATCAAACTCTTCCATTGACTCTTCCACAGCTACCATACAATAGGTTACTGGTTCATCATCAAACTCAGCACTCCAGTCAACCTCTGATAGATTTTATTGAGCAACCAAAGCTTTTGTTTCAGTAATAGGAATTTCCTTTAGTTCATGCTTTGGTTTCTCAGTCATCCTGTTTGCCTGATATTTAGCAAACCTGCATTCCCTTGCAAAGTGTCCAGTCTTCTGACAGTTAAAGCATTCAATCTTGAATTTGTCAAAAGTAATACCCTGTTTAGGCTTGAAGTCAATGCCTCTTTCTATTTTCTTCATGAATTTCTTGATTCTTGCAGTGATCATAGCAACCTGCCACCTTATATCAATTTCTTCAAGAGCATCCTCTTCAATTTGTGACAAGTCTTCTTCATAAGTAACAGGTAAGGTAGCTTGCTGAGCGAAGAATAAGCATACAACTTCATCAGAATGGAGGGTGTTTGTTGGTGATGATATGGGGTTGGTCATTGTTGTGATAGAATGAGCAGGATGACCAGTACTTTGAGAAACAGTACTTTGAGTAGGGTAAGCAGTACTTTTAGTGGACACAAGAGCTATACTGTGAGACTTTGAATTTGTTAGGCCATTCATCTCATGCTCATACACCTTCAGATGGTTGTAGAGATCATCAAAGTCCATAGTGTCCAAACCGGGTTGTCCTCTGATCATAGTTGCAATCACATGCCATGTGTGATGGATCTGGACACACACCTTGTGTCAATGATATTTTGTATAATATTATTAAGCACGCGGAATTTACTTAGTAATACTTAGAAGATGGATTGTATGATGTTATGTAAGTAAACACAGATTAAACACAAAACTTAAGCTCCAATATTATTAATGAATAATACGAGTGATCTTAGCTTATCACTAGGGTTACACCTTGAAGCCTTTGTGAGTAATATGTAGGTAATTTTCTAGTACGTAAGACAATGACCTAGGACCTCCTTTTATACAACAAGGAGTCCTTTACAAGATAAGTATAAAGCTAAAATTATAGAATATACACAATATCTATTCTATACTTATCTAGACGCGTTTTCCTATAGCAATGGTAATAATGTACCAGCAGTGGTAATACGTTTCCACTGCTAGTGTTAATCCGAGCAATGTAAACCACAGCTATCCGTGGTAACGGATTATTCCCAACAATCCTCCCCTAAACTTATGATTTCTCTGCAAATCAATAAGTTTCTTCAATATGCATTATCTTCAAGGATTTGGGGAATTTAACCAAACACTTTACTTCTTACTTAACTTCTGAATAGCTCTTGAACATTGATCTTGAAGCCTGAGTAACAATGCTCTGACCTTCTCATTTTCTTCATGAACTCTTATAGTAGTACATAGCATCACTGTGAGAGTTCCAGCTCTGAGTGGATATTCTTTCTCAGCAAGCATGAATGCATCTTCTCCATTTGCTGTCGAAACATGATGAACTTCACATGAATCATAGTAAAACCATTTAGTACCAAGACATGTACATGAGAATTTCTAGAAATCATCATTAACATTTGGTTCATAGAGCCTTCTAAGATTAACCTATAACTGCATCTCCTTCACATCTTTGAGATCTTGAGCATTAAACCTGTCTTGAACTAACCTCCATAATGTATCAAGGTCATCTCTGTCAAAAGCTTTTATAAGATCTTCAAATTGAATGAATGATGAAGTTTCACCACCTAGCCTTGTGATCTTCTATGTTGGAGCAAAATTGCTAGCAGTGTAAACTTCCCAATCAATGATATGATATCGAACTTATAGTGGTTCTGGATAAAAATCTTCTTCTTCAATCAAAATCATTCCAGTCAGTTGTTCTTCAGTGAATTTCTCATTGGGAATTTCTTTCTCAGTAGACATTTCTTGTTCTTCAGCAACCTTAGTCTTCTTAACAGTATGATAATCACTTTCTTTGGCCTTTCTCTTTAATCCAGGAAACCTTTTTGCTTCTTCTTCAGAGCCTATTGAAATAAAATCTCTATCATGTTACTGAAATCTGTAGTAGATACCTTCAACTTGATTATCAGTCATTCCTTTGAATTGATGCTTTTTCCAACCACCAACATGACAACAATAAGTCTTCATGTATGAAATAATTTGTGCCTTGGTTGGTTGTCTTTGTTTCTTTTGACCCTTTCTGACTGTACTAATCACATCTTCAAGTGCTTGATTGTTCTTCATTTGAATGAAATCCTTCAACTGAGCAGTTCTGTGTTCTTCAGTTAAGGATGCATCAGCTACAACGTCAATTGCCTTTTTCCTGATCATTTGATTATTAGCAAACAAAAACTCAATATCATATTCAGTAAGAACATAGCTAAACTCTGGAGTCTTCTCTCTAAGTATTGTAGGTTGAACAGTGGAAAGAGGATCTTCAATAAAATCTTCCATTCTATTCAATCTTTTAGTCTCCAAAAAGCTTGCAACTTCCATTTCTTCAAGCTTTTTCTTTTCAGCAGCTTGTTCTTCAGTAATCTTCTTAGCAACTTCTCTATCAAGAGCAATCTGTGCTTGTTGTTTCTTTGAAATCTTTCTTCCAGTTTGCTCTACACTTTCCATAACTGCTTTACCTTTGTCTTTCTTCAGTTTATCAAATTCTTCACTTGCAGTGGCAATATTTGGCTCTGCAGTGGAAATGGAATCAGTGGTAAAATCAGTTGCAGTACAGAAAATATCTTGATCATCAAGTTGCTCTCCATGAGTATCAGCTTCCTTTGCTCCTTTACTTATATCTCCTTCATCTTTAAAATCAATTTTCCTCCCCTTAGTGTCAGCACCTATTTTCCTCCCCTGTTTGGGAGAATTTCCCAAATCATGATCAACTGAATCACCATCAGTAGATGAGGATGAAGATGAGATCACCAATGTTGCAGTCTTCTTGTGCTTTTTCAACCCCTGCAACTCATTCTTCAAGGTCTGTATCTCTTCTTTTAAATGTGTAATATCCTTGGCATGCTGCTTCTTGACATGTGCCAAGTCCTTCTATAGAGCTTCAACCTGCTTGGCTAACTTTGTACACAAAACCATCAATTCCAATTGTTGCCCACTTCCCTCATCACTTCCAACTGTGTGACCTGTTGGGAGAGGTGAATCATGGGGCATTGGCTCAGAGTCCTCCCTAGTTGGACTAGGTTAAAGTATTGAACCACCACTACTTGTTCCTAGACCAAAAGGTTCAGAAACATGTTGTGTTGTCATGAGAGAAGCTGACTTGCATTTCCTCTCATAGGTGTGAGAAATAGGTGGAGTATAATCAATGTTTGGAACAGCGATTATGGGTGTGTTTTGTTCAGCTGTAATCTTTGCAAGCATTTGAGGTAAAAGTGGTGTAAAAAGCATGTTGCCATCTCTATTCATGTTTTGAAAAGCTTTAGGCTTTAGGCAACTGATTTCATAAATAGTATTATGGGGTTGCAGTTGAAACTCATTTAGCACTGCTTGCACAAACCTTGGATACATTAAAATTTTTGTTGAACTCTTTACATTGCCAGTCATACTTGTAAAAATATAATTTGACCAGTTAAAAATGTTATCAGTGGCTAGACAAACCAAAGGGTAAGCCATTGTTGAACTAAATTGCTCATAAGATGTTTTCTTTGGACTAAGACAATGTAAGAGAGTATGAATCAAGAATCTCCATTGGGGACAAAAACCACTCTTTTTGAAAGTAGCCTTTTTGTCAGTGGTATCATACCCCATGGATGATAAAGTATCATGAATTTCAGGCATAGGTAATGTGATGAGACCATTGAGATCACCCAATTGGAGTACTCTCCTTAAGGATGCCTCAGTAACATCAATAGTTACCCCATCCACAGTGGCTCTTAGAGCATCCACTGTTTCATGTGTATCTCCATTCTCAAGTGTTATGGACTTAGCAGAAGTCCAAAACTGTTTAATTTGAGAGAAATAGATTATGGGTTTTAAAAGCAAAGCATACCTTATATGGGTGGTATTGAGAAAGTCCACAATCTGATGAAAAACAGGGCCACTCTTCTCGTTTGACTACTGTAGGTAGGCCACTAGGTTGTGCTCATCTGCAAATTTTAAAGGTGCCATAGAAACTTTTGATGAAAAACGATATTATGTCAGTAAGAATTGAAAGAATAACTAGCCAATTGAGAGAGAAAGATATATAGGGTTAGGGTTTAGTATTATTGCGCAAGAAAAATTATCTTTAGAAAGTATTTATCACTATATGGAAAGAAGATAATTTCCTTAAAATTTTAACCCTATATATATGGAAATCAGTGGTTACTTTCAACGGCTAGTAAAAAATAAGTTACTGACACAATCAGTTGTAACGGCTAGAAAAACAGTGGTAAAATAACACTGTCAGTGGAAACTGTGAACTAGCAGTGGTAATTTTTCACAAAAATTTCAAAGAGCAGTGGTAAATAAAATCATATGAAAACTAGACTGCTCTTATCATAGTTTTTAGAAAACTACCAGCTATCAACGGATTTGATATGTCTTTAACATGAGCCGTTTGCTATGGACTAGCCAACTCTTAATCATAAAGAATATGGTGAGTTGATAACCATATAGTTTTTGGTAAACTATCAACCATAAACGGATTTGTCAAGTCTTTACAAGTAGCCGTTTGCTCTGGACTAGTTGATTCTTACGTGGATTAGACATGGTGAATCAATAACCATTTGTTGTGTATCTTAGTTATACACCTTTTAAGATCAACTCCCATCAAAGCTTGGTTATGTATCTATAATAGATAGGAATAACCAACTTGTTATTAACCAAAGTTACCTTTAACCAAACCATTACCCAAGTAAAATATCTTCCAAAGTCAACCCGATAATATCTATATTTACTCCTTAACCTACCAAAATAGGGAAAAGTAAATATACTCATTAATTAACCCTTTCAACCGACTTTGTCTATATAAGGAGGCTTGGCTTTTTGTAACCTTCATCAAAGCATGTTCAAACACACAATATCCCTAAAATAATCATGAGCAATCCTTCCAACACCATTGACATCTCCTCTGATTCAGAAGAAGAATATGTGATCGAGTCAGAGACTTCCTCAGAGGCATCAGGATGGGCTAGATACTTCCCAGCTTGGGCTGGAAGTACTTCATCCAAGAAGTATACTAAAGAGACTGTCAAGCGTGTACCTGCTGCAAAACCTGCACCATCTCTTGAGTTTTACTCCAGCTCATCAGATGATGATGAGACGAATGATGAGACCTATTCCATGGCCAATGATTTGCCAAAGGCTCTTTTAAATGCACTGGAAACAGCAATCTCCAATATGAAGCAGATATCCATCCCAACGAAGCCTGCAATGCTACCAAAGCCTCCTCCACAAGTTCTTGGTCTTCCATGTCCAAGAATGCAATCCATCTTTGAGAACAAAAGGAAGAGGGCATAGAAAAACAAGCATGACTATGTGGGCAAAGGCAAGAAGCCAATGGAGTAGCTGAAGTTAGGTGTAGAATGTGCTAGGTTGCAGTCTTTTGTGTTTTGATGATTAGAAGTACTTTCACTTTGGTTGTAATGAATCATGAAATGAAGTTCCTTTGTTTTCCTTTTTCCACTGTAAAAGCAAGCTTGCTACCACTTTTTGCAATATAGTTCCCACTGTTAAAAATAATTCTTGCATAAAAATCAGTGGAAAACTAGAAAGACAAACACTAAAGAGTAACTATTCAATGTAAACAAGGAATCCTTCAAATATGCATATCACAAACATAAACCAAACACTGGAATCACTGTTGAGGTTAGCAATGGTTAGTGTATATCAAGGAATGAATATAGCAGTGGCTATAGTCAACTAAGTCAACTCATAGACACTGATACGCTTTCCAATGCCACAGGACTCCATTTACTTCTCAACTACTTACACCTTCCCCTCATTAACTTACTAAATCCAACTTAAACTTGTATTAAAGAACCAAACACCCACAACCTTCTATAACACCAACACTTCTCACTTAAAGGATTTCAAAAGATCACTATGAGCAGGTCCAATCCAATCAATCTTTCCTGAGACATTTCATTTTCTGACAGTGTATGGGATGACTTTGTGTTGAACAACCCAAGCAGAGTAGCGAAAGAAGAGTTTGAAGAAGTGTCATCCAGAAAGAGATCTCATATGTCCATGAGTATCATCCCATCATTTGCTGGTCCATCAAATTTGCAACCAGTACCTCAAGATGCTTTGACCAAGGGAGATAGTTCAATAAGTTTTTATATTTCTCCCTATGAGGACACAGATGATGAGACTTCCACAAGAGCCTTGAGTGTGCCTCCCCTTGCTGCAATACACCCTAATGAAGAGCTTCAAGCACCACGTGCAAGAGCCTTGAGAGCAGCACCACCATCAGCTGGTCCTTCATCATCCTCTCCACCAGTCAGAGAAGTGGTTAGGGGTTTAGCATACCGTATGAGTGGATTGACATGCATGGAGCTCCTAAGGTGATGCCAAAGTCGGGCTTCCCAAAGAAACCATAGATGGTAGATGGTGGGTAGGTTGGGGATGGGTTATGAAGCTTGTGTCTGGGGTAGGTTGTTGGTAGTTGTTTTCAGTTGATGTAATGATGCTTGTAGTCTGTATTCCATGGATGTATCTACTGCACTCTGTGTGCAGTTTTGTGAAATAATAATAATGATCCATGTTTTCCTTTATCTTTAATGTTCCTTCATCATACATATTGTTCCATTAACTTCATTACCAAAATTGACATACTGTCCATCATAATGCTCAAAATCAGAAAGATAGGACTTGTTGCCAGTCATGTGCCTTGAACACCCACTATCTGTATATCCTTGATCTGATCTTTTTGTCCTTGGATGTTCCTGCACATAAGAGTAAAGAGTTAGTTTCTTTTAGGGACCCAAGCCATGATTGACTTGGATCTGCCTCATGTATCAATATAGTTAAATCTATCAAAGGTCATTGATACACCATTGGGATTGGTTGTAGAGGTATTTCCTTTAGGTTCCCATTCCCAACGTGCTGAGGCCTTCACAGCATTCCCCATGTCCCCCCTTTTCTTGCTTACAACCCTTGCAGTGGTAACTTTTGTATGAGCAGTGGAAACTGCTGGTTTCTTTTTAGGTACCCACTATTGGTTATAATGAACCTTTTTAGTTTGAAAAGTTCCTTTCCCTGTTTGTGCAGATTTTGCAAAAGTTGTTTTGGACTTTGCACTTTTAACAGGTGACTTAGGGTGAGCAGTGTTAACAGTTTTTGCAGTGGCAAAAGTTTTGAGACCACTTCTTAGTTGAACTGCTCTTGGGACCATTTTGCAATGTGAATTAGGGTGGACATTATGTTGAAACATGTTAGAATTCACCCTTTTATTCTCATGGACTTCCCTTCTCCCAACATGATAGTCACAATAAGCATGTAAATGATCAAAACTACCACAGATATAGCATGCCTTATTGTACATCACAAAATTACTACGTAGTTGTTGAGATTTAACATGATTCCAACTCCTCTGGTTACCCCTAGGAGCTGTAGGCTTGTTTCTATACATCTCAGCATACTTCACAGTTGGTCTAGGTTTATTAGCATGTTTCCTAGGTTCCTCTGTAACAGTATTAACAACTTTTGGGATAGAAGTCTCTACACTCTTTTTAACATTATGTTGGATCGATATACTTTAATCAAACTAACTTAACTAGCTTGTTAAGGTTTAATAACCTCGGATAAATCCTAAGTTATTAACAAAGAAACACTGAGCAATCTTTATCAAGTACGCGGAATTTACTTAACAAAGCTAAGAAGAATAACTTTATTATAAACTCTAAATCTGCTTATTATGCAGATACTCTAATACAACTCTAAGATAATCGAACTTTTCTCTAAAACACTAATTCGTAAACTCTAAAACTCTTTTTCTGAAATCGTACATCTAATGCCAATCTAGGAGTCCTTTTATAGGCTCAAGGATATCCTAGTCGGTTTACAATTGATAACCTTGTACGACAAGTAATCTAAACATGGAATACAATTCTTTCCATAAACGAATATAACAGTTCTTTTGTTCTAGCAGTACTTTGACTTTATCTTGCAGTACTTTGACTCTGTCTTTAGCAGTACTTTGACTATTTGACTTCTTTCAGTTCTTTGCAGCTTACAGTACTTTCATATCTTCAGTACTTTGATATCTTCAGCACTTTCATATCCCAACAATCCTCCCCTAACTTGAATTCTACTTGCCTGACTTCAAGTTCCTTTGTGAATATATCTTTAATAGCTTCATCTTTAAAACGGATTGTTTCTTAGTCTTTAGATTGTATCTCTGTAATATCTGTGCTTGTCAAAGTATCTCTTAGAATTGTTCTCTTCACAGCAGCATCCAGCAATCTCCCTCTTTTCAGCAACACAACAACATATGACAATTTGTACATTAATTCAGTTTAAGTTGCATACTATTCTCATCACATCTAAGTGAATCATTGAAAATTCAATGGATTTAGAACTCTTTACCAAAGCCATTATCTCTGGAGTAGCCAAATGTTTTGGTGTGTAAGACCATGGTACATTGATAACCATATGATTTTTAGCAAACCACCAGCTATCAACAGATTTGTTTTGTCTTTACCAAAAGTTGTACCCTTCTGGACTAGTTAGTTCTTCTATCTAATGGTGAACTAATTACCAATAATGGTTTTTCCACAGCCTTTACCACAAGCCATTTTCTTGTGGGCTAGCCAACTCTTCACATTACTGATATGGTGAGTTGAGTACCATCCAACTTATTAGCAAGTTGTCAACTAAAAACGGATTTGATATATCTTTACCAGAGCCGTTTGCTCATGGATTAGTCAATCCTTTTGTAACCATGGTGGATTGATAACCTATTGATGTTATCATCACAAAAACCATTTATTCAACCTTTATTTCAAAATATTTATTACTTAGCAAAAAGGTTTTTCTAAAATTCATTTAACTGGTTTAGTTCAGCAAACAGTACTTTGATGAAAGTACTGTCTGATAAGCAGTACTTTGAATAAAAGTACTAATATATCAAAAAGTATTTATTCTAATAAAATTCATACCAGTTATAGATCATTCTCAGCAATAGTAGTCCAGTTGATAAACAAATTGATAATCATGCAAGCAGTTTCATTATCCTCTTCTACTTCCAATCCATGCTCTAACATTCTTCTCATGAGCTCAACTGTAAGAGGGTATCTTCTTTCTGCAAACATGTGTATCATTGTTCCATTTTCTAGCTCCAAAACATGAACTCCAGAATCTTCAAAAAATCTCCAGCAAACTATTTCCCAGCTTTCTTGATCCTTCCAGATATCATCAGTGCTCTCTTCTTCAGTTTCCCACATGGTTATGAGATCACCATGTAAAACCAAACCAATCCCTTCTAATGGATTATCTTCAAAATAAGCCTTCACAACATGATATAAGTAGAATAGGTCTACTGTATCTATAATATGCAGCAAATCCCATAGCCTTTTGAAAACTTTGAAGCTTTCATCTTCTTTATGAAAAACCATGTAATCTCCATTCTTAGATTTCACAACTTTGAAAACACTAATCTTTGATCTGTTCATCTTCATGTCATTATCTTCATTTGTATAATCAAAATCTACCACTCTGAGATAATTCTTCAATTCATCACTAGTCTCAGATCTTAATTCAACCTTTTCTTTCTTTGAAAACTGAACATCTGTAATTTCAGTTTTTTCTTTTTCTCTTTAAGCTCTTCTTCCTTTCAGCTTCAGTCCAATGAGCTTCTTCTCTAAAGTCTTTAATGCCTGCAACATCTTTCTTATAAGCTTCTCTCTTAGCATCATATAATCTTTTCATATCCACATAATTTAGCTTTTGCAATCCTTTAAATCCTCTGCTTTTTAAATATGCCATCATTGCATTCCTTTCTTTAGCTAAATTAGGTCTTCTTGACATAAATCTAACAGGTGTAGGAGACTCTAATGGTTCAGTAGCTTTAGCATTCAATTCCTCATGTAATTTCTGAGCTGCTTCTCTATTCTGAGCTTCTTGAGCTTCCTGTTCTTCTCTATATTTAGCATTTAACTCTTCTTGAACTTTTCTGGCTGCAGCTTCATTCCTAGCCACTTCAATTGCTCTAAGTTCTGCCAAAGTAAGTTTCTTTTTCTTAGTTTCAACCAGAACACCTTTCCCTTTGTCTTTTGGATCAATTGCAGGTTGATCAGTTCTTGGTTGTTCTTCTTCTTGTACATCTCTAATAGTAACTCCTCCTCTTGATTGTGACAAATCTAAAATTGTAGCAATTAATTCATCATCACTTGCAGAATGAATTGGTTTGAATGTAGCTTCCTCCTCTTCCTCTATAACAGTTGTAGAAGAACCAGCTTCTTCTTCAAAATTCAATACCCTTGGAGTTATTGGTGTTATTACTTCTTGCCTAGATGTATCATGAAAATCAATACTTTGATGTTTAGTACCTTGATCATCAGTACCTTGAACATCAGTACCTTGAACTTGCACTTCTCCTTCTTGTTCCTCTGAAATAATCTTTTCTGCAGTACTTACAGATTCTTTCTTCTTTGTAACATCTTCTTTCAAATTTTCCTTTTCTGAATTCCTCCCCAAGTTGACAGAAGATGGTTTAGGAACCTTCTTTCGTTTTAATTCCTTTCGAAGTTGTTTACGACGTTTGTTTTCTTCTTTAACCCATAAGTTGAAACCTTGAATATAGGGTTTAATAAAATTCCTTAACCATATATACTTACGCTTCAACTTCCTAAGTGCTTTAGCTTGACTCTCAACAGTCTTGTTCAACCTAACTAGCTCCCTTGTCAAAGCATAATTATCCAAAGTCAAACCTTCACGAGGTATAGTATGATCATCACCTTGAAGATGTGATTGTTCTTCTGAAACAGGAATAGAACGTTGAGGAGATGGAGTAGGTGTTCTCTCAATCTCTGCTTGAACCTCAGGACTTGGAGAAACAGTACCCTGTAAAGATGCAGTACCTTCAATAGAAGCAGTACTTGCAGATGCAGTACCTTGTGAGGCAACACTTTGTGAAGCAGTACCTTGTTCAGAATCAGTACCTTCACTTTCTTCATCCTCTCCAGCTGCATCACGTACAGCTTGAACAACTTCCATCATTGTAGTAGTTAATGGAATATCTCCACCTCTGAACAAATCACTTCGCCTAGCCATGAATGTATACATTTTGGCTTGTTGCACAATGACAGGTAACAAAGCAGCAGGTTTTGGAACATCAGCCAATTGCTTGTTTAAGAAAACCTGTATAAACCTTGGGTACATCAACCATTTTGACCCAGATGATATATGTGATAGCATCCCATCCAAAATAAGCCGTGAAAAATTAAACATTCTGTCTGTAGCTAAACCAACCACTGCAGATGCTATATTTGACCCAAACTGCTCCCAAGAAGTACTTTTAGAACTTATGCAATGGAGCAATACATGAATCAAAAACTTCCATTGAGGACAGAATAATGCTTTCTTGAATGTTTGTTCTATCAAAGATCCTTCATAACCAAGATTCCTAAAAGTATCCCAAATCAGTTGCTTGTCAAATCGAATAGCCCCATCTTTATCTTCAAATAATAAATCTGCTCGAATAGAGGCTTCTGTAATCTTAATAGTCCGTCCAGCAACTGTTGATCTAATATAGTATTCATCCTCCTCCATATTATCTCTAGCATTAGCCCAAAATTCTTGAATCCATGGTTCAATTATATCCGGCTCAACTAAAAGAGCATAACTAATAGGCGACCCAGTAAGATAATCAATGATATCATAAAAAGCCACATTCGCCTTAGTCTTGTCCAAATTAGCCACCATATTGTGCTTCGAAACAGTTAAACGATTCGCCATTGTCGAAAAAGTGAGCACAATAAAGATTGTATCGAATAATAAAGAGATGGTGATTGGGAGATAAGTATGGAAAAGATGTAAAGTAATAATATGAGAGGGAAAATCGGAAAGTAGTTATTTATAGGTGGGATTTGAAAAATCACAGCCTAAATAACAAAGTTACCGTTACTACCAATTACCCATCAATATTACCGTTGGAACAGTACTTTAATACGACAAACAGTACTTTCCACATAAGCAGTACTTTCCCAAGCAGTACTTTCCAAAGCAGTACTTTCAGGAAAAACAGTACTTTGCCAAATACCTTCATATAAACTAAGTATAAACAAGCATCCTCCCCTCAAGCAATACACAGGACTATACCTAACACCTTATAGTCCTCCCCTTAAATGTAGCTTACTAACTAATATACTCCAAAGCTCCTGACAGAAACTTCTTGTCTCCTGTCATGCTCACAGAACAACCACTAATAAAATAATCTTTAAGCTCCTCTTCTGGGTTGCCCTGTCTAATAAGATGAAAAAGTTAGTTGCTATGAGGAACCCAAGCCATTACTGACTTGTGTTCCCCTTGTGGAGTGACATACTCACATTCTTTGAGTATATAATCTCCACTGTTTTCTAAAGCATGATCCAGCATTATATTGTTATTCAAAACATGTGGTTTTTGAACAAAACTCTCCTTTGCAAGTTCATTCTCTTTTTCTTGTATCACAAAAACATCTGATTCACTTTTTGTTGAACGTACTGTATGTCTCTCAGCAGTACTTTCCCTTTTAATCCATTCAGTTTTAACAGGTAGTTCCTGTGATCTAGATCCCCTATATGAATTGTGATACCTTCTAGGTTGATAGTGAGATCTCCTAGAATTCCTATTCCAAGCAGTGTTATCAGTACCTTGTGTCTGAGTAGTACTTTGAAAAGTACTGTGAGATACTGAAGGTCTTCTCTGATGTGGGTATCTATGATCTGGTGTGAAGTTTCTGTGATTAACCCTATGTGAATTAGTCCAAACTGGTTTGTGCTCTCTAGGTTTCTGGTTGGTTGACTTATTCCTTGGAAACTTGCTTAGATATTCTGAGTGTTTGTCACAATCTTTGATTAAGTGAGTAGGACTATAACACACAAAACACAGTTTTTGACCCATATGACCAAAGTGATTTCTTCTATGTCTATGCCCAAAATTATTTTGCCTTCTTGATGACTGATAAAATCTGTTTTGACCAAAATTATCCCAAAAAGGTTTAGCAGTACTATTTTGAAAAGGTTTTGCAGAAGGTACTGCTTGTTGAGCAGTACTTTGGTTTAAAGGCACTGCTTGATTTTGAACATTATTTTCAACAGTTTCTTTGGGTTTCTCAGACCTAGATTGAGCAACAAGCTTCTTCCTAAACTCTAGACTGTCTACTCCATAACGAGAAACATCAGGCCTAGAGGGATGATGACTAATGGGATGAGGAACAGCATGATAACCATTGTCTTTCTTATATTCAGGAGGTGGTTCACTTACTGAGCCCTCATTACTAGATGAATCTACATAGTTAATGATCTCATCATCACTAGTGGTTATGTCCTCAAACACACCATCATCCTGATCACTAGTTTGGTTTTCATCTATGTTACTAAAGTCCATTCCAAATCCTAAGCCTGTTCTAATGTAAGCTCTTCTCTGTTTTTCAACATAAGCAACATGGGACAAGCCAGACTCTCCCCAAGCAGCAAACTTAGCTAACAAATCATCTCTTTCCTTAGTTAATTTCTCAATTTCAGCAATCTTACAGTTTCGTTTCCATTCACTAAGTTTTAACTGGTAATCCTGTTGTTCATATTTTTCAGCCCAAGCCATTTCATTATTTTCATGTGTTATGATTTTAGCTTCTATAGACTCTAAAGTGATTTGATAACCTGCTACCTCAGACCTAGCCCTAATACAGTTATCTCTTTCAATCACATAAGCATTAAGTACTTTTTGATAAAAATCATGACACTTAGAACATATCTCAGAGATAGTAGTTGTTGCAATTTCAGTCGACATCTTGAATATTTTTGAAGTAGGGTTTCTTCCTAGTCAGAGTTTCCACACAATCTCTGATACCACTTGTTGGATCGATATACTTTAATCAAACTAACTTAACTAGCTTGTTAAGGTTTAATAACCTCGGATAAATCCTAAGTTATTAACAAAGAAATACTGAGCAATCGTTATCAAGTACGCGGAATTTACTTAACAAAGCTAAGAAGAATAACTTTATTATAAACTCTAAATCTGCTTATTATGCAAATACTCTAATACAACTCTAAGATAATCGAACTTTTCTCTAAAACACTAATTCGTAAACTCTAAAACTCTTTTTCTGAAATCGTACATCTAATGCCAATCTAGGAGTCCTTTTATTGGCTCAAGGATATCCTAGTCGGTTTACAATTGATAACCTTGTACGACAAGTAATCTAAACATGGGATACAATTCTTTCTATAAACGAATATAACAGTTCTTTTGTTCTAGCAGTACTTTGACTTTATCTTGCAGTACTTTGACTCTGTCTTTAGCAGTACTTTGACTATTTGACTTCTTTCAGTTCTTTGCAGCTTACAGTACTTTCATATCTTCAGTACTTTGATATCTTCAGCACTTTCATATCCCAACACATTCTCATCAACTACTGATGAGTCACTAGCACTCTCAAAAACATCAGTTTCTTGCTTAACCAATTCCTCTTCTTTCACAAATGTGTTCCTAAGAGGACCATATTCACGTTCAAGATCCTGAAATTCTTCTAAACCTGTATGAGCTAAATCTATGCCTGGAGGTGATGGAACACCTCTTAGTGGTGGTGGGACTATATTATAACCCATACCAGACTTAACTTTACTTTGTATTTGAGCATTCCAAATTTTATCAATTGACTTAGACTGATGATAACATGTGTCTAAAGTTAAATTGACATTTTCATTTTTCTACTTAAGTTTATCAAGCTCCTTTTGGAAAGCCTCATTCACAGCTGTTGTATGTTCTACCTCTCTCCTAAGAAGAATCATTTCATCATTATATCTAGACTCATTTTCTTGATAGTCCTCTATTTGCTTTTCTAATACTGGTATAGCTCTCCTAAGATTAGACACAGTATAATTAGCAGTATACAACTCTTGTCTTTCACTAGAATATAAATCATTAAGTCTTTCAACTTCTCTAGCAGCCCTACATGTTTTAGAACAACTTTCAAAGTTTTGTACCTCAGAGTCAGATAAAGCCATGAGTGCAAATTCAGTAGCAACAAGAGCAGCATCTGAATGTTCTTCTTCTTGATCATCAGCCATGAAACTCTAATCATAGCTCACACCATCAATAGCCAACATTGCCTTTAGTTCTTCCACAGTTGGTTCCTTCTTTTGCTTGTACCAAGTCGACCTGTTGTCCTTGGTCTTTGGTCTTCTACATTCTCTAGCAAAATGTCCAAACTTGTGGCAGTTAAAGCACTCCACTTTCTTCTTATCAAAGCCTGCAGTTTCACTACCATTGATGTGAATAGGCTTGCCAGTCTTCTTGTAGAATTTCCTAGCCCTCATGCTAAGAAGAGCTATCTGCCATTTTATATCCATCTCCTCTAAGTCATCTTCATCAATTTGCTCTATGTCTTCATGAGTTAAGACAGAGCCATTGACTTGAGTGGAGATAAAAGCATAAAAGGTAGGATCTCCAATACTAGCAACCTTCTTCTTTGAACCTGCAGTGGTAACACTAACACTACTAGTGGAAACTTTAGAACCAGCAATGACAACATCATCATCACTATCATCTTCAGAATCATCACTATCAACAGAGGTTGACAACAATGCCAAGCTGCTTGAGCTTGTACCAAGTTTTCCTGCCTTCTTCAACCTTTGCTCAATAAGTTTGAAGTTGTTGTAAAGGTCATTGAGCTTCATTATTTCTATGTCTGATTTGTTTTCCCATACAGTAACATTAGTTTGAAACTCTGAAGGAAAACTTCTTAGAAACTTCAAATTGAGGTATTCCTTTTCTACCTTAATGCCAAACACAGTCAGTTGTGTCACAATCTTCTGAAGTTTGGTAAAGATACTATCAAGTGACTCATTGCTTGAAGCACAGAAGTTTTCATAACTTTGCTTCAACAATGTCTTTTGTGTCTTCTTTGTAGCATCATTACCACCAAAAACAGAGCAGATCTCTTCAAAGAGTTCTTTAGCAGTCTTGAACTTGCTGAATGCAATGATCTGGTCTTTAGGAAGAGTCATCAGCAACAAACTTCTAGCCTTTTGATCATTCTTCTTCAGTGCTTTTTCAGCACTAGATTCAGGCACAGAAACTGTCACCAACCTTATTTGTCTTTGTTACAGACTTGAAAGAATCACCATTTAAGATGATCTCCCATAGAGCATAGTCCTGAATGAGAAAGTATTGCTCAATCAGTATCCTCCACATCTCAAACTCATTAAGTTTGAGCTTAGGTAGCCTTGGTGTAGAAGAGTTGGACTGGTTGTTTTCCATCTCCATTGAATTGAGTGAGTAGGTTAAGCTTATTCCTTGGATCTTCTAAAACAAAATATCAGAACCTTCGCTCTGATACCACTTGATGGATCGGGACACACACCTTATGTCAATGATATTTTGTATAATATTATTAAGCACGCGGAATTTACTTAGTAATACTTAGAAGATGGATTGTATGATGTTATGTAAGTAAACACAGATTAAACACAAAACTTAATCTCCAATATTATTAATGAATAATACGAGTGATCTTAGCTTATCACTAGGGTTACACCTTGAAGCCTTTGTGAGTAATATGTAGGTAATTTACTAGTACGTAAGACAATGACCTAGGACCTCCTTTTATACAACAAGGAGTCCTTTACAAGATAAGTATAAAGCTAACATTATAGAATATACACAAGATCTATTCTATACTTATCTAGACGCATTTTCCTATAGCAGTGGTAATAATGTACCAGCAGTCGTAATACGTTTCCACTGCTAGTGTTAATCCGAGCAATGTAAACCACAACTATCCGTGGTAACGGATTATTCCCAACAATGTAGAAGGCAGACTCCTTAAGAACTTCAGATTTGCATCTTCAATAGATACTTCTGCCTTGTATAACTCTAACATGCTGAGGAGATTTTGAAATCGATCATAGGCAGCATCAAGACCTTCTCTTTCACCAACAGTGAAAGTTTCAAACTGTTGCTTCAACAGATTTCGGTGCATCTTCTTGGAAGCATCATTACCTCCAAATCTAGTCTTGAGAGCAGCCCATAGTTGTTTTGCATCCTTAGCATCATGGAACTTGAGTAGGTGACCATCAGGAATAGCAGATAGGAGTATGTTCAGAGCCTCTCTTGATTCCTTATTGTAGCAGCTGGCAAGATGGGTTTAGGTGCTTTAGGTTGTCCAGGAATGTCTATAGGTTCTTCCACAACTTCATTACCATTGAAAATCACATTCCATAGTGCATGGTCTGTAATGGTAATATATTGTCTCATCTTCATGCTCCAAAGATCATACTCTCCCTTCTTGATGATTGGAATTCTGAGTGAGGTGATGGATGGGGATGGTGCAACTTCAGTCGACATCTTTAGGGTTTTGTTGTTAACTAGGTATTAAGGGTTTCTTCTTAATAAGAGTTTCCACACAAGCTTTGATACCACTTGTTGGATCGATGTACTATAACCATGTAACATATTGGATTTCATAAACACACTAAACCACAAGATCAAATAGGCGTATAAGAGGTTTTAGAGAGAGAAAGTTAGATGTTGGGAACTTTAGTGAGAGAAAGAAAAATCTTATTATGAGCTCCAACTCTCTACCTTGGAAGGTAGAGAGTATTTATAGTCCTTACATAAATCGCCACCTTACGGGCCGTGGATCAGGCATACAGTGGGTAAAGACCCGTCCGTCCTCCACGGTGTTACTTAACTAAATACTACTTAACGTTAAATAATCTATGACTACGAGCTTTCTAACGATTACATATACTTGAGGTGACCGACTCTTTAATAACTAGATTTACTAAATCCTAACAATCTCCCCCTAAGGGAGGTCACCTCAAACACACATTAAAATTACATTGAATACAAACAGATATTACATTTTAAATTGTTCTTGCATTCTTGATGTAGTACTTTGCTCTGAAGCTCGTAGTCATTGATTCATCATTGTTGCATGTTTGTTTAATCCAAGTGGAGGTCTTTAACTGATCCACGTGATGATGAGTTTTGAGCCAGTTATGAGATCATCAGCTATCATAAATCTTTGACACATCCATTGTGGTGTTGGTATTATGTGATGATGTGACTTTTGGACCGACATGCTCACATTCTGGATCATGATATATTCTCATTAGAGTAGCGAAAGCTTTAGTTGATTCATGATATTAGCAGCAGCGTAGCAGAAGCATGGAGTGAGAATATCAAAGTCATTGATGCACTAATCATGATTTCTTTTTAGAAATGAATGTGTTGAGTGAGCATGCGGCTATGGATTGACTGCTTCATTCTGATCAGCTGCAAACGTCGGGCGTACCTGCATACAAGAGTTAGCAATAAAGCGCACGAAAGTGTCTTTGATCACTTTCGTTGAATTGAGGTACACGGCCCACGGTTCCCCGTTGATCAGTACAAGTACTGCCTGTAATCAGGTATAATTCCGAAGAATTTCCTTGACAGGGTTTCGCAGCTGCTCTAGCTGTTCTCAAACCGGAACGTCTCAAAGAAGACAACACGGAGTGAGTGAACCAGCGAATTGAGATTCACTGATTGATGAAAAGATATTTGAAAAGCAATCGTGTACTGCTCAATAGAAATTGTTTTTGCAATACAACGAAGGTTTTAATGAAAATCAATTATCAATCATAAACACCTTTTATTTTGAAATATTAGTACACAGTCGACATGCTAAAAAAGAGTTTTTAAGCACAACGAACGGTTTTTCAAAGGTATCCGTCAATCCATAACCTGAACCAAGATTGATTCAAAAGTATGAATTGCCCTAGTGTTTCTGTTCAGTTGTCACATGGTAGATCTTTAGAAAAGATTTCATATGCCACCTACCAAGAGCTTGTTTAATGTTGCCTCTAGAAGCCTTTCCATCTTCATTGTGAATATGTTTGCATATCACTCAGATGTCCTAGCAATACCACAAGGATAATGCGTAGGACTCAAAAGATATAATCTCTCTTTCCACATTGTGTAAAACAGAGAGTCTTCATTGACTGTGTCCTAAAGAGATTTATAGATGATCTCGTGGCTCTAGACTCAATTGTGCATATTTGGATCCTATTTCGGAGACTAGGGAGAGGGTCTCCTTCTTCAATATCCACAATCTCTAAGAGAAAGTCGATAGATTATATCGGTTCCCCGTGAGAATGAAACAAGTCCTTTTAAGAGGAACTTGAGTGGTTTGGGAAGTTGAAGTGCAGTGCGTCACTGGGTCCATGACGTCTTGTCTTCAATACCGATGTTACCTTGGTAACCACCATTAGCATATGAATTGAACCCGGTGTCTGCCCTAAGGTTGAATAATTGGAGGGCTATTTATTTTCACCCTTTTCTCATTCAATTCTTTTTCATTCTTCAACCCCTTCAGTGCTTATCGAGACTTCATAACTAGAACCTTGTTGGGTTTATTCCAGTACTAGCTCAGTCTCAGTCCGCACTCTTCCCATATCTCATTTTTCTCCTTTTTTCAATATACCTAAGGACTTCTACACTATCTAGTGGATTGTCCCTGGGTAGATCCCTCCGGTTCTGGCGGATCATGGGAACAAATACCTAACCTTATCATCCTTATATCACCATACATAAACTAAATTTGGTCGGTCTATTTGGTATTGTACATCTGCCTTAGGAACCAATTGAAAACCATTTGAAAATCAATCCAGATACTTGTGATATATTATCAAAGCATTTTGTACCTGAATTGTTTTTTATAATATTAGAATAAGAGCTCCCCCTCAATATGTGCATCAATCATCATTTTATAAGAGAAATAATTTTCATCTTTGAGGGGTTGGCTTGCATCTAAGAGTAGTTATATGAAGAATGTGGTTTTCAAAATAGTTGCTCCCCCTCAATATGTGCATAGAGATCTGAAAATGTTTTGCACATATTAGAAGGAACCTGCACTTAGAGACAAATCAATCACGTTTCAATTCTTTGAGGTTTAAGATAGATGCTCCCCCTCAACATGTTGCATGGAAATTTTAAAATCGTTTGGCACATGTGGGAAAGAGAGCTTGTGCATCCTTATAAAACCATTTATCGAATTATCAGAATAAATCCAATTTAAATCACAAATTCTCCCCCGATCACAATTATGAAATCATTTGAGATTTGTGATCTCTGTAGATTTAAATTGATTTTGAAAGCTTTTAAGGGGAACAGTGACTTGATTATGAAAACGTTTTAACTGATAAGGATCAGATTTATGAGACTTTAAACTCCATTGATTAAACATGCATGAATATCTTTTGAAAACAATTGTATGACAAATAACCTTTTGATTTAATTGAAATCATTCTCCCCCTCAATCAATGACATAAGTTGTTGATTGAGAGATAGATAATTTTGACAAACGTTAAGTCCAGATAATTTTCAAAAATAGAGTCCGAGGTATTTTTCAAAGCAATTAGTTTTCATTAGATAGTAAGTAATTTTATATAGAATCAGAGCATGAGATTTGAAAAACAAGATAAAGCACGGCTATGTTCTTTCTTTAAAAACGGGTTACTGCCTGAAATGACAATAAACCATAGTTTCACTTTCTCCCAAAAATATTTTTTTATTTTTTGATTTTTTCGATTTTTTTTATTTATATTTATTTTTGAAAACATTCGATCAACATCTAAAGTCCCGTGTCATTCTTTGAATGACATCACAACGACCGTAGATATTATCGAATCGAGAAAAACATAACAAAAAGACAATATTTTTCGAAATTTTTCAATATTTTCAAATTTTTATGGGTTTTTGAAAGTTTATATTTTTCTATTTGCTTTTTGAAGGTTTTGTAATTTTGTATTTTGCTTTTTCGAATAAATATTTACAGGAGATAAATTAGTTTAAGAGGATGATGAAATGAGTACCGTGATAAAGATATCGTTCAGCACGTTGTAGAAGAAAGGAATCAACATCTCTTAAACTTTCGCCACCAAAGCATTCGAGGCATCTAAGAAAATCGTCTGAACATGAGCCTTCTCAATGTGAATCGTTGGTAGCTTCCCCCAAAATCGACAATCTTCGAATTAAGACCATTTCCCCCCAGAAGATGAAGTGAAGCAAATAGTCTAGTTGTATGAAGTTCAAGAACCCGAAGAAGACGATAACAACGAAGTAACAAGTTAACACGGATCATCTCTGCGGATATCAAACCCGGAATAAACGATTAAGCCCGATCACATGATCCTGTTGTGCGTCCCCGATGTACACATTACTCTTCGAGTTTGAGCACTTGTCAGTTCGGGAGGACAATATATTAACATCTTCATTTCACCAAATGCATTCGAGTTATCTAACATATAACCAATCAGCCCATTATGTACACATGTACCCAACATGATTAGAGATGATGACATACAAGTAACATGTTTAGTCACTGATCATTTCTGCGAGTGTCAACTCCGGAATAACTGATTAAGCCCGATCTAGTGAACATGTTGTGCGTCCCTTATGTACACATATCTGTCAACTCCGGAATAACTGATTAAGCCCGATCAAGTGAACATGTTGTGCGTCCCTTATGTACACATATCTCTCCCCTGATGGTTGCGATATCACCGAAATCATCATTACAATGTGTACATGAAGCAATAACCGGAAGCACTACCATAAATCATATAGAAGATGTCGATAAGCAATATCATCTCACGCTCCACATATTCTTCTCATATTTCTTCTTACTGATAGCTGAAGTAACACATACCAAAAGTCTCCAGAGACCATTTCCCCCAAATAGTTAGAATAATACATCCTTCCCCCAAATAGTTGGAATAATATATCCTTCCCCTAAATAGTTGGAATAATACACCAAAGGCTACGAGATAAACACTGAGTTTATCTACGGTTATGACCATTGTCTTTCTGTGATAACTTCAATCAGGTAGAAGTGTTAAGTTCATCATGTGTACTCGTTGTGCTTTTAGATATATGTCTCCTTCCCCCTTGCTGGTTTTGATACCTCAGAATCAGCAAAACATAATACATGCCAAATACTCTTGAAATAGAGAAGAACAAACAATTAGCTCAACTGAATCCTGTGAGAATCAACTGCTACAAAACTCCCTCTGACTATATTTATCAACCCAAATGTAGACAACTTGAAGTGACCACTAAAGAAGAAAAACACGATATACCAAACTTGACACTTAAGTCGAATTCCCCACATTTGTATCTTAAGCTTGCACTTAATGATGGAAGAATGGTGTTGAGAATTTATGCACCAAGCAAATCTCTAAGTACTCACTACTCAAACAAAGTATGAGACATTAACACCTCTTGAGATTATCCACACCGTCATATGCGTGTGACACTGAATAAAATAAAGTAACTCCTAATAGTGATAGTTAACCAGGTCTTCAACCATCCACCTCGACTGTTGGTAACTAGATAAACCAAGCCTTCAACTCAAATTCTTAAGCCCGAGCAAGTTATCAAATAAGAACACGCCTTTGTGAAAGTCATCTTCAATCTCAAATAAGTGATAAATGATTAACTCTGAAGTAATCAACTTGTGTCAAATGCCCAACATTTGAATAAACATACAATCGGATGTACATTGATCCACCGAACGAACTGGAACAAATGATTCCTCAACGTCAATGCCTTCTTCCTAAAGCAATTCATGTAAAGACTGATCTGGAAGACTCACCAATAATATCTTTGAGCGGATGAGGTAGTCATTTTCCTTAATGTTCATGTGGTTGATTTATGGCGTGCACATTGTGAGGAACAATAATCCGTGAAGATTTGGCAAAGGAATACCAAAGAGCGGATCATTATTCATGAGTACAACTGCAATAAGATAGTCATTATCAACGCCTTTTAAGGTAACTGGAGATAAGGAATTCCGAGAAGTACTTCTTAGATGTTGAACCAGTTGAGTCAGTAGGAACCGGAGCATGAGCTTCAGAAACTAGATGATCAACATTCGTTGGAGGTTGGAAGTACTCATCAAACATAGGTTGAAACACTAAATCCCAAACAATAGATCCCAGTTAACATTAGGCATTGGAGGAGAGTCGTATGACCATAAATCAAGCATCCATCAACATGTAGTATATGTACTCTTCTCCCCCTAAAAAATTGCATCCGAAGTTGCCATTTTTGATTTAAACAAGTGAATAAGAATATACACCAATGAACGTAGATCCACTTGAGGGTTGACAGAGTGTGGGAAAACATGAAGCTTGTTGATGAAGAATGTCGATGAGAATGGTCATATATATGAAGATTTCTCTTCTTCTGAAGATAAAGCGCACTGAAGCGTACACTTTTCTTTTCTTTGAGGAACGGGGCCTGAAGTGTTATCTGTAGACACCATTGTGTTGAAGAACGAGGCCTGAACTGATGTGAACAGACGTTATACCCGTGAGTTATGAGATATCAATCCTTTTGTTATCCATACTTTAAGCCAGTCCATGTATTGAAGGATCGAAGTATCTGCAATAGAGTAAGGACTACCTGCACTAATATTACAAACTTGATTGCATATATTTTGGTTAGTGACATCTGTATCCAAACCCTTTGGGGTTTCACGGTCAACTTTGAGATTGCCATTGGTAAACATCTTTCCTGTAGGTATCCACCTAAGTCCAGCATCCTTAAAAATTCTACCATATGGTATCCAATTATGGCAAGGTCTAGGATTGTTAGGCTTCTTATGCATAGTGGAAGACTTATCTTTATTCCTAGTTTCCAAAGATTTAGCAGTTGGTAACCATCTAGGCGAAGCTTTTGGTTTCATTTGCTTCATATGCACTGTGGATGACTTAGTGTAAATCCTAGACTTAAAAGGTTGTACCATTTCATGAGCATTTACTTTCTTCAGGGATTTTGTGAAGCATTTATCATGATTAGCATTAAAGATACATTTCAGACACATTGAGCAAACAACTTGTTTGGATTCAGAACTAGATCTAGATTTCTTAGAGTGATCTGCTATGGGAATAACTTTAATCGAAATGCAACTACTCTTAGGTGTAAGCCAATCCCTAGTCTTTAGATTAGTGTTCCTAGGTAATGGTTTAGAACTACTAGTAGTGCCTTGAAATCTCGAAGAATTCATCACCCTAGGTCTTGCACCTAAAATTCCGTCTTAGCGAATATGTGCCTTCTTTCTAGCCATACCTAGATAAGATTTCTTATACAAGTCATTCATATCATTTTTCCTAGGCAAGTGAGGTGAAGTGACTGGTTTTGTCAAAACTTGTTTCGTATCAACTTGGGAGGCAAACCGCGTTTTTGAAAATTTTGGTCGTTCAGATCTAAACGCATTCGGTTGTCTAATAAATGGTTTCCCCAAGATTGATGGTTTTGCAAACATAGTGTTCACAGTATTCCCTGTTGTTTTTCTGAGCTCATTTTTTAAAGCAACAATAGCAAAACTCTTTTCCTGGAGTTGAGCTTTGAGATCATCAATTTTTACTATCAAAGAGTTTGTTTGTTCTATTGACTTAGTTCTAGATTCTTTGACAGAGTCACTTAGTTCTATGTGATGCTTCCTCAAAGACTCATTTTCCTTTAGTAATTTGGCCACACAAACGGCTAATTCATCATTTCTCATTTGAATATCATCAATAGTATTAACATCAGAATTACTTGTAACCAAATTACTTTTAACATGCATATTAGAAATAAGTTTCTTCAAATTGTTGATAATGGACTCTTTGTCTTGAAGCTGAGCTTTCAAAGTGTTAATTTCAAAAAATTAACGGAATTCAGGAAGTTCTGGATTTTTACATGGTTTGTTAAGTTGAAAACTTTCTTCTTTACTTTGTATCGCAATTTCAAGTGAAATGCAATATTTTTCAAGTTTTGAGAATTTGTTTGAAAGTTCATCTAAAACCTTTTTATCAACCATATCATTTGTTTTGAAATTATTAGACTCAGCCTTAACCAAGGAACTTTTATCAGAATCATGTTCAGCATTAAAATCAGTATATTTAGGTAAATTAGCAGATGCACTGTGTTGAACAGTTAAGGGTACCTCATCACATGACACCTGTTCATTTATCTAGTCTGGTATCTGCATCCACATCATGTGTAACAGGAGTCACTGAACTACTGGCTATTTCAATCTCTATCTCTGACCCTCTGTATTCAGTGTCAATTGATTCATCATCTGGTGCTTTACCCAACTCAACACTACAATCTTTTGATTGTCCCCGACATTCATTCCCATTTCTGATTTCAGCATCTACTTCTTGTGTGTTAAAAGTAACTGAAGAGCTGGTTACATCATTAATTGTAGTCTCTGACATTCTGCATTCAGCAATACCCGACCTTTCAACTGATACATTACCCGACTCATCACAACTATCTCTCAACTGCACCTGACACTCATCCACTTTTTCATCATTCTGTGAAACTTCATCAATGTACTTTTCCACATTATCCATGAGTTGGATAAAAGTATTAATGAACTCATGAATTTCCATTCCAGTATGTTTCTCGAAAGAAGTTCCAGTCAGGTTTTGATCGAAGTCTGTTGAATATTCCCCATTGATGAACGGCTGAAATTGGTTGTGGATTACCTGAAGTGCAGCATTGGAATCATCCTTTAATACCTCCTTTTTGGTAAGTTGAAGTTTAAATTGTTCTAAGTTCAGCAGTGAGGTTCTCGTTAATGTAGATAAGTCCTGACGGAAGAGGGCACTACATGTTCGATCCCTAGTTGTGGATAACAGCTGTATGAGGTGCAAATGAAGTAGCTGAAAGGGCTCAATGCTGCATTCCGTTTGCATTGCATTCTGTAGCATTAGCAGGAGTGATTCTTTCTCATTGGGCTCAGGGCAGGAAGTTCTCAAGTCATCATTTGTTGAGTCAGTCATGGTTAACCTCTCATAGTAGCAAATACTTTCTTTGTTGTCCACATCATCTCTGAAATCACTGGGTCAGTAGAGTAAGACATGATGTGGTAGTATGCACGGGATTTTACAAGTCTATGATTTAAACCGAGAAATAGAATCTTTCGAGGAATTTTACTAAAATCAAGATAAGTAGAATGTAGTAACAGAACTAGAAGATGATAAGGAAGTGAAGATCAATTGAGTTTGTGATATTCCCTAATTCTTTATATATACCCCCTGTTTCGGAGAATTAGGGTTTGAAAACAAGGGTTTTGTATGTTAGGTTTAGAGACAAATTGCAGGAATAGAAAAATCTCAGTCCTTGACAAATAGCTAGGTACTCATGTCGCTAGATGCTCAAGTCACTGTGAACCAAGTCGCTAAACACAAGTCGCTATGAACCAAGTCGCTAACCATAAGTCGCTATGAACCAAGTCGCTAAAGAATCCTTAAACCAAGTCGCTAAGCACCAAGTCGCTAGACAAAAGTCGCTATAATGCCAAGTCGCTAAGACACAGTTATGTTGCTAAAGAATAACTCGCTAAGATCCAAGTCGCTAGTATCAAGTCGCTAACAATTTACACTACAACTCGCTAACAATTTCTGATGCAAGTCGCTAACCTCACCAAATCGCTAGCCGTAGTGGAGCATCCACTAACTTGTACTATTTGTCGGCTTATCTCAATAGACAAGTCGCTAGGCTCAAGTCGCTAACAACTAACACTGTAACTCGCTAACTTTTACTGAAGCAAGTCGCTACGATAAAAAACACTACGAGAGCCAAGTCGCTAGCAAGAAAAACATCAAAAACACACTTTTCAATCCAAAACACGCTCAACCACAGTGATTCAAGCTTTCCAAATCAAAACCCAAGCACTTACAATGATTTTTAACACAAAAGTACACCCAAAATTCAAACTTTAACACTAGAAATGATCCAAATGATGCAAAAACCACTAAACTTTCTCAAACTTAAAAACCATCTAAAACCACTAGAAATAAGGATATGTAAGAGAGATGATCAAACCATGGCTCTTGATACCATTTGTAACATATTGGATTTCATAAAAACACTAAACCACAAGATCAAATAGGCGTATAAGAGGTTTTAAAGAGAGAAAGTTAGAGGTTGGGAACTTTAGTGAGAGAAAGAAAAATCTTATTATGAGCTCCAACTCTCTACCTTGGAAGGTAGAGAGTATTTATAGTCCTTACATAAATCGCCACCTTACGGGCTGTGGATCAGGTATACGGTGGGTAAAGACCCGTCCGTCCTCCACGGTTTTACTTAACTAAATACTACTTAACGTTAAATAATCTATGACTACGAGCTTTCTAACGATTACATATACTTGAGGTGACCGACTCTTTAATAACTGGATTTACTAAATCCTAACAAACCAAACTAACTTAAATAGCTTGTAAGGGTTTAATAACCTCGGATAAATCCTAAGTTCCTAACAATGAAACACTGAACAAACTCTATTAAGTATGCGGAATTTACTTAACAAAGCTAAGAATAATTAACTTTAAAGTTCAAACGATTTTATTAATACTTTAGAACCTGCTTGTTATACAGATTCTTAACAACTCTAAAACTATAATAACAACTATAAAACTCTAAAACGCATATATGAATTCGTAAACTCGTGAACTCATAAACTCATGTACTCGTAAACTCATGTACTCGTAAACTCATGTACTCGTAAACTCTAATGCCAATCTAGGGGTCCTTTTATAGGCTTAAGGATACCCTATTCGGTTTACAATTACAAACCTTGTACGACAAGTAATACTATACTAAACTTAGAACATTCTAGAATTACATAATCATCCTTAATGATTTTGCATAGCAGTCCTTTAAGCATGCAGTACTTTGATGAATGAGAAGTACTTTAACTTTCTTCTTTAGCAGTACTTTGACTTCAATACTTTGACTCTTCAACAATTTAACTTTCTATATCCCAACACTTGCACCTCCTTTGCTCATACTCTTCATCTTCTGGGTCACTTATCTTTGCTTTACATCGTGGCTCCTGGTGATCCACGATTCCTGTTATGTCATAATAATTGGAAATGGTTTCAACAAAATTATCAGTATCCTTATGATTGGAATCTTTTCTTGTGTCGTCTTTGTCATCATTGGTTGAGTTACCCGTATCTCTCTTCATCCGGATTATCTTCGTTCATGCAGTCTTTCCAAATTTTATTTTTAGTAGAAGAATCCACTGTCCCATATTTGATTTTGATCCAATCGTTAAATCTTAACCTACCGGACCATTGTACCTCGGTTCTTCTATTGACCGTTGTTGAATTCCATAGAAATTCTTTAACTCCTACTCTATTTGCACTACTTCCTCCATTACAGTTGTCATCGTAAGGATTGCAGGAGGCCCAAGAATCCCCGTCAATGGTTCTTATTATTTCACACCAATGCTTTCGACCAATGAGCCCATGATCCGTAGTTGAATTATTTTTTGCTTCATGATTATGATCAGGGGTTTCACCGTGGCTAAGATTAGTCCAGATTTTTCTTTTATCATCATTGCCAACTTCGCCATACATGATTCGCACCCAAGCTTCGAATGTTATTTCCTTGTCATTAGTTAAGGACCATAAGTACTTGTTTTTTACTCTTTCCTTGTCATGACCACCGTCATAGACGTCCGCATAAGGGTTACATGAAGCCCAAAGATCATATCCTTTATCGTTGTCAATAGGGATAGCCCTGCACCAATGGTATTTTAAATTGGGAATGTACTTGTAATCAACTTTCTGAACTTCGTGCCACATGTCTTTAAACTCTCTTTCTTTTATTTTCGAGGCTTGGTCGCGATGTATTTTTCCATTGTCGTATTCTTTGACTTTCCTTCCCTGCATATTACGATCATTAGTAACACAGTGCTTGTGTATGATGGTGGTAGGAGTAGTTTTGTTTCTTCCTTTCTTGATAACACAAACAGTTTTGACAGGGTGACATTTTCCAACGTCATCCATATTCAGGGTAAGCTTCCTATCGTTGATTTTTAATGCAATGATTTTTTTGAAAACATTAATCTTTGCACGTGCAGTGGCCAGAAGGGGTCTGCCCAAAATTAATGGAATGTCGAGATCTTCTTCCATGTCTAAAATAACAAAGTCGACAGAAAGAGTAAAATTATTGATTTTGATTAGCACATTCTCAACTATCCCTCTGGGTATGCTTACCGTTCTATCAGCCATTTCAATAGTCATACAAAGGGGTTTGATAGGACCAAGCTTTAATCTTTTGCACATGGAAAACAACATGATACTAATACTAGCCCCTAGGTCTGTTAAGGCGTTGATATTATGTAAATTATTTATAGAGCAAGGGAGAATGAAACTTCCTGGGTCTTTTTCCTTAAGAGGGATCTGATTCAGGATGACTGCAGAGCATCTGGCATTCAGCTTTACTTCATTCTCCGTAACAACTTCTATTTTTGTATGTTGTTCTTCCTTTAGAAAGCTCGTGTTGTCACATTTTACTATAGCTTGTTTTTGGAATCCGGAAAGCTCCTCTTCATCGTACCTGAAAGGGGTATAGAGAGGTTTACCGTTGCTAGAAAATATGGCTTTACAGAAACTATCATCACATGAATTTTCTTGATTAGTTTCATTTCCCTTTATCCTGGGTTCCTTTTCGTTGTCTTCCAGATCCTCTTGCCGATCAAGGAGAGTGGTTCTTGTTTTTTGAACAATGCGTCCCTGCTGGCCTGTCGCTTATTATCTTCTTCCAGATATTTATTTCTTGATTCCTCGAGTGAAGAACTTCTTGTTTTGAAATAGTTCTAGTCATAACCTTGATGGAAGGGTTTTCCTTCTCCATACATAACTTTTTCGATTTGGGGGCTTATATTTTTCATAGGGAATCTCTGGTCAAGTTCCCTCCTTCACTTGTATCGCATCCTACTAGAATAGCATGCACATTTTCCTGGAGCTTCTTCATATCTCTTCCAAGGTTTTCTAATTTTCTTGTGATGGCGACAATGCTTATGGGACCTCTGTCCAGGCTTCGGCTGCTTCCTCCATCGTGCCATTTTTTAGAGTGATCGGCAAGTTTTTGAATGGCTTCAATGGCGAGAGCAGGAGTCATACCCGGAATTGGTCCTTGGTAGTCTAGAATTTGTCTTGTAGTCACATTGATTCCTTTGTAAAAGATGTTGACTTTTTACTGGTTGTTTAGATCATGCGTGGGACATTTGTAGAGGAGATCATTATATCTTTCCCAGGCTTGATACAATGTCTCACCATCATCTTGTTTAAAATTGTGTATGTCTGTGAGTTGTCTTGATACTTTAGATGGTGGACAGTATCGTTGAATAAAGTATCTTTTAAGGAGAGCCCACATATCAATTGTTCCAGCTGGTAATCTATTAACCCATCTTTTAGCGGCTCCCGTAAGAGTGATAGGAAAAATTCTGAGCATAACTGCATCTTTTGAAACTCCTGGTGTATTGAACAGGCTGGTGATATATTCAACATTTTCGACGTGTTCATAAGCATCTTCCGAGGTATTTCCAGAAAAGGACTTGCTCTTAATTCCCTCATAAATTGAGGTTTTATCTCGAAATCAATATTAGCTCCAATTGCCGGTCTTACGAGTCCTGGAGCTTGTTCTTCTCTTGTCAACGCCAAATATTCCTCAAGAGTGAGGTCATCAATGTTAACAACTTCCATGGTACCTGAAGACTTGAAAAGAGATTATGAGGATTTGATAAAATTTTAAAAACAAAACAAGAAATAAAGACTTAATAGAAATCCTAATATAACTCCCCGGCAACGGTGCCAAAAACTTGATGCAGGTTTTACTGACCAGGTTTTAATATTTATAATTACTCGTTATACCTATGGTCTACCCTAATGCACTAACGGGCAGTGTACCCAGTCGTGTGTAGTGTAGTAATCGGTAAAACCGAGGTCGTCCGAAGAGCTATGTGTGTGGATTTATACTAATTCTAGGTGTCACAGATTTTAATATGATTTTGATAAGGAATTAACTAATTAACTACTAAAGCAAATAAAGGCAAAGGATGTAATCAATATATGAGAGAGGTGCTAACCTAGTTACTCATCCTAACTAGTAGTGTTTACATCTAATTACTTCCAATTACTTCAGTTGGGGTCAAAGTCGAGAGGGCGGCATTTGGTCAGCTCGTCCTAACCTATCAGCAAAGGGTACCACTGGAGAAGTCATGTGTCCCCTCATAAGTCCAGTTGTTCCTGGTCCCCTAAGCCAAGTCATTAAGTACCGCTACATGCTAGATTTATAATAGTGAGTGCCCAGGCGCTAGAATCTTAAACACTCACCCCCTAATTCTTAAGTTCATCCAAACGGTAGGTGATCAGTTGGTCAAATCGCACAAGTAGAAAGGGTCGTCAGTTGGTCATATCTTACCTTTCCCGTCTCAGTCTACTCACTTAGGGTCAGTTGGTCATATCTCCTAAGCAACTAGCCTCTACCGCCATTCAAAACTACCGAAACAAGGGTAGCTACCAATAAACTATGCATGCATACACTTAAAATAATTATACGGAAGCAATGTAAACGCAAACAAAACAATTAAGGAATCATAACAAGGCCAACACTAAGAGGTGCTTAGCCGCTCATATTAACCATACAAATCAATTCAATGTTTAATGTTACGAAATACATGAATCGAAAGTAAAAAAAAGATAAAAAGCTAATGCTTATCGTAGGGGAGTGATTTCTCCCTTGGAGATAGCTTTGTATGGTCCTCTAGATCTGCCTTCGACTTCTTCTCACGTTCTCTGATTGTTGTGTGTGAAATGGGATGCTTTGAAATGCTGGAAATCATGAGGTATTTATAGGCTAGTCTGGTTACGGCGTAACTAATTATAAGAGTTACGCCGTAACATATAATCCTTTGTAATTTGCACTAAAATGCTGGTTACGGCGTAACCTCTGGAAGGAGTTACGCCGTATCTTCAATAAATCAATGGTTATGCCGTAGTTGTATGGCGTAATTATCAGCTGCGCGGAACCTCATTTGACCTAATATGGTTACGTCGTAATCTTTGGGAGAGTTACGCCGTAATCTTCTAATAAGTTGTTTTCTGAGCCATGCTTTAGTTAAGGCGTAATGTGAGAGAGGAGTTACGCCGTAACTTCTTCAAAGTGAGCATACTATGATAAATCTTTAATAATCTCTTCAAATCCGCGTCTCTTTAGCTCCAATGCTCGTAATTTACCTGAAAGTGAAATATAATGTAAAACAAGCGCAAATCCATATAAATGATATAAATTACAAGCATTATCGGGGGAAATTAACACTTAATATTCAGGATAATTTGATGTTATCAATAATATAATAAAGTTTTACATGAAATCATAAACATGTTTTACTTATGTTTTAAGATTTTATACAACATCATTAATATAACAAGTATACCTAGTATAATAAAAATATGAAATCAATGTATGATGAGATTGAGCACAAGCTTGTCTTACAACTTTTGGCCCTTTAGGAGAAAAAGGGAACTAAGAACTAAGAATAAGAACAATTCCACTTCTTGGAATCCTTCAACACCTCTTGTGAACCTTTTATCTTTTGTTAGAGCTTGTGTAAGAGCTTGATTACTTGAGTAGCTTGGAAATTCACCAAAGGAAAGGAAGAACTAGAGGTAAGATCATGTAAAACTTGGCAAGAGCTTTAACAATTATGAGTAACTTATAACCTCAAAATCAAAGATGAAAGAGTTTTGTGTGTGAGATGTGGGCATTTGATGTGAAGAGAAGGAGGGAAGAATGAGTACCTTTTATAGCCAAATAAGGAGGTTAGTTCAAGGTTTGAAAGTCAAAACTTTGGGAAAAAGTTTAGACACATGACCAACATTAATAAGGGGGGGTGACTAGGTGAATTTTGATATTATCTAGTTTTGCGGAGTGTTGTTTGGTCTAGGTTACTAACGTTAAGTCGTTAAATCACGAACTTAAAACCGGGCATCATAAAATACGAAACTTGTAAAAATGTATTAAACGTATTAATACACTGAATATTAATATTTAAAATGACTGATAAGTTTAATGGAGCACGTAAGCGTTGCTAAAACCTAAAACATAGGTTGAAAATGCGTAAAACGTAAATTAATGTTGGGAATTATATTTGAGTTGATTATGACAAAATATGAAAGATGAAGGAATTATGAAGACAAAGAAACACAAGGGACCTACTTGTTAAAGAAGACTTTATTATTTAGTCCCTAGTAGTCAATTGTAACCCTAGACTCTCTAGTATATAAAGAGAGGCAGGGAATTAGATTTATTGTGTGTTAAGATGTGAACACCAAAGGTGTGTGTGTGTGTGTGTACAGGCGTTAGGGGAGAACGCCTAGGGTGATGGTTAGTTAGTTAGTTCCTAGGCGTATGTTCATGTAAACGCCCAGGTTATTGTTTAGTGGTAGAGATGATGACGAAAAACTTTGTTAATGATAACAAACGATGTTTTCTTATTCCGCTGTGCATTATAATCATTGTTATTGTTATCCCCTAGAGCTCATAAACGATCTTATCAATTGGTATCAGAGCGGGGAGCTCTTGATATAGGGATCTACAAGGTTTTTCAAAGAAGAAGGAAGAAAAATTCGTATCTAGAAAATTTTCGTAAGGTTTCTGCAGGGCTATTTTCAAACAGCGATAACTTTTTCGTTAACCGCTGGATCGGGACGAAAGTTTAGGTGGATGTTCTCCATATAGCAATCTAACTTTCCACCGAAGGGATCTTCGATCTGAACATCTAGTAAAAAGATATAAGGCGTCGAATTCTGCTGCAGAAGTCTTTTTAGAAACTTGGGTTTTAGGGTTTATTCTTGGTTGGTCAAGGTATTATGCTTAAAAAAATTTCATTATTCTGAATCTATCTACCCTAAAACGATTTTATTGGATGCTAAGTGTATCCTAAACCCTAGCTTTTCAGATTGATAAAATTTTCTTTTAGGGTTTATATAATAGAAACCCTAGTCTAATCATCAATGGTTTAACATCTTATCTATTTTGGCGACTGATTCATGGACTACTTGTGATCGGTCATTGGATACTACTGGTTTTTGGATTAAGTATGAAAGCAATACTTTGATATTCAAAGGTACTGCTCATGTTTGAATACATGGTACTGCTATATGGATTTTTATTCGTAATGGTTAATGCGTTTGAATGGAAGCTTACATATATTGGTCTATTCATTAAAGGTTTTTCCAAGGGTGTTATACAAATGGAAATTGATATTTTATTTGTGATCATTGTTTGTACTGGTCGACTTTCAGTGCATGCATTCGCTCGTTCACATGGGGTCAATAGTTATTTGTTTCACATGGATTGGTATTGGATGAGAAAGTTGCATGACCACCGACCAAGGATCATGCTAACTCTTTGGGTCGGTGACTTTTATTATTTGGTGGGTCTTGGCTTCTATTATCGTTGATGACATAGTCACATGGACACTTCACTTTATTGCTATATATACAAGTGAATATTAGTTCTTTCAACTGATCAGTGCATGCTATTCTGATTGAAGGGTTATGTTTTCATTAAGTTATATTGCTGTGTATTTGGATGGTTGCTGGACAAGAGTTAATCTAGAGAGGGTTGGATTTATTCTGTAGCACATACAAGAGCAATGAAAAACCAGTTTTGGTTGTTAGGCGCTACTGGTTATGTCGTCATTGAACGTACTGCTCAAAGTAATGTTCGACTTTGAAAGTACTGTTGTTTGACAAAAGGTATTGCTCCTTGGTGTCGGTGAAGTATCAATTGAGCTACTGTTGATTACGCTTGCATGATTGGATGGAGTTCGAAACGAAGACGCATGTTATTAGATTTATCTGCTGCTACACTTATTATTCGCTGCTACTATGAGTAACAAAGAAAGACAAAGGAGAATTTTCTTTTACACGTTGGACTATGATTGGTGTGCAAGCAAGTATGTATGAGAAGAAAAAGAAAAAGATAAAGGGTTTCAAGGTTTATATTGCTTACTGCTCGTTTGCATATGGTACTCCTTTCTCGTATGGATTAATAAATATTGGAAGTGATCTGGTGCATGTGGTAATATGATTGGTTGATGTTCACCCGGTACTGAATTGAGTATAAATTGGTTGGTGAATTGTTAATATTGTGGGTCGGTTGAGTATAAATAATTATGGGCCTACTGATTGAAAGTATTTATGGTTCTTTATTATGAGGCTACTGATTTTGAGCATGGTGAATATTTAAGATATCAGGTAACACACACACATGATTGGATCTCGGCTAGAACGTGATTGGAAGATTGGTAAAATTAGTTGTCATGTTCAGGGGAAGATTCTATGAACGTTTTTACATGGTTTTTACAGATTACTCTTTGAACTATTCTTCATGTTACTAATGCTTGGTCACAAATGCTATTGTAGTCATCTTTATTAGTATTTTGGGTGGTACTATGTTCTTTACGGGTGAAACTATAACGTATTTGTGATCATGGTGGTTAGTTATTCGACAAGTTCTTATGGTTATTTACATGCATCATTCGAGGGAAAGATTTTTACTACTACTACTTGTTGATATTTGTACTATTGGTTCAAATTTCTTTTGCCTTAATTTCATTTTTAGTTGAAAAAAACTTCATGGAAGGTATCTTGAGGCATTGGAAAGAAGGATTAGTCATATAATATTGGTTCATGGTTTTGAAGATCAAAGTTGCTTCTACTTAGCGTCTCCTAGTGGATTATGACAAAAAAGGGAAGAAGGCATTACATAGAAGATTGCAACTTGAAGATCCTTGGTGATATTGCATGTTTAAGGGGAAGTTCTTATCTTTCATGACATCTTAACTTCAGGGGAAGTTCGTTCTTATTTTGTTTTGTCATTATCAACTAGGGGAAGATTGTTGGGAATTATATTTGAGTTGATTATGACAAAATATGAAAGATGAAGGAATTATGAAGACAAAGAAACACAAGGAACCTACTTGTTAAAGAAGACTTTATTATTTAGTCCCTAGTAGTCAATTGTAACCCTAGACTCTCTAGTATATAAAGAGAGGCAGGGAATTAGATTTATTGTGTGTCAAGATGTGAACACCAAAGGGGTGTGTGTGTGTAAAGGTGTTAGGGGAGAATGCCTAGGGTGATGGTTAGTTAGTTATTTCCTAGGCGTATGTTCATGTAAATGCCTAGGTTAGTGTTTAGTGGTAGAGATGATGACGAAGAACTTTGTTAATGATAACAAACGATGTTTTCTTATTCCGTTGTGCATTATAATCGTTGTTATTGTTATCCCCTAGAGCTCATAAACGATCTTATCAATTTGAAAACATAAAAATCCAAAACTTGTGAAAATGTTGTAAGATATGAAAAGTACATAATTTTCTTGTTTATAATATTATATAGACATATCGGGATGTTTAAATGACGTTTAGACCAAAAAATAAATCGTACAAACTGTTTTGCGAAACCGGTTCTTAGTAAATTCGACGTACGTTTTAAAGATGACTCAATGAGAATCAAACTCTCTTGTTATTATGAATGTAAGTTACATTTTAGAATAATAAAAAAAAGGAATGAAAAGTAAAAATTAATAGTAAAAATACGAGGATGAATAGTAACTTGAAAATGCGAATTGTTACAGTCTCCACCCGTTGAAAGAGCTTCGTCTCGGAGATGAATTCGTGTTAAATGTTGAAGCGATGTTGACACAAAGTTGCAGGTACTTTTGACGTATCTACTCCTCTCTTTCCCATGTGTATTCTTGTGACAACTGGCAAATTTAGGGAGTCTATTTTATGTAACCGCATTATGTTAAACTAAACTGAGTTTTGCCTTTATCACTATTTTTATAAACCGTGACTTGATTTTATATCGTCTATTGGTTTTTACGGTTTATTTCATTATTAAATAAGTTATCGTATGAGTTTTAACTCTATTTGGTAGGCACTATTCGATTCGGCACTAGAAAGGCCTAAAACGAGAATTATTGTAACTTTTAGACCGTAACTCGAAAATTGACAAGTAAATAGTCAAAACTCGTGGAAAAATGTAAATAACGATGTTAGAAAGTTGAGTAAACGTTGAGGGACAATTGGGGGACAATACGTGAGCTCGAGAATGGGTAAACGGGATAGTTACGAAAAATTACAACTACGACCCCCCTCTTCCCCCCCCCAGCCGGCGCCCCCCTCCTCCAAAATAATTATTTTGAGGTCCCTAGTGGCCTAGTATATATATTCCCCGTCAATTCCCTCACTTCCACCTTTTATTTCTCTCTCTAAAACACACACACTAACACTTTCTCTCTCTAACCTCTCTCTAAAACAAACCCTAGCCGCCACCTAGAGTTTCCGGCCACTGTTCTGGCCATTTACGGCCACACGCCGGCGAGTGACCACTCACCACCACCACCATCTTAAAGATCTTTCTTCCCTCTTCTGAACCATATATGGCACGCGCTATATAGACCACAATAACACCTCAAAATCTTGAAAATACAAATCGAATCTTTAGGGTTTCAAGTGGGTTTTGTAATTGGTGATTAGATAAGGTAAATGGAACAAGTTTTGAGCTTTTTTGGGCAAGATAAAGCCACGAATTGAAACCTAGAGTTTCGACCTAAGGATGAAATTTGGGGCTTTTGGGTGGAACATGAAATTAAAGCTAATTAGTGACTAAATAAACAAGTAATTAGTGTTTGGTAAATGTGTGGTGTGTCAATTTCATGGGTTTGTACATTTAGGGTTTAGTTGCATATTTTTGGATAAGATAGATGATGGGTTTTGTGTTTGGTTAGTGTTTGGAGCTTGAATGATTGGATTAGGATATTGTGGAATGGATTTGGGTAATGTTTGAGTGGTTTGGATGGGTGTACGAGCCAACTAGGGCACGTACGAGCCCTTTGGGTTGCGTACGTGACCCACTTGGGTCATGGGTCCGAGTCGGGTCGATTTGGTAGCTTGTTGGTTGATGTAGTTGAGGTTTGGGTGAGACGCGTGGAGCCGAAAAGCTTCTAGAGCTTGTTTGGTTCACGTGGTCTTAACTGTGACCGTGTCATGACCATTAGGGTCATAACATTGGTTTCGGGTATATTTGGTTGATTGATTGGTTGGCGAGATTGTTTTGAGTTGGTTTAGGATTGAATTGCGATATTATGACTTTTAATTATGGACTTGATATATATATTGTTGACTTTGAGCTACGTCGGCGTTACTTTGACTTTTTAGTCTACAGTTGACTCCGACAAAGCCGTAACATGGACTTTAGTATAATTTGGACAAATGATTGATTAAAAGCCGAGAAGTCATGACTCGTGCTCGTGGACTCGAAACGAATAACGTTATGAAACAAATAATTGAATTTGACGAAATATACATTTATAAATGAAAATGCTAATAGAACTATGAAATGTAAATAATAATGGGCTTTTGTACCAAAAATATCGATAACAAGATTTATCTTGTTATTTACTATTTTTAAATGGAAACTAACGACTAAATTGGAAATGTTTTGTAATAAATAAGTAATTAATGTTTCAAGTACACGTTTATCGATAAATGTCAAATGTGAACATTTAATATTAGTTAAGTAATTATTTACTTACGTT
The DNA here is from genome assembly GCA_019973895.1 of Chrysanthemum seticuspe. NCBI lineage: Eukaryota > Viridiplantae > Streptophyta > Magnoliopsida > Asterales > Asteraceae > Chrysanthemum > Chrysanthemum seticuspe. The sequence goes on from BPTQ01000009.1 coordinate 38,907,484, forward strand.
ATGTGCATGGGTTACGGATAACCTAACATTAATAGTGTTGATCCACGTGGGTAGCGGACTTATTAGGTTGACGAATCTAATAAGAGCCCGCTAGGTACGTTGGGTAACCTTATTAATTGGTGAATTATCCTTATGACTCCTTAGGATACGATTGATTTATGGGATAATAAGCGACACGAGTAAATAAATGAGTTTATCGAGTTGACGAATTCGATAAGATCTATTATTTATTCCGAAACTTACTGAACTATGGAGCTTATCGTTTAGAGGTCTCATTGTGTCGCGTTGAGTTATATATTGGTTGTTTGAGTGCATTCATGACATCATATTAAGTCGATACATCCACATGAGGAATACCAAACACTAGGATTAAATGGTGAAACGAGACGTTTTTGGAAATAAAGAAATAGAATATATTAGGGTAGATAATGTTGATTTTGAGGAATATGTGTATTAAAGTTGGTCTACATTAATAGGTTGTGCCGAGTCGATAGTTACTGTGTTGTGATACCGTTATCTTCTGCTAGTGTTTATTTGTACGTTGATTGCTTGAGGTGAGTTTCATAGCCCTACTTTTATCTACGTTTTAACTACGTTTCGAACTATTTTGGGGTGAGAATCATGCTACTATTTTTGGACCGTTGAAACTATTTGGATTTGCTTATATGCTTAACTGTTTAGATATATGTGCGGTAGTTGTTGCCTTAGTCTAGGTTTAACCGTGCCTAACTAACAATAGACTTCTACCTCGACCTAGTTCGGGGTTGGCAATTGTTCTAGATTTTGCCACGGCAGTGCTGGACTAGAGTCGCGGGGCCCGAGTAATCCCTGGATGCGGGATATGATTGGAGATCCGGGTAGGATCAGTGTGTGAAACGGTATTTATCTATCCTAGGTCTTGCATAGCAAATCAACTCTTACAGGTCCACTATGATTTTGTTGAACTTAAACATATGAACTCACCAGCGTAAGCTGACCTTTTAGCATGATTTCTTAGGTATTTAAGAGATGTTTGGATTACTTGATCGGTGGAAGCTTGGCAAGAAGGCGGGGTTCAAGGATGATTTCTGACTCTGATAAACTTTGGGGACCTATTTTATTAAAACATGTTTTGGGCCTAATATTTACTCTTTTGGATTAAATGTTTTGAATACTTAACTTTGGAATTGGTTTTGAATGTTAAATGACTATCTTTTTTTGCTATACTTGTGTGCGATACCAATCCAATAGTAACGCCCCGAAAACTTGATTAAGTCTTCCGCTGTACCGAGATTTAGGGGTGTTACAATTCTAGACCATTAAATGCATTCCAACGAACCTTGACAATGGGTATTTAGCTTTGTCTTAATCCCTTGACCTCTCGGTCCACGATTTCCACAAGTTCTTCAATGAAGTGTATATCGTCATTGATTTGGATTTCTTCGATCGGGATAACAAATGTTTTGTCCGATAGACATTTCTGTAAATTGGATATATGAAATGTGGGATGCACACTGTTGAGCTCTGGCAGAAGCTTAAGTCTGTATGCCACCGAACCAACTCTTGCTAGAATTTGAATGGACCAATATATCTTGGGTTAAGTTTTCCACATTTACCAAATCTTATGACGCCCTTCCAAAGTGAGACCTACAACATAACCTTATCTTCAAATTGAAATTCTAAAGGTTTGCGTCGTGTATCTGCATAACTTTTCTACCAATCTCTTGCTGCTTGTAATCGGTTTCTGATTTGTACGATTTTCTCCATTGTTTCACGAATGAGTTCTGGACAAGTGAGTTGAACATCTCCCACTTTGGCCCAGCAGGCAGGCGACCAACACTTTCAAATGTAAAGTGCCTCGAATGGTGTTGCCTTTATAGTAGTGTGATAACTGTTGTTGTAGAAGAATTCAACTAATGGAAAATGATTATCTCATCCATTTCCAAAGTTGATTAAACAAGCTCGGAGCATGTCTTCCAGCATTTTAATATTTCTTTCACTCTGACCATCGGTCGAAGGATGATATGCTATACTCATGTCGAGATTTGCTCCAAAGGAATCCTGGCGTGACTGCCAGAAGTTAGAGGTAAATATGTCGTCTCGGTCAGATATGATAGAGATTGGCACATCGTATCTTGAGACTACTTCTTTAATGTAAAGTCTGGTCAACTGGTCCATTTTGTAAGTCTTTTTAATTAGTAGAAAGTGTGTAGATTTGGTGAGACGATCAACTATGACCCAGATGGAGTCATAACTACTTTATGTCCTTGGGAGTTTGGTAATGAAGTCCATTGAAATTTGTTCCCATTTCCACATAGGAATATTTGGTTGGTGCAATAGACCGGATGGTTTCTGATGTTCGGCCTTCACTTTAGAACATGTAAGACATTTACTGACGTATGTGGTAATGTCGGCTTTCATGTTTGACTACCAATAGAGTAGTTTGAGATCTTGATACATTTTTTCAGATCCTAGGTGTACAAATTATATGGATTTATGAGATTCGTGCATAATAAAGACTCATAGGCCACCAAAGAGTGGTAACCAACTTCTGCTCATGTAGCACAAAGTTCCATCTGAACACGTTTCGAACTTCTTTTGTATCATACCGTAGAAGTTCTCGTTATCGACGTTTTCTTGCTTCACTGCTTCAGCTTGCACGTTGAGAATTTAAGCGAGAAAATTAAAATTTTTGGTAAGGACCAAATCTTGAACTCGTAATGTCTTAACCCATTCCTTTCTGCTCAAGGCATCAGCTACCACGTTGGATTTTCCCGGATGATAGCGAATGTCGCAATCGTAATCACTTAGCAGCTCTAACCATCGACGCTGCCTCATGTTTAGATCTTTTTGATCCAGAATGTGTTGAAAACTCTTGTGACCGGTAAAAATAGTACATCTAGTACCATATAGGCAGCGTCTTCAGATTTTTAGCACAAAGACTACAACTCCTAACTCCAAGTCATGAGTGGTGTAGTTTTATTTATGAAATTTGAGTTGTCGAGAAGCATAAGCCATAACCTTCTCCCATTGCATTAACACAACACCCAAACCTTCGTGCGATGCATCACAATATACTATAAATTCTTCGATCTCTTCTGGAGATGCTAGAATAGGGGCACTAAAAAAGTTTTGTTTCAGTGTTTGGAAGGCCTTTTCTTCGTCTTCGTTCTATAGATACTTCTTGTTTTTTTGTGTTAGCTTGGTTAAGGGTTTGAAAAATCCTTCAATGAACCTTCAGTAATACCCAGCCAAACCTAGGTATTGAGGAATTTTTGTAGGTGTGGTAGGTGTTGGCCAATCCTTGATAGCTTAAATTTTTTCAAGATCAACATGCCTAATAAATTGTACTGTACGAATCCAAACTTTACATTTGGAAAACTTAGCATACAACTTCTCTTCCTTGAGCAATTATAAGATCGTTCTTTGGTGTTATTTGTGTTCATCTTCGTCTTTGGAGTAGATAAGAATATCATCGATGAATACGATTATAAACTTGTCCAGATATGGCATACGCAACCGATTCATGAGATCCATGAATATTGCCGGTGCGTTAGTCAAGCCAAATGAAATTACTTGGAAATCGTGATGACCATAACGAGTCCTGAATTCTGTTTTTGTAATATCTTCCTCCCGGACCTTGAGTTGATGGTAACCTGTTGGGATATAAAAGACAAAGTACTGAAGAAAGTCAAAGTGCTGAAGAAAGACAAAGTATTGCTAAAGAAGAAAGTCAAAGTACTGCTTAACATCAAAGTACTGAAAAGTTAAAGAACTGCTATATCGTTTATGGAAAGCTTTGTTATTCTAGAACATTCTTAGTTTAGGATTAGTATTACTTGTCGTACAAGAATTGTAAACCGACTAGGGTATTCCTTATGCCTATAAAAGGACCCCTAGATTGGCATTAGAGGTACGAATGCATACGCAATATTAGAGGATATTAGAGTTATTAGGGTTGTTAGTAAATCTGTGTATCTAGCAGGTTTAAAGTATTAATAAAATCGTTGAAGTTAAAGTTATTCTTCTTAGCTTTATTGAAGTAGTTTCCGCATACTAAATAGAGTAAATTCAGTGTTTTCATTGTTAGTAACTTAGGATTTATCCGAGGTTGCTAAGCCCTTACAAGCTACATAAGTTAATTTGGTTAGAGTATATCGATCCAACAAGTGGTATCAGAGCTTGTGTGGAAACTCTGATTAAGAAGAAACACTTAAAACCGATTTAACAAACCCTAAAGATGTCGACTGAAGCTGCACCACTCCCATCCATCACCTCACTCAGAATTCCTATCATCAAGAGGGAGAATATGATCTCTAGAGCATGAAGATGAGGCAGTACATTGCCATTACAGACCATGCACTGTGGAATGTAATTGTCATTGGTAATGAAGTTGTTGAAGAACCTATAGAAGTTCCTGGACAACCTAAACCATTAAGGCTGTCTTGCCAGCAGCTACAGTAAGATATCAAGAAAAGGCTCTCAACATACTATTGTCTGCTATTCCTGATGGTCACCAACTCAAGTTCCATGATGCTAAGGATGCAAAACAACTATGGGCTGCTCTCAAGACAAGATTTGGAGGTAATGATGCTTCCAAGAAGATTCATAGAAATCTGTTGAAGCAACAGTTTGAAACATTCACTGTTGGTGAAAGAGAAAGTCTTGATGCTGCCTATGATAGATTCCAAAATCTTCTCAGCATGCTAGAGTTATACAAAGCAGAGATATTTGTTGAAGATGCAAACCTGAAGTTCTTAAGAAGTTTGCCATCCGTATGGCATGTGATTGCTACTATGATCAGCGAACAACCTGGTTTGGACACTATGGACTTTGATGATCTTTACAACCACTTAAAGGTGTATGAGCATGAGATGAATGGCCAAACAAGTTCAAAATCTCACAGTATTGCTTTTGTGTCTTCTGAAAAGAGAGGTAGTACTTCCACTAAAAGTACTGCTTATCCTACTCAAAGTACTGTTGCTCAAAGTACTGTTGCTTATCCTACCCCCTCCTTATCACCTACAAACACCATCCATCTTAGGTCTTGCATAGCAAATCAACTCTTACAGGTCCACTATGATTTTGTTGAACTTAAACCTATGAACTCACCAGCGTAAGCTGACCTTTTAGCATGATTTCTCAGGTATTTGAGAGATGTTTGGATTACTTGATCAGTGGAAGCTTGGCAAGAAGGCGGGGTTCAAAGATCATTTCTGACTCCGATAAACTTTGGGGACCTATTTTATTAAATCATGTTTTGGGCCTAATATTTACTCTTTTGGACTAAATATTTTGAATACTTAAATTTGGGATTGGCTTTGAATGTTAAATGACTATCTTTTTTTGTTATACTTGTGTGCGATACCAATCTGATAGTAACGCCCCGAAAACTTGATTAAGTCTTCCGCTGTACCGAGATTTCGGGTTGTTACAGATTGGTATCAAAGCTCAAGGTTATAGAGAACTAGGTATTTTATAAACTATAACCGCTTTTAAGAAAAAAATTGATCCTCGACCGACGCACGCCCGCTTGCCAAGCCGAAGCTTCTTATTTGATTATGGTATGAACTGCGATTTGAATTATGAGATGATCTGTTAAGGGATATTGTGAACTGATTATGGAAACATTATTATTATGAGATATGATTATTGATTTTGGAAATGAGATATAATTATTGATTTTGGAAATGAGATATGATTGTTGATTTTTGGAAATGAGATATGATTATTGGTTTTGGAAAATGAGATGTGATTATCAAGATATTACGGAATTTGATTTGAGTAAACGATATATTATGCTTTTGGAAATTTTGAACTCGATTGATTTGATATGGGATTATGTGAGGAAACTAAACTTATGTGTTTTATTTAAAGGCATGTTTTGAGTAATGCGGTAACTCTACTTTTAAAAAGTTTTCATTATGTGATATGTGTTGGTTAAGTTGATGCGCTTATTGAAACTATTTGTTTCGAACACTTATACCTACCCTATGCCATTGTCACAAACAATGCCTTCACTAGCTTTTGATGTGTCTGAGGAGGTCCTTGCTGTTACTAGTTCCCCAACATTGACTCTCATGACGGTTGCGCAGGGTGATCCTTATGAGATCGCCCGTCACTCTAATTCATCATCATCATATCACCCTAGCTCATCTAGGCAGCTCACTTTACATCAGGTTTTAGCGAGGGCACAGACTCCTAGGCTTGCTTATAGCACTGCCCGCATTTCCGTGAGACCACCATCATCACCTATCCGTTTAGCAGCCCACTCTCTTCTGTCATTACCACCAGCATCACCATGTCTTAGGAGGCCTAGATCTCCTAGTGTACCACCTCAGGATTTACCTGCACAGAGACTCCGACTCATGGACTCTCCCCCTATGGATGAGGGCGAGGAGGAGCATGAGGTTGAGGAGGAGGAGGAGGTTGAGGAGCAGTATGTTGATGAGGATGAGGATCCTCAAGGGGGTACTCCTTTATTGCAGAGTCCTGCACATTCTCCGGGACCAGGTTCTCCTTTGCCTGAGCCTGAGTCCCCTGGATAGCCTTTTGGTTTTGATTCACCTCCACATTCACCTGAGATAGGTAGCCCGTTAGGATCTGAGATACCATCGGAGATTGCTTCTGACACCGAGGGGTATGGTGAGACGGTTCTGATGTGGGAGAGGATTACCTCACATGGTACTAGGCTTAGTAGGTTGACAGATCATTTGGTTGGAGTGTCTAGAGCTAGTATAGAGGATCTGAGAGCTGATATGGGTACTGTAGTCAGGAGGACTAGAGTTTTGCATGATGGTATGTCAGAGCTCCAGGATCAGGTTGGGGACCTGCTTAGAGGGTTCGTGACAGCTCGTGATGCTGACAGAGCGATTTGGCATAGGATTGGTGAGTTGGAAAGAGAGGTCGTAGAGCTTAAGAGTGATCGTGACGCTCGACGTGTTGATTTAGCATCGTTGTGGAGAGAGGTTGATGACGTTAGGAAGTCAGGGAGTGGTATTCGTAGACGTGGCTAGATAGTATTAGATTCATGGTTTTGTACCATCTTGAAACTAAGTAGTACTTGGTTCGAGATGTAGGATTATTCCAGTTTTTTACTAGTATCGTTGTTAGGATCGTTTTTGATTTCTTCATATCCTTCCATGTATTTCCACTTTTGAAAACTTATGAGTTATGGATATTGGAATGTGCATCCTTGGTTATGATGCGGTGTTTGATTGTTTCGCTTTGGTATAGCGTTATCCCTGTTGGCCTTGATTATGTATTCAGGCATTATTGGGTGACCCTTGGAACCCAACTCTATTTTAGAACGTGAATTGTGAACTTATGAAACTGTTCTTCTTGCCTCCATAATGGTGGCAACAAGACGAAACTCGCTTAGGAACAACCGAGCAGCTCCTGCTGCTGTTGTTGCCACTGGTTGCCGAGGTCGTCGTCCGGCCCCGACCGCACCACATGTTGAGAACCCGAACATTGGTAACCCAGCTCTAGAGAACCCGAATGTGAATGACCGTACTGAGAATGGTCATGTACCACAAAACCCTCCACTTGTGAACCCAGCCCACATTGACCAGCTAGTGTCGCAGCGTGTCGCTGAACTGCTGGCTGAGGCTAATGTTTCTAACACTTCTAGTGGAACCCCAATGCTGAATCAAACTTGAGGTTGTACCTATAAAGAGTTCCGATTCTGTGGTCCCATTGATTTTGGAGGAACTGAGGGAGTAGTTTACCTGACTAGGTGGTTGGAGAAAACTGAATCTGTGTTTGCTGTGAGTAACTGTGATGAGGATTGTAAGGTCAAGTATGCAACATTCACCCTGAAAGACGAGGCGTTAACCTGGTGGAACAACTATCACAGATCAGTAGGAATTGATGTAGCTTATGGTATGACTTGGACTCAATTTAAGACTCTCCTGATTAAGACTTACTGTCCTAGGAATGAAGTTAAGAAGTTAGAGAGTGAGTTCTGGAACCATAAGGTTAAGGGTACTGACATGGCGTGTTAGGAATTAGAAATTCCAGGTTTTAAAGAGTCGGTCACCTCAAGTATATGTAATCGTTAGAAAGCTCGTAGTCGTAGTTCTTTTAAGCTAAGTAGTATTTAGTTAAGTAACACCGTGGAGGACGAACGGGTCTTTACCCACTGTATGCCTGATCCACAGCCCGTTGTGTGGCGTTTTATTGTAAGACTATAAATACTCTCTACCTTCCAAGGTAGAGGGTTGGAGCTCATAATAAGATTTTTCTTTCTCTCACTAAAGTTCCCAAACCTCTAACTTTCTCTCTCTAAAAACCTCTTGTACGCCTACTTTGTGTTATGGTTTGATGTGTATGTGAAATCCAATATCCTTCAAATGGTATCAAGAGCCATGGTTTGATCATCTCTTACATATCTTTGGATTTCTAGTGATTTTTAGGTGGTTTTAGAGTTTGAAAAGGTTTAGTGGTTTTTTGCATCATTTGATTACTTTCTAGTGTTAAAGTTTGAATCTTGGGTGTAGTTTTGTGCTTTGAATCATTGTATGTGCTTGGGTTTAGATTTGGTAAGCTTGAATCACTGTGGTTGGACGTGTTTTGGATTAAAAAGTGTGTTTTGTTAAGTTCTTCTTGCTAGCGACTTGGCTCTCGGTGTAATATTCATCATAGCGACTTGCTTCATGGAGTGTTATTTGGTAGCGATTTAGCCATAGCGACTTGTCTATTGAGACAAGCCGACAAAAAGTACACTTATTGGATTCTCCACTACACGTAGCGACTTGCTGTAAGTTAGCGACTTGTACTTTATATCGTTAGCGACTTGCTGTTAGCGAGTTGATACCTAGCGAGTTGCTATTTAGCGACTTGACAAATTAGCGACTTGGTTCACACAACTTGCTGTCAAAATTTTGCTAGCGACTTGGATCGTAGCGAGTTGTTATATAGCGACTTGGGATAATAGCAACTTGGCACTTAGCGACTTGGTTCAAGGTTTCCTAGCAACTTGGGTGATTTCTTGTTTTAATACGGTTTTTCTCTTGATTCAGTAATATCCCGTGAAATAATCTATTTCCCGGTTTAATCATAGAGTTATAAAATCCCGTGCAAACATGTCTGCCACCGTACCTACAATCATCTCCTCTGTTGCTGAGGATGTTCAAGCAGCTGGTTCAGATACTCGTCCACCCATGCTTGACAGAACTGACTACGACTCTTGGGCTCAACGAATCAGACTGTATTGTCTTGGAAAGGAAAATGGGGTCAACATACTCAAATCCATTGATGAAGGACCTTATCGAGTTGAGACTACTAGAGACATAATTGATACAGCTGAAGATGGTACAATGATCTATGGAATTGACAGACCAAAGACGTATGATGAGCTCAATGATAAGGAGAAGAAGAGATTCGATGCGGATATCAGAGCTTCTAACATCATACTGCAAGGTCTTCCAAAAGACATCTATAAGCTTATCAATCACAACACTGAAGCAAAGGCTGTTTGGGATAATGTCAAGATGCTCCTCTCTGGTTCTGAATTAACTGTTGAAGACAGAGAATCACAATTGTATGATGAATTTGAGCACTTTAAGATGAAACCTGCTGAGAGTGTCTATGAGTACTATGTGAGATTCCATAAGCTGGTGAATGACATGAGGAACATCAGAATGACCATGCCTAACATTCAGCTGAACTCAAAGTTTGTTAACAACATGAATCCAGAATGGCACAAGTTCGTCACTTCCGTGAAGCTTACCAAAGGTTTGAAAAATACAAACTATGAGCAACTCTATGCCTTCCTTCTTCAAAATGAAAGACATGCCATGTTTGAAAAAAGGATTCTTGATCAGTTCAAAGCTCAGGGAGAAACAAGCTCAACAAGTGATTCAACTGCCTTTTACACAAATGTTGGGATTACCACCAAAGCTTCTCAAGTTGTACCCATAGGAGATGGTAATCACAAACTCATTCCTGATCCAAGGTTCAAGCAACCAAATGCTGATGCTGTCACGGGACATTTTATCAATCAACTGGCCCTCATGGTTAAAGAGAACATGACACTTTCACCTCACACTAACAGACTTCACACCAACAATGAAATCAGAACCGCATCCAATCTTCACAATCATGCTTTGATCAGAGATAGGAAAATTATGGGGCAGCCAGTTCAAGAAAGACAGTTTGATCAGAGAACGGGTGGAGCAGGTGGAGCAGGTGGAGGCTATGGTGGAAATCAGAACCGAGGAAGGATTGGAAATCAAGGACAAACAAAGCCTATCAAATGCTACAACTGTGGTGGAAAGGGACACATTGCTAGGAATTGTATATCTCCAAAACGTCCACAGAATGCATAGTACTTCAGGGATAAGATGATGCTAGTGCAAGCTCAGGATAATGGTGCTGCTTTGGATGAAGAGGAGTTATTGTTTCTTGCTGAAGGTAATGCCAAGACTTATGATGCTGACATTGATGAACAGCCGACTCAGGAGATAGGTCATAATCATCAGAATGCCTTTCAAGTAGCTGACTGTGATGCATACGACTCTGATGTTGATGATGAACCTTCTTCACAAACAATTTTCATGGCTAGCATTTCTCCAATGGTCTCTCCTAAGGTCTCTTCTTCACCACAATCTGGACCATCCAAAGACAAAATCATCTCAGAGGTATTAAAACTATATGATATTGCTGATGAACGAAAGATGCATAATGAAGTACAATCTCTTGAGACTTATGAATCAGATATTGATGATGTGGATAATAACAATACTGGCACATATGATCAATATGTGAAGCAAAGTGAGAGTGAGACTGTACCAAGTAATGCATCTTCTGCAGTCAACAATGACTATGTTTTTGATGAATTCACTGCATGTGCCCCTGATGATTCTATTGCCTCTGAACTGAATGCTTATAAAGAACGTGTTGCTATTTATGAACAACGTGCTAAATTTGAGTTGACCACCCGTGAGCAGGAAATGGATGACCAAAAGCGTACAATCATCAGAAAAAGTAAGTTTAAAGAAGAAGTATTAAAACAAGAGTTAAATTCCTTACAAGAAAAGCTTTCTAAAACTGCTAAGTAAAAACAAGAACTTCAGGAAAATATGAAAATGCTTAAGCAAGAATTTAATGCTAAGGAATCAAAACTTTTGAAAGATTTTTCTAATCTGAAAACTTTGAAAAACAAGCTTGAAAACAAGTTGTACGTACAAGGAAACACCATTCAGACTGCTCACATGATCACTAAGCATAGAGTCTTAAGCGACAAGCATAGTATCCCCATTATTAAGGAATCCAATCCTGAGTATGTTAAGAAAGCTAAAGAAGCCCAAAAGGTAATCTATGATGGCAATGAAATCCTTAAACCTAGACAAAAACCTAGTTGCACTGAGAGCACTGAAGAAGATAAGCAATTAGAAGATGCCACTAAAAGGAAATTGGAGGAAAAACTTAAGAGCCCTTCTTGCATAGATAAAAGAATCAGTTATAAAGCACCCAACTATTATAAGGAAAATTGGATTGCCTTTAACAAGTTTAAGCCTCAAACATTGTTAACACCCGAACAAGTGTTCTGGAAAATGGACTTAGATAAGCAGAAAGCAGAAAATATTGTTGAGACAAACCCTCCCCTTAGGGAAATGCCTAAAGCGACTATGTATCCTCCAAATACACCAATGCATCTAGTCCCTAGAACTATTGCCACTAAAAGCAAGACCTTAATCAGTCAATATGTTATCTTTCAACTATTTGTTGATTTTGAAAAAACTTGCAAGAAAAGGATCACACCCACTGGTATAACTAAAAGAGAAAGGGGTTTTGAGAAAACTAAAGAATGTTATCTAACTGAAGTCATGCCTTTCTTTAAACAATTAAAAGATCAATTTGAGAGTCTTAAAAAAGGAATGAATTCAGACATTAAAGAAATGGAAAAGGAATTTGATGCAATGATAGTTGAGGTTAGTGATTATGAGCGAGCATTAAAATATAATGAGATTGAGAGAAAGAACTTGCACACCTTAAATGAGAATCTGATTTCTGAATGTATCTCTCAAGATGTGTTCTACACTGCTACTAATTGTTCTATTACCGCTTCTCAATTTCATGAATTGTCTGTTGCTTTGAAAGTCTCCCATGATCGTGTAATTGAGCTTGAAATCAAAAACTCTAAACTAATTGAGAAAATTGATCAGGATGATCATGATAATCTGGTGAAACATCTTTCTAAACTAGAAGTTGATCATTTTGATCTACAACTAAAATATCAACATCTTAAAGAAAATGTTAAAACCTCAAACATCAAGACATCCTCAGATGCTCCAGAGTTTGATGCAGTTTTTCAAATAAACAAACGTGACGAACAGATTCAAGCTCATTGTAACACGATCAGAAAGTTGAAAGCCCAAATCGCTCAATTAAAAGGTGAAAAGAACAATGTAACTGGTACCCAAATGCCTCCTCCTTTAGATTCTCAGAATTCTCAAACGTTTCATCTTCAAAACTTAGTAAATACCTTACAAAAGGAAAATGAGAGTTTTCTAGAAGAAAATGAAAAGGTTAAACGTCATTTCAATGAGTTATTTGAATCAATAAAGGTCACTCGTAACAAAAGCAACGAACAAATAGCTTCATTGCAAAAGGAAATTGAGAATCTGAAGAGCCAGGTAAAAGGGAAAATGCCAATGACCAATGGGGAGAATGGTGTATCAAAGGCTCACTCTAGTAACAAATATGCTTTGTCTGTGAAATATGTTCCCCCTCATCTCAGGGATAACAAACTTGCTATTCAAACATATTTCTCATCCCTTAAGGATTGTCTAGAATGTTTACGTGAGATTGTTGAAGAGGATAAATTAGAGAAACCACTTGAAAATGCAATTGGGCATGCATGCTTATATGCCAAACGGTCTCAAGAAATTCTAGAATGCTTAATCGCAATATGCCCAAAGTCCTTAGGTGAGAGAGTTAATCCTTTGATTCCATGTTCAATGCCTAGTGCCAAGTATGATATTCATTCGATGCCCGATGTTTTGAATGTGAACCTTAGTGTGCCTTCAAGTAGTTCAGATTCCAGATCTGATAATGCTAAGAAAGCGAACTCTAGTGTGCCTTCTAGACGTACAAATCCCAGCACTTCTAGTGTTAAGAAAGTGAACCTTAGTGTGCCTGCATGTAGTTCAGATCCCAGCACATCTAAACAGGAGAAGCAAAGAGTAGCAAAACCAACTAATGTTCCCATTCCCTCTACAGGAGTAATCAGTGACATTAAAGCGAGCAGGTCAAAGTCTCAAGACAATACAAGGAATGACAGGACCTCGCAAGCTAAGAATGTGCATTGGAAGAGAGTAGAAGACCAACCTAGGAACTTTAATTTTGAGCCGAATAAAACGAATCGTGTTGATTCTAGTATTAGCCATAGGCGTACTGTAATTAATTCGAATTATGATACTATTTTCAAACCTTGTAATGATGTCTGCTTGAATTCTGTTTCTAATCATGAATGTGGTATGAATGTTTTGTCTAATGCTGTCAAACCCCCTGTTAACCTTGTTAATGCAAAATATCATGCTAAGAAGGCAAAAAGGCAAAGGCGTAAGAAAGTTAGTAAACAGTGGAAGCCCACAGGAAGAACATTTAGTAAGATAGGTTATCAATTGATACCTGTTGGCCATAAGGATAATCAGACAATGCCCACTAGAAAATGGATGCCTACTGGTAGAACTATTCCCTTAAGAAGTTGACATACTTTGAATAGGGCAAATACGGACACTAGTACTGCATCTATTTATAATGATTCCATTGCTTCAATTTCTGATATGGACGTTTCTATTTCTGATGTGGGTGTTCCAATCACTGTTTCTAACCAAATGGAACCCATTCTTGCATGGGGATCCCAATTATCCAGTTATCCATTCTTGTCTGTGTTCAACTGCAAATCGTTCAAATCATTCTGTGGTACCTGGACTCAGGCTGTTCCAAGCATATGACTGGAGACCGGTCGCGGCTCATGAACTTCGTGAGTAAATTCATCGGGACAGTTAGATTTGGGAACGACCATTTTGGAGCTATTATGGGTTATGGAGATTATGTGGTTGGTAAAAGTGTAATTTTCAGGGTTTATTATGTGGAAGGTCTTGGTCATAATTTGTTCTCTGTTGGTCAATTATGTGATTCCGATCTAGAAGTAGCGTTCAGGAAACATACTTGTTTCGTTAGAGAACTTGATGGTGTAGAATTATTAAGAGGTACTCGAGGTTCGAATCTATACACTATCTTTATCGATGACATGATGAAGTCTTCTCCAATCTGCTTGTTGTCAAAGGCTTCTAAAACAAAGTCTTGGTTATGGCATCGTCGTCTCAATCACTTAAACTTCGGCACCATAAAAAACCTTTCCAGAAAGGATCTTGTCAGAGGATTACCCAGATTAAAATATGAAAAATATCATCTTTGCTCAGCTTGCCAATTGGGAAAAAGCACTAAACATGTCCACAAACCAAAACTTACAAACTCTGTAACTGAAGTTCTTCATACCCTTCATATGGATCTGTGCGGCCCAATGAGAGTGCAATCTATTAATGGGAAGAGATATGTGTTAGTAGCGGTCGATGACTTCTCCCGATTCACTTGGGTTAAGTTTTTGAGGACAAAGGACGAAACTCCCGATGTCATCATTAAACTCATTAAACAACTCCAGATCCGACTCAACAAAACGGTCTGAATCGTCCGAACTGACAATGGAACTGAGTTTGTTAATAAAGTACTCAATGAATTTTATGAAAATGTTGGAATCAGTTCTCAAAGAAGTGTTCCTCGAACTCCTCAACAGAACGGTGTAGTCAAAAGGCGAAATCGAACTCTTGTAGAAGCTGCAAGAACAATGCTGATTTACTCAAAGGTTCCAATGTTTCTATGGGCTGAAGCTATTGCCACTGCTTGTTACACTCAAAATCGATCTCTAATTCACACTTCTCATGGAAAAACTCCTTATGAACTTGTCCACAATAGAAAACCCGATCTATCATACCTTCGTGTGTTTGGTGCTTTATGTTATCCAACTAACGATGGTCAAGATTTAGGAAAAATGAGAGCTAAAGCGGACATTGGAGTATTTGTAGGCTATGCACCAAACAGAAAAGGTTATTGAATCTACAACAAGAGAACCCGAGATATCATGGAATCAATTCACGTCACGTTTGATGAGCTGACCGGTCAAATGGCTCCTGGACAATCCAGTTCAGGACCCGCACTTCAAAACAGTCCCATTGGTTCATCCCTTGTGCCAAATTCTTCTCCAGCAACTCCATATGTACCTCCATCTGAAGATGATTTAAAGAAATTGTTTGACCCTATGTTTGATGAACATTATGAGCCAAGTGCTAATGAACTGTCAATTCCTACAACAGAGGCTGCTCATATCCCTGTGAATGAAGTCAACCCTTCAGTCTCAATATCATTAAGTCAAGAAGCGCCTGCTGCTGATCACTCTGTCTCATCAACAAATCATCCATCATCAAGTGCACATCATGGAATTGCATCTGTCACCAATGATGAAGTTAATCCCTTTGCTACTCCCGAAGATGTACCCTTTGAGAACGTATTTGCTCCTGAATTATCATCAGAACCATCTTCTTTAGGAGACATCGACTCTGCTACTTCAGTCCCTCAACAACTGCCACATGAACACCTCAGAAAATGGACTCATGATCATCCATTAGACAACATCATTGGAAATCCCTCTCGTCCAGTGTCCACACGGAAACAACTTGTAACCGATGCCTTATGGTGCTTTTTCAACTCCGTACTCTCTAAGATCGAACCAAAAGATGTTAAAACCGCCATGAATGAAGATAGCTGGTTCAATGCCATGCAAGAAGAAATTCATGAGTTTGATCGACTTGATGTATGGGAGTTAGTACCTGCTCCAGATTGTGCTATGATTATTGCTCTAAAATGGATCTTCAAAGTGAAACTTGATGAGCATAGTGATGTGTTGAAGAACAAGGCTCGATTAGTTGCTAAGGGATACCGTCAAGAGGAGGGTATTGACTTTGAAGAATCTTTTTCTCCTGTTGCTCGAATCGAGGCAATCAGAATCTTTTTGGCTAATGCTGCTAGTAAGAACATGGTAGTCTATCAGATGGATGTAAAGACGGCATTTCTGAATGGAGATCTTAAAGAAATCGTCTACGTCAGCCAACCGGAAGGATTTGTGAATCAAGAGCATCCTACTCACGTTTATCGTCTGAAGAAGGCTCTTTACGGTTTAAAGCAAGCTCCAAGGGCATGGTATGATACGCTATCAAATTTTCTTCTATCTACCGGATTTAGCAAAGGAGCAGTTGATCCAACATTGTTCACCAGGAAGTCAGGCAAACATTTAATTCACGTTTAAATTTATGTTGATGATATCATCTTTGCCTCGACTGACCCCAATGAGTGTGACCGTTTTTCAAATGAAATGGGTTCTAAATTTCAAATGTCTATGATGGGACAAATGTCATTTTTCTTGGGATTACAAATTTCACAAAGTCCCGGAGGCATCTTCATAAATCAATCTAAATATGCAAATGAAATTTTAAAAAAATTTGGATTTGATTCAAGTGACCCTGTTGACACTCCCATGATTGAACGAACTAAACTAGATGAGGACCACTCAGGGATCATGGTAGACCAAACGAAATATCGTAGTATGATTGGATCCCTGATGTACCTCACAGCTAGTAGACCAGACATCTTGTTCGCTGTTTGCATGTGTGCTAGATACCAGGCTAAGCCTATCAAAAAGCACCTTGAAGCGGTTAAACGGGCCTTTCGGAACCTCCAAGGAACCATCAACATGGGACTTTGGTACCCAAAAGACACCGGTATGTCACTAACAGCATATGCAGATGCAGATCATGCAGGGTGTCAAGATACTCATCGAAGTACGTCTGGAGGTGCTCAGTTTTTGGGTGATAAGCTTGTGAGCTGGTCGTCAAAGAAGCAAATGAGTACTTCTATTTCCTCTATAGAGGCGGAATACATAGCCATGTCATCTTATTGTGCTTAAATCCTTTGGATGAGATCTCAATTAACTGACTATGGCGTTGTATTCAACAAAATCCCTCTGTACTGTGATAATAAAAGTGCTATTGCTCTTTCATGCAATAACGTTCAACACTCAAGAGCTAAGCATATCGACATTCGACATCATTTCATCAGGGAACAAGTGGAAAAAGGTGTGGTGGAACTCTATTTTGTGAGAACTGAATACCAGTTAGCAGACATCTTCACCAAAGCTCTTCCAAGAGAATGTTTTGAGTTTATTCTTCCACGACTTGGCTTGAAAAGCCTTCAACCAGAAACACTCAAACGTCTTCAGGAGGAAGTCGAGGAGTAAAAGCCTATCTTCATCTATCTCTTGTATATATCTATTCGAAAAACAAAAATACAAAATTATAAAACCCTCAAAAATCAAATAGAAAATTATAAAACCTTCAAAATCCATAAAAATCTGAAAAATTCAAAAAAAAATCTTCAAAAAATATTGTCAATTTGTCATTTTTTTTTTCGGTTCGATAATATCTACGGTCTCTGTGCTGTTATTCAAAGAATGACACGGGACTTTAGATATTGTTCGAATTTAAAAAAATAAAAAATAAATAAATATATATATATTTTGGGAGAAAGAGAAACATTGGTTTATTGTCATTTCAGGCAGTAACCCGCTTTTCAAAGAAACAACAGAGCCATACTTTATCATGTTTTCAAAATTCCATGCTCTGATTCTATAAACATTTATCTGCTGAAAACTAATTGCTTTGAAAAATAACTCGGACTCTATTTTTTGATAATCATCTGGACTTAAGTTTGTCAAAATATCTATCTCTCAATCAATAACTTATGTCATTGATTGAGGGGGAGAATGATTTCAATTAAATCAAAAAGTTATTTTTCATACAAATTGTTTTCAAAAGATAATCATGCATGTTTAATCAATGGAGTCTAAAGTCTCAAAATCTGATCCTTATCAGTTAAAATGCTTTCATAATCAAGTCACAATTCTCCTTAAAAGATTTCAAAATCAATTTAAATCTACAGAGATCAGAAATCTCAAATGATTTGATAATTGTGATCGGGGGAGAATTTGTGATTTAAATTGGATTTAAACTGATAATTCGGTAAATGGTTTTATAAGGATGTACAAGCTCTCCATCCCACATGTGGCAAACGATTTTAAATTTCTCATGCACATGTTGAGGGGGAGCATCTATCTTAAACCACAATGATTTGAAACATGATCATTTATCTCAATGTGCAGGTTCCCTCTAGTATGTGCAAAACTCTTTTAATACCTCGAGGCACATATTGAGGGGGAGCAAACTTATGAAAACCTCATCCTTCCCCAAAATGCTTTATCTACTTGATTTGATTAGGGAAGTGATGTTGATATCTTTTAGAAAATGGAATTCAAAGAAGTTAATTCTTCATCTTGCCTCTGTGTGCCAAAAGATTTCAAACACATGATGCACATGTTGAGGGGGAGCTTTTTTTCTAAATATATCAAAAACAATTCAGGTACAAAATGTTTTGATATATATCACAAGTATCTGGATTGTTTTTCAAATGGTATTTCAATTGGTTCCAATGGCAGATGAACAATACCAAATAGACCGACCAACTTTACTTTATGTATGGTGATATAAGGATGATAAGGTTAGGTATTTGTTCCCATGATCCGCCAGAACCGGAGGGATCTACCCAGGGATAATCCACTAGATAGTGTAGAAGTCCTTAGGTATGATATAAAAAGGAGAAAAATGAGATAAGGGAAGAGTGCGGACTGAGACTGAGCTAGTACTGGAATAAACCCAACAAGGTTCTAGCTATGAAGTCTTGGTAAGCACTGAAGGGGTTGAAGAATGAAAAAGAATTGAATGAGAAAAGGGTGAAAACAAATTGCCCTCCAATTATTCAACCTTAGGGCAAATACCGGGTTCAATTCATATGCTACTGATGGTTACCAAGGTAACATCGGTATTGAAGACAAGACGTCATGGACCCAGTGACGCACTGCACTTCATCTTCCCAAACCACTCAAGTTCCTCTTAAAAGGACTTGTTTCATTCTCACGGGGAACCGACACTATCTATCGACTTTCTCTTAGAGATTGTTGATATTGAAGAAGGAGACCCTCTCCCTAGTCTCCGAAATAGGATCCAAATATGCACAAATTAAGTCTAAAGCCTCGAGTTCATCTATAAATCTCATTAGGACACTTTCCATGAAGACTCTCTGTTTCACTCAACGTGGAAAGAGAGATTATATCTTGAGTCCTACGCATTATCCTTGTGGTATTGCCAGAACATCTTAGTGATATGCAAACATATTCACAATGAAGATGGAAAGCCTTCTGGAGCCAACATCAAACAAGCTCCTGGTAGGTGGCATGTGAGATCTATTCAATAGATCAACCATGTGACAACTGAACAGAAACAATGGGGCGATTCAATCTTTTGAATCAATCCTGGTTCAGGTTATGGATTGACGGATACCTTTGAAAAACCGGTCATTGCGCTTAAAAACTCTTTTCTTTAGCCCATCGACCATGTTCGAATATTTCAAATCAAAAGGTGTTGTATTATTGATAATTGATTTTCATTAAAACCTTCATTGTATTGCAAAAACAATTTCTATTAAGCAATACACTATTGTTTTTCAAATCTTTTCATTAATCAGTGAATCTCTATTCGCTGGTTCACTCACTCCGTGTTGTCTTCTTTGAGACGTTCCGGTTTGAGAACAGCTAGAGCAGCTGCGAAACCCTGTCAAGGAAATTCTTCGGAATTATTGATCACATGCAGTACTTGTACTGATCAACGGGGAACCGTGGGCCGTGTACCTCAATTCAACGAAAGTGATCAAAGACACTTTCGTGCGCTTTATTGCTAAATGTTTTATGTAGGTACGCCCTACGTTTGCAGCTGATCAGAATGAAGCGGTCAATCCATAGCCGCATGCTCACACAATACAGTCATTTCTCAAGAAATCATGATAAGTGCATCAATGACTCTGATATTTTCACCCCATGCTTCTGCTACGCTGCTGCCAATATCATGAATCAACGAAAGCTTCCGCTACTCTGATGAGAAGATATCATGATCCAGAATGTGAGCATGTCGGTCCGTAAGTCACTACATCACATAATACCAACACCACAATAGATGTCTCAGAGATTTTTGTTAGCTGATGATCTCATAAGTTGGCTCAAAATTATTATCACGTGGATCAGTAAAAGACCTCCACTTTGATTAACCAAACATGCAATGAGAAGAATCAATGACTACGAGCTTTGGAGCAAAGTACAACATCAAGAATGGAAGAACAATTTTTAATGTAATATCTGTTTGTATTCAATGTAATTTTAGTACATGTTTGAGGTGACCTCCCTTAGGGGGAGATTGTTAGGAATTAGAAATTCCAGGTTTTAAAGAGTCGGTCACCTCAAGTATATGTAATCGTTAGAAAGCTCGTAGTCGTAGTTCTTTTAAGCTAAGCAGTATTTAGTTAAGTAACACCGTGGAGAACGGACAGGTCTTTACCCATTGTATGTCTGATCCATAGCCCGTTGTGTGGCGTTTTATTGTAAGACTATAAATACTCTCTACCTTCCAAGGTAGAGAGTTGGAGCTCATAATAAGATTTTTCTTTCTCTCACTAAAGTTCCCAAACCTCTAACTTTCTCTCTCTAAAAACCTCTTGTACGCCTAGTTTGTGTTATGGTTTGATGTGTATGTGAAATCCAATATCCTTCATGGCGACTTATACTCGTCGTTTCCAAGAGTTATCATTGCTTTGCCCTAAAATGGTTCGCACCAAAGAACTTAAGATTGAAAGGTATACTGATGGATTGCCTTTAGCTACTTGAAATGATGTCATCGCTGCCAAACCAGTCAATTTGCAAGAGGTAATTGCTGTGGCTCAGATTTTGATGGACTGATATGTGCTAGAAGTAGGAAGCAATAGTAAGAACGATAGGAGTGATAAGAGGAAGAGGAACGAAGTTGCTAAAGGAAATGACAACAAATGGCAAGAGACAGCCAGAGTGTTCGCCATAGGAAATGGAGGGAGGAAAGATTATGAAGGTAGTAAGCCGGTGTGTGGTCGTTGTAACCGACACCACCATGGACCGTGCCCGAATGGGTGTTGGAAGTGCTCTAAGGTAGGACATTTGGCCAAAGACTGTAGGTCCCGGCCACTTGCTGCAGCACAAACTGCACAAGGAGAGGACTGCAAGGCCGCTATCACTTGTTTTGGATGTGGAAAGAAGGGACACTTTAAGAATGAGTGCCAAGAGCCGTGGATAAGAGGAAATCCCGATAATGTAGGAGGATCTGCTAATCAAGGAGTAGGAGGTAATGGCTTAAACCCTGTGAAGCATGAGGTTGTGGAAAACCAGGGAAACCATAGTGCTTGGAATCAGCAGAGACACATGGGAACAACGCGTGTTTATGCTATTGGGAAGGAAGCTGGCGAGGACCCTAACGTAGTTACGGGTACGTTCCTTCTCAATAATCGCTATGCTTCCACACTGTTTGATACTGGTGCGGATATGAGTTTCATATCCACCAATTTTATGCCATTACTAGGAATATCCCAAACACCTCTAGGGTTTAGTTACGACGTGGAATTAGCTAATGGGAATAGAGAGAAGATAGAAACCGTAGTCCGAGGTTGCACCTTAAGTTTCCTAGACCGCCCGTTTAGTATAGACCTATTGCCGGTTACATTAGGAAGTTTCGACGTCATCATCGGAATGGATTGGTTATCAAAAAATGGTGCACACATCATTTGTGATGAGAAGATTGTGCGTTTACCGTATGGCTGAAAAGTTCTGAGTATACAAGGAGATCGGAGCGACTGTGGAAGTCCTTCCCGGATGAGCATCATCTCTTGTATTAATGCCCAGAAGTACATCGATAGAGGAAGATGTCTTTTCTTGGCTCGAATTTCTGAAAAGAAAAGTGAGGAGAAGAGTGAAAGACACCTCAATGACGTACCCATCGTTAGAGAATTTCTGGATGTGTTTCCCGACGATCTGCCAGGGATTCCACCTATCCGACAAGTGGAATTCCAAATAGAGTTGATACCCTGTGCGGCACCCGTAGCCCGGGCACCTTATCGACTTGCTCCAAGAGAACTGGAGGAACTGTCTAAACAGTTGGCTGAATTGTCAGAGAAAGGATTCATTCGACCAAGTTCGTCACCGTGGGGAGCACCAGTGTTGTTTGTGAATAAGAAGGATGGATCGTTTCAAATGTGTATTGATTATAGGGAATTGAATAAGTTAACAGTGAAAAACCGATATCCGTTACCTAGAATAGATGATCTATTCGACCAACTCCAAGGAGCTAGTGTCTTTTCTAAGATTAATTTACGATCTGGATATCACCAGCTTAGAGTTCGAAAGGAGGATATCCCTAAGACTGCGTTTAGAACTCGTTATGGACACTATGAATTCCAAGTGACGTCGTTTGGCTTGACCAACGCACCAGCGGTATTCATGGATCTCATGAACGGAGTGTGTAAGCCATATATGGATAAGTTTGTGATAGTATTCATAGAAGACATCTTGATATACTCTAAGAGCAGTGAGGAGCACGAAGAGCATTTGAGGCTCATTTTAGGATTGCTGAGAGAGGAGAAGTTATACGCCAAATTCTCTAAGTGTGAATTTTGGATTCCGTCCGTGCAATTCTAAGGTCACGTGATAGATAATCAAGGTGTTCATGTTGAACCAGCTAAGATTAAGGCCATTAAGGAATGGGCAGCTCCTAAGAACCCATCAGAAATTTGACAATTTCTAGGGTTAGCAGGCTATTGTAGGAGATTCATTGAGGGATTTTCCAAGATAGCTAAACCGCTGACCAAACTAACACAGATGGATGTTAAGTATGATGGGGAGAAAAGGAAGAAGAAGCATTCCAACTTCTGAAGGAGAATTGTGTAGTGCGCCCATCCTAGCTTTGCCTGAAGGAAGCGAAGACTTTGTCGTGTACTGCGACGCTTCGCATAAAGGCTTAGGTTCTGTTTTGATGCAACGAGAGAAGGTGATTGCTTATGCATCACGACAACTTAAGAAGCATGAGAAAAACTACACCACCCATGACCTTGAGTTAGGTGCTGTAGTGTTTGCTCTTAGGATCTGGGGACATTATCTGTATGGAACCAAGTGTGTATTATTTACCGACCACAAGAGTTTGAAGCATATCTTAGATCAGAAGGAATTGAACATGAGACAACGTCGTTGGTTGGAATTGTTGAGTGATTACGACTGTGAGATTCGTTATCATCCTGGTAAGGCTAATGTTGTGGCTGATGCACTTAGTCGTAAAGAGGACATTCCACCCTTACTCGTTCGATCCTTAGGAATGACCATTGTTTCGCCCTTACCGTCTCCAATTTTAGCCGCCCAAGCAGAGGCATTGACGGAAGAGAACCATCCTTATGAGAATCTTCATGGAATGGTAGAAAGTGAAAACGGCTTCCTGAAGCGTTCCGACGGAACATTATGCTTCAAAGACAGAAGCTGGATACCATTTTATGGTAGAATCCGTGAGTTGATTATGCACGAGTCGCATAAATCAAAATACTCTATTCATCCCGGAGCCGATAAGATGTATCAGGATCTTAAGAAACTTTATTGGTGGCCCAATATGAAGGCCGATATAGCTCAGTATGTCAGTTGGTGCCTGACTTGTTCTAAAGTTAAGGCCGAACATCAGAAACCATCAGGACTCTTAGTTCAACCCGAACTCCCGAAATGGAAATAGGAGGGAATAACCATGGACTTTATCTCTAAATTACCAAGAACCGCTAGCGGCAATGAAGCTATCTGGGTAATAGTTGATCGTTTAACTAAGTCTGCTCACTTCTTAGCTATTAGTGAAACCAATAGTCTTGATAAGCTTGCTCGATTGTATCTTAAGGAGATAGTATCGCGTCATGGAGTACCGATATCTATCATTTCTGATAGGGATAGTTGTTTTACATCCCACTTCTGGAAGTCGTTACAGACAGCATTAGGAACGAATTTGGATATGAGTACTGCTTACCATCCACAGAACGATGGTCAAAGCGAGAGAACCATTCAGACTTTAGAGGATATGCTTAGAGCATGTGTTATTGATTTCGGCAAAGGCTGGTAGAGACACCTCCCTTTGGCCGAATTCTCTTACAGCAATAGTTATCACTCTAGCATTAAGGCCGCCCCATTTGAGGCACTGTATGGCCGAAAATGTCGTTCTCCTGTTTGTTGGGCTGAAGTTGGCGAAAGTTAACTTACAGGTCCCGAACTTGTCCTAGAAACCATTGAGAAGATAGTTCAGATTCGTGATCGATTGCAAACCTCTCGTGATAGACAAAAGAGTTATGTCGATAAGAGACGTAAACCTTTAGAATTTTAGGTTGGAGATCGTGTTATGTTGAAATTTTCTCCTTGGAAAAGAGTGATCCATTTTGGAAAACGTGGAAAACTCAATCCCTGATATATTGGTCCCTTTCCAATCCTGGAAAGAATCGGACTGGTAGCATACCGCTTGGATCTACCATCAGAACTGAGTAGTGTACACAATGTCTTTCATGTTAGTAATCTTAAGAAATGTCTTTCGGAGGAAAACATAGCGGTGTCTTTAAAATATATTCGTGTTGATGAGAAATTGAATTTTGTTGAGGAACCGATTGAGATTATGGACCGTGAGATCAAAAAACTGAAGAATAGCCGTATTCAGATTATTAAGGTTCGTTGGAACTCCCGGCATGGACCGAGGTTCACTTAGGAACGTGAGGACGTTTTCCGTAAGAAGTATCCTAAACCTTTCATGACATCAAGCAACTCGGAGTGAAACGCAGGACGGGTTTCTTCTGAGGCTGGGAGGCTGTGACAACTGGCAAATTTAGAGAGTCTATTTTAGGTAACCGCATTACGTTAAACTAAACTGAGTTTTGCCTTTACCACTATTTTTATAAACCGTGACTTGATTTTATATCGTCTATTGGTTTTTATGGTTTATTTCATCATTAAATGAGTTATCGTATGAGTTTTAACTCTATTTGGTAGGCACTATTCGATTCGGCACTAGAAAAGCCTAAAACGAGAATTATTGTAACTTTTAGACCGTAACTCGAAAATTGACAAGTAAATAGTCAAAACTCGTGGAAAAACGTAAATAACGATGTTAGAAAGTTGAGTAAACGTTGAGGGACACTCGAGGGACAATACGTGAGCTCGGGAATGGGTAAACGGGATAGTTACAAAAATTACAACTACGACCCCCCCTTTCCCCCCCTAACCGGCGCCCCCTCCTCCAAAATAATTATTTTGAGGTCCCTAGTGGCCTAGTATATATACCCCATCAATTCCCTCACTTCCACCTTTTATTTCTCTCTTTAAAACACACACACTAACACTTTCTCTCTCTAACCTCTCTCTAAAACAAACCCTAGCCGCCACCTAGAGTTTCCGGCCACTGTTCCGGCCATTTTCGGCCACACGTCGGCGAGTGACCACTCACCACCACCACCCATCTTAAATATCTTTCTTCCCTCTTCCCAACCATATATGGCACGCGCTATTTAGACCACAATAACACCTACAAATCTTGAAAAGACAAATCGAATCTTTAGGGTTTCAAGTGGGTTTTGCAATTGGTGATTAGATAAGGTAAATGGAACAAGTTTTGAGCTTGTTTGGGCAAGATAAAGCCACAAATTGAAACCTAAGGTTTCGACCTCAGGATGAAATTTGGGGCTTTTGGGTGGAACATGAAATTAAAGCTAATTAGTGACTAAATAAACAAGTAATTAGTGTTTGGTGAATGTGTGGTGTATCAATTTGATGGGTTTGTGCAATTTGGGTTTAGTTGCATATTTTTGGTTAAGATAGATGGTGGGTTTTGTGTTTGGTTAGTGTTTGGAGCTTGAATGATTGGATTGGGATGTTGTGGAATGGATTTGGATAATGTTTGAGTGGTTTGGATAGGTATACGAGCCACCTAGGGCACGTACAAGCCCTTTGGGCTGCGTACGTGACCCACTTGGGTCATGGGTCCGAGTCGGGTCGATTTGGTAGCTTGTTGGTTGATGTAGTTGAGGTTTGGGTGAGACGCGTGGAGCCGAAAAGCTTCTAGAGCTTGTTTGGTTCACGTGGTCTTAACCGTGATCGTGTCATGACCATTAGGGTCATAACATTGGTTTCGGGTCTATTTGGTTGATTGATTGGTTGGCAAGATTGTTTTGAGTTGGTTTGGGTTTGAATTACGATATTTTGACTTTTAATTATGGACTTGATATATATATATTGTTGACTTTGAGCTACGTCTGCGTTACTTTGAATGTTTAGTCAACAGTTGACTCCGACAAAGCCGTAACATGGACTTTAGTATAATTTGGACAATTGATTGATTGAAAGCCGAGAAGTCATGACTCGTGCTCGTGGACTCGAAACGAATAACGTTATGAAACTAATAATGGAATTTGACGAAATATACATTTATACATGAAAATACTAATAGAACTATGAAATGTAAATAATAATGGGCTTTTGTACCAAAAATATCGATAAGAAGATTTATCTTGTTATTTATTATTTTTAAATGGAAACTAACAACTAAATTGGAAAAGTTTTGTAATAAATAAGTAATTAATGTTTCGAGTATACGTTTATCGATAAATGTCAAATGTGGACACTTAATATTAGTTAAGTAATTATTTACTTACGTTATGTGCATGGGTTACGGATAACCTAACGTTAATAGTGTTGCTCCACGTGGGTAGCGCACTTATTATGTTGACGAATCTAATAAGAGCCCACTAGGTATGTTGGGTAACCTTATTAATGGGTGAATTATCCTTATGACTCCTTAGGATACGATTGATTTATGGGATAATAAGCGACACGAGTAAATAAATGAGTTTATCGAGTTGACAAATTCGATAAGATCTATTATTTATTCCGAAACTTATTGAAATATGGAGCTTATCATTTAGAGGTCTCATTGTGTAGCATTGAGTTATATATTGGTTGTTTGAGTGCATTCATGGCATCATATTGAGTCGATACACCCACATGAGGAATACCAAATACTAGGATTAAATGGTGAAACGAAACGTTTTTGGAAATAAAGAAATGGAATATATTGGGGTAGATAATGTTGATTTTGAGGAATATGTGTATTAAAGTTGGTCTACATTAATAGGTTGTGTCGAGTCGATAGTTGCTGCGCTGTGATACCGTTATCTTCTGCTAGTGTTTATTTGTACGTTGATTGCTTGAGGTGAGTTTCATAGCCCCACTTTTATCTACGTTTTAACTACGTTTTGAACTATTTTGGGGTGAGAATCATGCTACTGTTTTTGGACCGTTGAAACTATTTGGATTTGCTTATATGCTTGACTGTTTAGATATATGTGCGGAAGTTGTTGCCTTATTCTAGGTTTAACAGTGCCTAACTAAGAATATACTTCTACCTCGACCTAGTTCGGGGTTGGCAATTGTTCTAGATTTTGCCACGGCAGTGCTGGACTATAGTCGCGGGGCCCGAGTAATCCCTGGATTCGGGATATGATTGGAGATCCTGGTAGGATCAGTGTGTGAAACGGTATTTATCTATCTTAGGTCTTGCATAGCAAATTAACTCTTACAGGTCCGCTATGATTTTGTTGAACTTAAACCTATGAACTCACCAGCGTAAGCTGACCTTTTAGCATGATTTCTCAGGTATTTGAGAGATGTTTGGATTACTTGATCGGTGGAAGCTTGGCAAGAAGGCGGGGTTCAAGGATCATTTCTGACTCTGATAAACTTTGGGGACCTATTTTATTAAATCATATTTTGGGCTTAATATTTACTCTTTTGGATTAAATGTTTTGAATACTTAAATTTGGGATTGGTTTTGAATGTTAAATGACTATCTTTTTTTGCTATACTTGTGTGCGATACCAATCCAATAGTAACGCCCCGAAAACTTGATTAAGTCTTCCGCTGTACCGAGATTTGGGGGTGTTACAATTCTAGACCATTAAATGCATTCCAACGAACCTCGACAATGGGTATTTAGCTTTGTCTTAATCCCTTGACCTCTCGGTCCACGATTTGTACAGGTTCTTCAATGAAGTGTATATCGTCATTGATTTTGATTTCTTCGATCGGGATAACAAATGTTTTGTCCGATAGACATTTCTTTAAATTGGATTTATGAAATGTGGGATGCACACTGCTGAGCTCTGGCGGAAGCTTAAGTCTGTATGCCACCGAACCAACTCTTGCTAGAATTTGAATGGACCAATATATCTTGGGTTAAGTTTTCCACATTTACCAAATCGTATGACGCCCTTCCAAAGTGAGACCTACAACATAACCTTATCTTCAAATTGAAATTCTAAAGGTTTGCGTCGTGTATCGGCATAACTTTTCTACCAATCTCTTGCTGCTTGTAGTCGGTTTCTGATTTGTACGATTTTCTCCATTGTTTCACGAATGAGTTCTGGACAAGTGAGTTGAACATCTCCCACATCGGCCCAGCAGGCAGGCGACCAACACTTTCAAATGTAAAGTGCCTCGAATGGTGTTGCCTTTATAGTAGTGTGATAACTGTTGTTGTAGAAGAATTCAACTAATGGAAAATGATTATCCCATCCATTTCCAAAGTTGATTACACAAGCTCGGAGCATGTCTTCCAGCGTTTTAATATTTCTTTCACTCTGACCATCGGTCTAAGGATGATATGCTATACTCATGTCGAGATTTGCTCCAAAGGAATCCTGGCGTGACTGCCAGAAGTTAGAGGTAAATATGTCGTCTCGGTCAGATATGATAGAGATTGGCACATCGTATCTTGAGACTACTTCTTTAATGTAAAGTCTGGTAAACTGGTCCATTTTGTAAGTCTTTTTAATTAGTAGAAAGTGTGTAGATCTGGTGAGACGATCAACTATGACCCAGATGGAGTCATAACCACTTTATGTCCTTGGGAGTTTGGTAATGAAGTCCATTGAAATTTGTTCCCATTTCCACATAGGAATCTCTGGTTGTTGCAATAGACCGGATGGTTTCTGATGTTCGGCCTTCACTTTAGAACATGTAAGACATTTACTGACGTATGTGGTAATGTCGGCTTTCATGTTTGGCTACCAATAGAGTAGTTTGAGATCTTGATACATTTTTTCAGATCCTGGGTGTACAAAATATATGGATTTGTGAGATTCATGCATAATCAAGACTCGTAGGCCACCAAAGAGTGGTAACCAACTTCTGCTCATGTAGCACAAAGTTCCATCTGAACACGTTTTGAAATGCTTCTGTATCATACCGTAGAAGTTCTCGTTATCGACGTTTTCTTGTTTCACTGCTTCAGCTTGCACGTTGAGAAGTTAAGCGAGAAAATTAAAATTTTTGGTAAGGACCAAATCTTGAACTCGTAGTGTTTTAACCCATTCCTTTCTGCTCAAGGCATCAGCTACCACGTTGGATTTTCCCGGATGATAGCGAATGTCGCAATCGTAATCACTTAGCAGCTCTAACCATCGACGCTGCCTCATGTTTAGATCTTTTTGATCCAGAATGTGTTGAAAACTCTTGTGACCGGTAAAAATAGTACATCTAGTACCATATAGGCAGCGTCTTCAGATTTTTAGCACAAAGACTACTACTCCTAACTCCAAGTCATGAGTGGTGTAGTTTTATTTATGAAATTTGAGTTGTTGAGAAGCATAAGCCATAACCTTCTCCCATTGCATTAACACTGCACCCAAACCTTCATGTGATGCATCACAGTATACTACAAATTCTTCGATCTCTTCTGGAAATGCTAGAATAGGGGCACTAAAAAAGTTTTGTTTCAGTGTTTGGAAGGCCTTTTCTTCGTCTTCGTTCTATAGATACTTCTTGTTTTTCTGTGTTAGCTTGGTTAAGGGTTTAAAAAATCCTTCAATGAACCTTCAGTAATACAAACCTAGTTATTGAGGAATTTTTGTAGGTGTGGTAGGTGTTGGCCAATCCTTGATAGCTTAAATTTTTTCAGGATCAACATGCCCAAGAAATTGTACTGTACGAATTCAAACTTTACATTTGGAAAACTTAGCATACAACTTCTCTTCCTTGACCAATTATAAGATCGTTCTTAGGTGTTATTTGTGTTCTTCTTCGTCTTTGGAGTAGATAAGAATATCATCGATGAATAAAATTATAAACTTGTCCAGATATGGCATACGCAACCGATTCATGAGATCCATGAATATTGCCGATGCGTTAGTCAAGCCAAACGACATTACTTGGAACTCGTGATGACCATAACGAGCCCTGAATTCTGTTTTTGGAATATCTTCCTCCCGGACCTTGAGTTGATGGTAACCTGTTGGGATATAAAAGACAAAGTACTGAAGAAAGTCAAAGTGCTGAAGAAAGTCAAAGTACTGCTAAAGAAGAAAGTCAAAGTACTGCTTAACATCAAAGTACTGCAAAGTTAAAGAACTGCTATATCGTTTATGGAAAGCCTTGTTATTCTAGAACATTCTTAGTTTAGGATTAGTATTACTTGTCGTACAAGAATTGTAAACCGACTAGGGTATTCCTTATGCCTATAAAAGGACCCCTAGATTGGCATTAGAGGTACGAATGCATACGCAATATTAGAGGATATTAGAGTTATTAGGTATGTTAGTAAATATGTGTATCTAGCAGGTTTAAAGTATTAATAAAATCATTGAAGTTAAAGTTATTCTTCATAGCTTTATTAAAGTAGTTTCCGCATACTTAATAGAGTAAATTCAGTGTTTTCATTGTTAGTAACTTAGGATTTATCCGAGGTTGCTAAGCCCTTACAAGCTACATAAGTTAGTTTGGTTAGAGTATATCGATCCAACAAGTGGTATCAGAGCTTGTGTGGAAACTCTGATTAAGAAGAAACCCTTAAAACCGATTTAACAAACCCTAAAGATGTCGACTGAAGCTACACCACCCCCATCCATCACCTCACTCAGAATTCCTATCATCAAAAAGGGAGAATATGATCTCTGGAGCATGAAGATGAGGCAGTACATTGCCATTACAGACCATGCACTGTGGAATGTAATTGTCAATGTTAATGAAGTTGTTGAAGAACCTATAGAAGTTCCTGGACAACCTAAACCATTAAGGCTGTCTTGCCAGCAGCTACAGTAAGATATCAAGAAAAGGCTCTCAACATACTATTGTCTGCTATTCCTGATGGTCACCTACTCAAGTTCCATGATGCTAAGGATGCAAAACAACTATGGGCTGCTCTCAAGACAAGATTTGGAGGTAATGATGCTTCCAAGAAGATTCAAAGAAATCTGTTGAAGCAACAGTTTGAAACATTCACTGTTGGTGAAAGAGAAAGTCTTGATGCTACCTATGATATATTCCAAAATCTTCTTAGCATGCTAGAGTTATACAAAGCAGAGGTATCTGTTGAAGATGCAAACCTAAAGTTCTTAAGAAGTTTGCCATTCGTATGGCATGTGATTGCTACTATGATCAGAGGACAACCTGGTTTGGACACTATGGACTTTGATGATCTTTACAACCACTTAAAGGTGTATGAGCATGAGATGAATGGCCAAACAAGTTAAAAATCTCACAGTATTGCTTTTGTGTCTTCTGAAAAGAGAGGCAGTACTTCCACTAAAAGTACTGCTTATCCTACTCAAAGTACTGTTGCTTATCCTACCCCCACCTTATCACCTACAAACACCATCCATTCTGATGAAGTTATATGCTCATTCTTTGCTCAGTAAGCCACTTTACCTGTTACTTATGAAGAAGATTTGTCACAAATTGAAGAGGATGCTCTTGAAGAAATTGATATCAGGTGGCAAGTTGCTATGATCACTACTAGGATCAAGAAGTTCATGAAGAAAACAGGAAGAGGCATTGACTTCAAACCCAAACAGGGTATAACGTTTGACAAGACCAAGATTGAATGCTTTAATTGTCAAAGAACTGGACACTTTGCAAGAGAGTGCAAGTTTGCTAAATATTAGGCAAATAGAATGATTGAGAAACCCAAGCTTGAACTAAAGGAAATTCCTATTACTGAAAAAAAAGCTTTGGTTGCTCAAGAAAATCTATCAGAGGTTGACTGGAGTGCTGAATTTGATGATGAACCAGTAACCTACTCTATGGTTGCAGTGGAAGAGTTTGATTGGAGTACAAATTTTGATGAGGAACCTGGATTTGCTGCTTTGGGATCAAGAGATGGTCTTGGAAGTTTTGATTGGAGCATGGAAAGTGAAGAAGAACCTGTTCTGCTTGCTATGGTAACTACTTCACCAAGTTTACCCCTATCTCTGAGGTATGCTCTAAGTGTCATGACTTTTATCAAAAAGTGCTTAAAGATTATGTAACTGAAAGTGATAATTGTAGAAGGGCTAGGTCTGAGGTAGCTGGTTATCAAATAATAGAGTCAATGGAAGCCAAAATAATAACTCATGAAAATAATGAAATGGCTTGGGCAGAAAAGTATTAACAACAGGATTATCATTTAAAATTAAGTGAATGGAAGTTAGGATGTAAGGTTTCTAAACTTGAAAAGATGACTAAAGAAAGGGATGAACTTTTAAAAAAGTTTGCTGCTTGGGGAGAATCTAGCCTTTCACATGTTAGTTTTGTTGAAAAATAGAAAAGAGCATACATTAAAACTAGCCTAGGTTTTGGTATGGACTATAGTAGCATAGAAGAAAACCCACCTAGTGATAAGGAACAACTTGATTCTGAGGATATAACAACTAGTGATGATTAACTCATTAACTATGTAGAAAACACATCTACTAATGAGGAATCAATTAGTCAAACACCTCCTGAATTTAAGAAAGACAAGGGTTATCAAGCGGTCCCTCATCCCACTGGTAGTTTTCAACCACTTAGGACAGATGTTTCTTGTTTTGGAGTAGACAATTTAGAGTTTAGGAAAAAACTTACCGGTCAATCTAATACAGGTCCATCTTGTTCTGACACCCCAAAAGAAACTGTTGAGAAACCTAAGGATGATAATGTTAAGAGTCAAGCAGTACATTCTTCTCAAAGTACTGCTAGACATTCAGCAGTACCTTCAAGAAAAACTTTTCAAAATACTGCTAAACCTTGTTGGGATAATTTTGGTCAAAATAATTTTCATAATTCACCAAAAAGTCAGGTTAGGTTTGGTCATGGAACTAAAAGGAAGAAATTTTGGGAGTATGGGTCAAAAATTGTGTTTTGTTTGTTATAGTCCTGATCATTTGATTAAGGACTGTGACTTTCATTCAGAGTATCTAAGCAAATTCCCAAAGACCAGATCTGCCAACCAAAAATCAAGGGAGAATAAACCAGTTTGGAATCATTCACATAGGGTTAACCACAGCAACTTTTCAAAAGACTATAGGTACCCTCACCAGAGAAGACCTTTTTCAAAACCACCAGTACCCTCAAGCACTTTTCAAGGTACTGATAAGCCAAAAGTTTCTCAAGCAGTACCTTCTCAAAGTACTGCTAAGTTTTCACCTAATCAAGGTGCTGCTAGCACTTTTTGGCATGGAAACCCTAGGAGATCTAATTACTATCAATCTAGAAGGCGTTACACCTCAAAAAGAGTATCTAGATCAAAGAACTCTACACAAAAAGTTAAAACCAACTGGGATAAGAAAGAAAGTACTGATGAGGAACAAACAGTACTTTCAACAAGTAAGAATGAAACAGAGACTTTTGTTGAAAATAATAAAGAGAATTTTGATGAAAAAGAGATTTTTGTTGAAAAACCAACACAAGTTTTGGAACAACCAAAGATAATTGATCATGTTTTCAAAGACAGTGGCTATTACATACTTAAAGAATTTAAGTATGTAACTCCACAAGGGGAACACAAGTCAGTAATGGCTTGGGTTCCTAAAATTAACTAACTCTTTTATCTTTGTGCAGGGCAACCCAGAAGAGGAGCTTAAAGATCATTTAATTGTTGATAGTGGTTGCTCTGGAAGCATGACAGGAGACAAAGAGATTCTGTCAGATTTTAGATCTTATTTTGGAGGAAGAGTTGCATTTGGGAATGATCCTAGTGGAGGAAGAATTATTGGCAAAGGAACCATCAAGGCAAGAAGCATAGATTTTGAGAATGTTCGTTATGTGAAGGAGCTCAAGTTCAACCTTTTCTCAGTTTCTCAGATCTGTGACAAGAAGCACCTTGTGTTATTCACTGACACAGAATGTCATATTCTTTACCCTAAGTTCAAGCTTGTTGATGATAACTTGGTAATACTGAGAGTACCAAGAACCAATGATGTGTACAGTCTGGATATGAAGAGTCTTAACTCTTTTGAAAGAGCAACATGTTTAATAGCAAAGGCAACACTTGAAGAAGCACATATGTGGCATCGAAGATTAGGCCATGTGAATTTCAAGAATATCAACAAGTTGGTCAAAGGAAATTTAGTTAGAGGTCTACCTTCCAAAATATACAAGAATGATCACTCATGTTTGGTGTGCAAGAAGGGTAAACAACACAAAGCTTCATGCAAGAAGATTGAGGAAAGAACCATTAGAGAACCTTTAGAGTTGCTGCACATGGATCTGTTTGGACCTGTTTCTGTTGCAAGTCTAAACAAGAAGAAGTACTGCCTGGTTGTAACAGATGATTGCAGTAGATTTAGTTGGGTCTTTTTCTTGGGATTTAAAGATGAAACCTTTGATGCTATTCATGATCTTATAATAGCCCTTGAAAATCAATTGAGACTCAAAGTAAGAGGTATTAGATGTGACAATGGGACTGAATTCAAGAACAAGTTTATGAACGAATTTTGTGTCAAGAAAGGGATCAAGAAGGAGTTTAGCATTGCTAGAACTCCACAGCAAAATGGTGTTGCAGAGAGAAAGAACAGAACATTGATTGAAGCAGCCAGAACAATGCTTGCAGATTCCCTATTACCTATTCAATTTTGGGCTAAAGCTGTAAGTACTGCTTGTTATGTGTTGAATAGAGTATCAGTTACTAAACCTCAGATGAAGACACCATATGAGTTGCTTATGGGAAACAAACCTAACATACGTTTTATGAAACCTTTTGGATGTCCTCTGACTATTCTCAGTACTATTGATGCTTTGGGAAAATTTGATGGAAAGTCAGATGAAGGATACTTATTGGGATATTGTACCAATAGTAAAGGATTTAGAGTGTACAACAAGGTCACCAAAAAGGTTCAAGATTGTCTTCATGTTGAATTTTTAGAAGATCAAGAAAATCAAAAGGGCAAAGGTCCTGATGGGATGTTTGATCTTAATGTTTTGACTCCTTCTATGAATTATGTTCCTGTTAGAGATGAAAATAAAGTTGATCACAATGAAGAATATTTATAGTACATTGTTCATGGAGTCAATATTAGACCTAATGTTGTTCCTGGTGAAGAACCTATAACTGTTGAGAAGGATAAAAGTACTGATGAACCAAAATCCACTTTGTCTGCTGAGGATCAGGCGATTCAAGATGAACTTCATAGGATGCTTTTTTCAAGAAACAATAGCAAAATCTTATGAGGATGAACAAATGAGAGCTTTTGAAGAAGGAAAGAAAAAGGGTAAGTCTACAGAATACCCTCACAGTACTTTTGATCACAGTACTTTGGATCAAAGTACTACTGCACCTATTGACAGTACTTTTGATGATGATCCGACCATGCCTGGGTTAGAAGGCACTGATGATGAATTAGATGATAAAGGTATTTTCTCAAATTCCAATGGAGGAGGTGATTTCACAAATTTGGATGATGATCTTGCAGTACCACAGACTCCTACATTAAGAGTTCATAAAGATCATCCTGCTGGTCAAATCATTGGACCTTCTACATCAGGAGTGCTTACAAGAACCAAAGCTAAAGGCCTCTCTCAGCCACATAATGCTTTACTTAGCTTTGTGTATAAACAGAACCGGCTGAATCATTAGGATCAACAAACATGTTTATTCACTTGTTTTGTCTCTCAAGAATAACCCAAGACTATAGCTCAAGCATTAACTAAAGAGAGTTGGGTTGAAGCCATGCAAGAAGAACTCTTCAATTCAAACTTCAAGAATTTTGGGTACTATGTGATCTACCAGATGGAAAGAAAGTCATTGGTACAAGATGGGTTTTCAGAGTTAAGAGAGATGAAAGAGGGAATGTCATCAAGAACAAAGCAAGATTAGTAGCACAAGGATATAGACAAGAAGAAGGAGTGGACTATAATGAAGTGTTTGCTCCTGTAGCAAGGATTGAAGCCATTAGAATATTTCTTGCTTTTGCATCATATATGGGATTTCATGTTTATCAAATGGATGTCAAGAGTGCCTTTCTTTATGGCACGATTACAGAGGAGGTCTATGTCAAACAACCTCCTGGTTTTGAGGATCCTACACATCCAAACAAAGTTTACAAATTTGTTAAGGCTCTATATGGCCTTCATCAAGCTCCTAGAGCTTGATATGAAAGGCTCTCCACTTTCTTATTGCAACATGGTTACAGGAGAGGAGCAATTGTTAAGACTTTGTTTATCAAGAGAGATAAGAAAGATATCATGCTGGTGCAAGTCTATGTAGATGATAGCATCTTTAGAGCTACAAAACAGTCAATGGTGAAAGAATTTGAGTAGCTGATGCAACATGAATTTCAAATGAGTTCCATGGGTGAATTAACTTTCTTTTTGGGTCTTCAAGTTAAATAGTCAAAGGATGGAATTTTCATAAGTCAAGATAAGTATGTCTCTGACATTCTTAAGAAGTTCAACTTCGATGCTATGAAGCCTGTCACCACACCCATAAAATCTATCAACAAATTAGGAAAGGATGAAGATGGCCAACCTGTGGAGGTCAAGTTATACAGATCAATGATTGGCTGTCTTATGTACTTAACTGCATCTAGGCCTGATATCATGTTTGCTGTCTGTTTATGTGCAAGATATCAAGTCTCACCTAAGGTCTCTCATTTGAATGCAGTTAAAAGGATTTTTAGTTATTTAAAGCAACAACCTAATTTGGGTTGTGGTATCCAAAGGATTCATCTTTTCACTTGGAAGCTTTTTCAGATAGTGATTATACAGGTGATAATTATGATAGAATATCAACCACTGGAGGATGCCAATATCTTGGAAGAAGATTAGTTTCATGGCAATGTAAG
The DNA here is from genome assembly GCA_019973895.1 of Chrysanthemum seticuspe. Taxonomy (NCBI): domain Eukaryota; kingdom Viridiplantae; phylum Streptophyta; class Magnoliopsida; order Asterales; family Asteraceae; genus Chrysanthemum; species Chrysanthemum seticuspe. The sequence continues at coordinate 38,944,615 of BPTQ01000009.1, forward strand.
AAACAAACCATTGCAGCAACATCATCCACTGAAGCAGAATATGTTGCTGCTTCAAGCTGTTGTGGACAAGTATTATGGATGCAGAATCAACTCTTGGACTATGGGTTCAACTTCAAGAATACTCCTATCAACATTGATAATGAGAGTACAATATGCATTGTGAAGAATCCAGTTTACCACTCCAAGACCAAGCACATTCAGATTAGGCATCACTTTATTAGAGATTGTTATGAGCATAGGCTCATTAATGTTGTCAAGGTCCACACAGATGACAATGTAGCTGATTTACTCATAAAAGGATTTGATGTTTCAAGATTTAATCATTTGGTGGTGAGTATTGGTATGATTAACTATTAAGCTACAATTAAGGGGAGGACTTATTAGTTAATTAGAGAGTCCTCTGCATTGCTTAAGGGGAGGCAACACAATGCCTTTGTGATGTTTTTGCCATTGTGAAGAAGAGGATAGAAAAGTACTGCTTATTGTTTATATTAAAGTACTGTTGTGAAAGTACTGCTTTGGAAAGTACTGCTTACGTGGAAAGCACTGCTAGTCTTGTCAACGTACTGTTCCAACGGTCAAAAGATGGGTTAAAATTCAAACAACGGTAACTTTATTATTATGGGCTGTAATTTTTCAAATCTTACCTATAAATAACTACCATCCGATTTTTCCTCTGATCATTATACTTATCAATCTTTTCCTTATTTCTCTCTCTTTCACAATCGAACCATTTTCTCTTATAACAACACCCAATGGCGAATCGAAACACATTTAGTAAGCATAATATGGTGGCTAACCTAGATAAAACACCGGCCAATATCGCGTTTCATGACATAATTGATTTCCTCACTGGATCATCAATCAATTATGCCCTTTTGGTTGAACCTGACATTATTGAGCCATGGATTCAACAATTTTGGGCGACTGCTAGAACTCATATGGAAGATGATGAATCCTACATTCAGGCTAAGGTTGCAGGGAAGATCATTAGAGTTAGTGAAGCCTCCATTCGAGAAGATTTATTGTTTGATGATGAAGGCGGGGCTATTCGTTTTGACAAACAACTTCTTTGGGATACCTTAAGGGATATTGGTTATGAGGGGTCTTAAACTGAAACAACTTTCAAGAAATCCTTGTTTAGTCCACACAGGAAGTACCTGGTTCATGTCTTACTTCATTGCATCAGTTCCAAGAGTACTTCATGGGAGCAATTTGGATCCAATATCGCATATGCTTTAGTGGGATTAGCTACCAATCACCTCTAGACTAATTCTAGATGGTATGCTATCTAATATCTCCAATGGTTCACCATGGTTAATGTACCCAAGATTTGTTCAAGTTTTCTTGAACAACCAACTTCAGGATGTTCCCAAACCTTCCAGTTTTTTACCTGCTGTTGTACAACCACCAAAGGTGTTCACCTTCATGGCTAGAAAGAGTGACAAATTCTCTGGGAGGGATACACCTTTGACCACTTCTATGATGGAGATTGTGCAGACAGTTAGAGATGAAGCTGCTGCAAGTGAAGAACATGAGCTTTCAGGATCAAGAGAAGGTACTGCTTCTCAACATACTGCATCTTCACAAGGTACTGCTTCACAAGAAGGTACTGCAGCTCCACCTATTACATCTCCACAAGATACCGCTCATGGTGATTCAGAACCAGAGGTAAACCCACCATCATCTCCCAATGATTATACTTCCACAGATGGGCCTCAAACATGTGGATGAGATGAGGGAGATATGACTTCTGAGGGTCAAGTTCTGGATAACTATGCCTTGACAATGGAGCTTTTGAGATTGAATAAAGACTTTGAAGCTCAAGCTGCACAACTAGTGAGTTGAACAACAAATTTAGAAGATTGAAGACTTTTGTATGGCCTTTAGTTCAATATCACAGGTTGTGGGTGAAGTCCCAGAAGAAGAAAGGAAAGAAATTTAAGAAGACTTCAAAGGGCAAGAAGGTTCAACAGCAGTCTTCATTCCAATTGGGGAGGATATTGGAGCAAGAAAATTTGAAAGAAGATGCTGAGTTGTATGCAGATAAAGATGCTGAACCTCATAGTACTGAAGCACAAGTTAATATACAAAGTACTGAGCCTACTGAGCCTCAAGGTGCTGGAGTACAAAGTACTGATGATCAAGGTTTTGGTGATCAAGGTACTGCTCTTCAAGGAACCTATAGACAAGAGCTAATTACACCAAGGACTCTAGATTTTGAAGAAGAAGCTGGACCTTCAACTGTTTTACATGAAGAAGAAGCTGGTCCTTCTAGTCCAATTCAGCAAAAGGAGCATACTACAAGTGATGATGAAACAGTTGCTCAGATACTACAAAACTTGTCAAGACCAAGAGGTGTCACTATACCTGGACCTGAAGAACAACAACCACCTCAAGTCGTACAAGCTTCTCAACCAGTGTTAGATCCTAAAGATAAAGGTAAAGGTGTTCTGGTAGAAACTAAGAAGAAGAAGAAGCTTACCTTAGCTGAAATAAGAGCTATTGAAGTAGCCAAGAATGAAGAAGCTGCTAAGAAGTTTCAAGCTGAATATGATGCTGAGGTTGCTATACCAGTAAAGGTACCTGAACCTGTTATATCACAAAGACCACCAAGTATTGCTAAGGAAAGAAATGCCATGATGGCTTATCTGAAGGGTCAAGGATATACTGGATTACAGAAGCTGGAATACTTATCTGAAGGAAGTTGTTGGGATTGTTTCTTTTGATGATGAAAAGAATAAGGATGCAAGTAAAAGAAGCTTAAAGAGAAAAAGAACAACTGGTGATGAACAGCCATCAAAGAAGATAGAGTTGAGAACAGATACAGTTGATGAGCTGAGAAATTACTTAAGAGTTGTAGACTTTGAGCATCCTAAGTCTAAAAATGTTGCAGAAAAGAAGTCAAAGATATCTACATTTGAAGTTGTAGAATCAAAGGAAGGAGATTAATAGTTGTGTATTAGTTGTGTATTAAAGAAGTCCAAGAATCGGGGTTTTAGTTGTGTATTAATAGTTGCACTAAGGTATATTTTTATAAATATTCCTTTTGCCGGAGACAAGTCCCCGGCGAAAGTTTACGTTGAATTTTTGCTAACCGGTCAAACTTTGGTAAAAATGCAACAAACTTTCGCCGGGGACATGTCCCCGCCGAAAGTTTTCGTTTAATTTTTACTAACCGGTCAGCGTATTCATGTGCCACGTCAGATTTTTTTTGTCATTTAGTGACTTTCGTCGGGAATGCAGCGTCCTCGCCGAAAGTCTCCTCGCCCGTCCATCCGATTGTTGTAGTGTTGCTTGTGCGCAACAAACATGTCTATTAAACCATTCATCACAGCAAGTTCAAATAATTTATCCAACTCGTTGTCAGTGATCAGTAACGTGAAACCATTTTCAAGTGACTCATTAGGTTTACGATAGAACAATGCCCATATTTTTCCCCTCTATCTCAGACAAAACATGATCTACTGATCTACCAAACACATCCATATCAGCAGTAAAAGCACAAACATTGTAAACTGTCCCTTTAACATAACGGAGTGGATCAAAAGCAAAATGCCCATTGTTGTGCATATTAAAGACTACTTCCTCCTTTATACCCATTTCACCTGCGAAAAGAAAACCCACCTTATTTTTACAAATAAGATGAGAGTTATTTTACATACAAAACTTTTCTCACATACCAAATGACTCATCTCCACCATCCATCTAAAAACAAATCGAGATTAAAAGCATTTTATTATTTCACCTATTTTTTATAATTTAAATATCTCTTAAACTGTTTATCGTTAAGTGAAAATATTTACACCATCGCGACGAGCATTTAATTATCTTTCTATAGACGGGCACTTTGATATACTTTCGAAAAAAGAAAAAAATTTCGTTTTTTTCACCTTTTTTCGTTTTTTTACGTTACTGAAATTTGCATGAATAAAATCATATATGATAAAACACTAAATTGAATATCACATGTGATATTAGTGTTAAATCATATATGATATATAATATCATGTGTGATATTACACTAATATCACATGTGATATTACATATCATATATGATATTACACTAATATCACATGTGATATTCAAATTAGTGTTTTATCATATATGATTTTTCAATGCAAATTTCAGTAACGTAAAAAAACGAAAAAACTTTAGAAAAAAACGTGAAAAGTACGAAAAAAAAAATTGCCGAAAGTATATCAAAGTGTCTATCTATAGAAAGACAATTAAATGCTCGTCGCAATGATATATTTTTTTTCGCTTAAAAATTAACGGTTTGAAAGATATTAATATTTGAAAAAAAAAATGATGAAAGTGGGTTTTTTAAATTGTTGGGATTAATCTCATCTATTAGATCAAATAAAAATGGAGGGTGAAGATTGATCCTTGGTATGTAAATAATATTTTGTCCTCAAATAATCTTAAATCTTACAAATAAAGACTAAAATCATAAATGTTGAATGTGATTATTTAAAAAAAATAAATTATACTTTATCTTAATAATCAAACCCTTATTTCATTTGCCATAACAAATAACCTTTAAAAATAAAAAAAATAAAAATTTAAGAACGTACAATAATTGATACAAATAAGGCAAAAAAAGTTAGGGCACAATCCAACAAACCTGTTTTACTTGCTATAAAGATGAAAACGACTACTACTTTTTTTATTTTTTCAATTATAATTAGTTAGGGTTTCAGGCAGATGTGGGATTGGGATATTTTTGGGACCACGCAGATGTTGGGTTGGTATGTTTTATTCCTGTCTACATCTTATGATATGGTTAAAAGTAGGGCTGCAATCAAGACAAGCTTTTATCAAGTAACTCGAGCTCGAGCTTGATCCTGACTCGATCAAGTCAAGTTTTTATTAAGCTCAAACTCAAGATCAATCCCAATAAATTGGCTCGAAACATATAACAAGCCAAGCTCAAGCTTTTGATAGCTTGGCTCGAGCTTTTATCAAGCCTTAGTATATATATCATTTTACATTAAATTCATATAAGTAACTAAAGGCTAATTTGAATATTATTCTATTTATAAGGATTTATTTCATAAAGAATTATTAAATATACTCTTGAAGGATTTTTATATAGTAAACAAAGCTGTAAGTATTTGTAACAGCGATATTTTATTTTTTTAGGTAAAAAGTCAAAAATCCGGTAAATATATTACTCCAAAAAAACGTTTAGGTACAAAGGATATGGGTGAATCACATATCTCAGCCCGTTACATAGGCGGAAAACTTACATAACAAGAAACTTTATATTCTCTAAACAAGAAAATAAACCACTACTCAAAAGATAACATTAGACTCCTATGAAAACAAAATTACTTCATACCAAGACCTTGAAGCTTGATACCATACGTGTCATAGTAAGCATCCAAATTCCCTGGAAGATCGTAGATCTGATCCGCATAGTCATCATAATCATTTCACGATCATGACCACCACCAAATAAGTTTATTGACTCATCAAAAGTGTTCACAACCTTCTCTTCATCACTACCGGAATCAACAATCTCTCCAACCTTAGAGAATGAGTTAACCCTCTTAGTAGAAGAAGTAGACGGAAAATCATTTTTATTATCTAGATAATCAACCTTTTTAATAGGATTGCCATCATTATCAACAAGAGTAGCTTTCCCATCAATAAGAAGCTTTTCAAACTCCCCAATTTTCTCAACAATGGGGGTAGGTGTAACACCCCCAAATCTCGGTACAGCGGAAGACTTAATCAAGTTTTCGGGGCGTTACTATTGGATTGGTATCGCACACAAGTATAGCAAAAAGATAGTCAGTTAACATTCAAAACCAATCTCAAGTTTAAGTATTCAAAACATTTAATCCAAAAGAGTAAATATTAGGCCCAAAACATAGTTTAATAAAATAGGTCCCCATAGTTTATCAGAGTCAGAAATGATCCTTGAACCCCGCCATCTTGCCAAGCTTCCACCGAACACGTATTCCAAACATCTCTCAAATACCTGAGAAATCATGCTAAAAGGTCAGCTTACGTTGTTGAGTTCATAGGTTTAAGCTCAACAAAATCATAATGGACCTTTAAGAGTTGATTTGCTATGCAAGACCTAAGATAGATAAATACCGTTTCACACACTGATCCTACCTGGATCTCGAATCATATCCCGCATCCAGGGATTACTCGGGCCCCGCGACTCTAGTCCAGCACTGTCGTGGCAAAATCTAGAACAATTGCCAACCCCGGACTAGGTCGAGGTAGAAGTCTATTCTCAGTTAGGCACGGTTAAACCTAGACTAAGGCAACAACTACCGTACATATATCTAAACAGTCAAGCATATAAGCAAATCCAAATAGTTTAAACGGTCCAAAAACAGTAGCATGATTCTCACCCCAATATAGTTAAAAACGTAGATAAAAGTGGGGCTATGAAACTCACCTCAAGCAATCAACGAACAAATAATCACTAGCAGAAGATAACAGTAATCACGGCACAGCAACTATCGACTCGGCACAACCTATTAATGTAGACCAACTTTAATATATATATTCCTCAAAATCAACGTTATCTACCCCAATATATTCAATTTCTTTATTTCCAAAAACGTCTCGTTTCACCATTTAATCCTAGTGTTTGGTATCCTCATGTGGGTGTATCGACTCAGTATGATGCTATGAATGCACTCAAACAACCCATATGTAACTCAATGCAACACAATGAGACCTCTAAACGATAAGCTCCATAGTCCAATAAGTTTCGGAATAAATAGTAGACCATATCGAATTCGTCAACTCGATAAACTCATTTATTTACTCGTGTCCCTTATTATCCCATAAATCAGTCGTATCCTAAAGAGTCATAAGGATAATTCACCCATTAATAAGGTTACCCAACATACCTAGCGGGCTCTTATTAGATTCGTCAACCTAATAAGTCCGCTACCCACGTGGATCAACACTATTAACGTTAGGTTATCCGTAACCCATGCACATAACGTAAGTAAATAATTACTTAACTAATATTAAATGTCCACATTTGATATTTATCGATAAACTTGTACTCGAAACATTAATTACTTATTTATTACAAAACATTTTCAATTTAGTCGTTAGTTTCCATTTAAAAATAGTAAATAACAAGATAAATCTTGTTATCGATATTTTTGGTACAAAAGCCCATTATTATTAACATTTCATAGTTCTATTAGCATTTTCATGTATAAATATATATTTCGTCAAATTCCATTATCAGTTTCATAACATTATTCGTTTCGAGTCCACGAGCACGAGTCATGACTTCTCAGCTTTTAATCAATCAATTGTCCAAATTATACTAAAGTCCATGTTACGGCTTTGTCGGAGTCAACTATTGACTAAAAATTTAAAGTAACACCGACGTAGCTCAAAGTCAACAATATATATATATATATATATATATATATATATATATATCAAGTCCAATGTAAAAGTCATAATATCGCAATTCAATCCCAAACCAACTCAAAACAATCTCGCCAACCAATCAATCAACCAAATATACCCGAAACCAATGTTATGACCCTAATGGTCATGACACGGTCACGGTTAAGACCACGTGAACCAAACAAGCTCTAGAAGCTTTTCGGCTCCACGCGTCTCACCCAAACCTCAACTACATCAACCAACAAGCTACCAAATCAACCCGACTCGGACCCATGACCCAAGTGGGTCACGTACACCAACCATGAGCCACGTACGTGGCCTTGGTGGTTCGTACGCCCCATACCTCACAACTAAACACAACCAAATCACTTCCACGACATCCAAATCCAATCATTCAAGCTCCAAACACTAACCAAACACAAAACCCATCATTTATCTTAACCAAAAATATGAAACTAAACCGTAAAAGTACGAATCTTGATACAAAGATTTTAAGGTGTTATTGAAGTCCAAATGGAGCGTGTAATATATGGTTGGAAATAGGAGAAAGAGAACTTCAAGATGGTGGTGGAGGTGAGGGGTGACGCGCCGCCGGTGGTCCGTGGTGGCCGGATAAACAAAGGGGGCGGCTAGGGTTTTTAGAGAGAAGGGGGAGAGAGAAAGTGTTAGTGTGTGTGTTTTAGAAAGAGAAATAAGAGGTGGAAGTGAGGATATGTGAGGGTATTTATACTTGGACACTAGGGACTTAAAAATAAATAGAAATGGGGGAGGGGTGGCCGGCCTAGGAGAAATGGAGGGGCCGTGGTCGCCATTTTTCGTAAACTATCCCGTTTACCCATTCCCGAGCTCATATATTGTCCCACGAGTGTCTCAAAACGTTTATTCAACTTTCTAACATCGTTATTTACGTTTTTCCACGAGTTTTGACTATTTATTTGTCAATTTTTGAGTTACGGTCTAAAAGTTACAATAATTCTCGTTTTAGGCTTTTCTAGTGCCGAATCGAATAGTGCCTACCAAATAGAGTTAAAACTCATACGATAACTCATTTAATAATGAAATAATCCGTAAAAACCAATAGACGATATAAAATCAAGTCATGGTTTATAAAAATAGTGATAAAGGCAAAACTCGGTTTAGTTTAACGTAATGAGGTTACCTAAAATAGACTCCCTAAATTTGCCAGTTGTCACAGTAGGACCAACCTCGTTAGCTTCCATTGAATCACTCACAAGCGGTTCTTGTGATACATTACCGGTCTTAAGAGACCCAACCTCCTTTGCTTCCATTGTACTAAAAGAATCCACTACATCAGTAGGAGTGCTACATTCATCAGTATCGATCATATTAAGTGCAGCAAAAGGATTAGATGTAGCAATCTTCGTCCCACTCGTACTAGCCACTTCAGTGGCTTTCTTCTTTTTAAAAGATCCGTAGTTTTTTTTTAATTCTTTTAAAGATCCGTAATGTTTTATTTTTTTTAAAAAGATCCGTATTTTTTAAAATTTTTTTTTTAAACATCATCTTTTTAATTTTTTTATAGATCCGAATTTTTTGTAGATAGTGATTTTATTTTTAGATCTATTAATTTTTTTTATATCTAATTATTTTTTGAAGATCCATATTTTTTATAGATATTTATTTTTTTTAAAAGATCCGCATTTATTTATTTTTATAAAATATATGTATTTTTCTAATTTTTTTTAAAGAACCCATTTTTTTTAGATCTAATTATTTTATTTGTAAATCTAATTATTTATTAAAGATTCGTTTTTTTTAAAAGATGCGTATTTTTTTTTAAATATCCGTATTTTTAAATTTTTTTAAAGATCCTTAATATATTTTTATTTATATTTTTTATCCGAATATTTTTTATTTTTTTAATAGATCTGATTTTTTTTTAGATCTAATGATATGTTTTCTAAATCTATTTTTATTTATAGATCCGTATTTTTTTTGTAGATCTAATTATTTTAATAGTAGATTTATATGTTCTTTTTGTAGAAACATTTTTGGTATTTTTTTTGTTAGTTCCCCCAGTTGCTACTATTCTTTTGCAGGAAAAAATTTCCGGAAAAATCAGTGGTCGCCGGAAAAATTAGTGATCACCGGAAAGTATGTGATAACCAGAAAAGTTTGTCGTTGCCGGTTTAAATTTTGTTGCAAAGTTTATATTTTGTAAATTTTGTAATAAGAACATTGTTATAAAGTGTGTTGTGTAGAAATACAAGTTTGTATTCTTACACATTGAATATATCCAAAATTGAATGATTAAAGTTAGTGTTTTCTTTTTCTATTCTTATAGATCCAAAATTGAATGATTAAAGTTAGCCAGAAAATTCCACAAAGGAAACACAATGATGAATGACAATTAATACAACCTACATAAAGACACGTGTAGTTTGTTAACAAAAGAAAACAAAAGTTGCACCTTATTTTTTGCCACTCTTCACAAATAATTATATTCATATATGAAAAAAAAAAGACTAGAACAAGGTGTCAACATTTGTCTCATTTTGTAATTACTACCATACAAAACAAGGTGATTGCCAAAAACCCGCTGCAACGCAGCGGGCACAAATTTCTTGTTAAAACCAAACTTGAGAACACTATACTACTATTATTATTATAGTATACTATTATAGGAGTATTGTTGTCCATAAGGCAAGATTAGCTCTGATTGCTTTTTCATTTCTACTATACGGCTACATTGTAATGATGACTTCCTTTGATTTTGGTCCATGTAAACTTTATTCTCAACTTGTGGACATTTTAACCATGTTTATGTCCTTTTCATTTAGTTTAGGCTTTTTAGTTTAAAGTTTTTCTAATTATAATTAGGCATTAATATTATACCAAAACATTATAACAACAAAATAAAACAACTATATTATGTTCCCCAAAACAATAATTTTGCCAAACTAAAACCAATTGCCCCTAATAACCAAAGCCTTTATGAAAGGGATATTCTTGTGTAAAACCACTGCTATATTAATTTCATATGACACATGGTCAATATTCAAACCAGGGGTGTCCATGGTACTGGAACCGTCCAGAACCGGAACCGGAACCGAAAGAACCGAGAACCGAAAACAAGGAAAAAGTGGAACCAAGAACCGTCCCAAGTTTTTCAGTTCGGTTCCGGTACGGTACTCGGTTCCGGTATGGGAATTTTCGGTAATTCCCATGAGTACCGAAGTGTTAAAAAATATGTTTGGATGGATGTGAAATTATGGTACTCGGTTCGTAGAACTTCGAAAGAAGTTGACAGGCTTAATAATATTTCACAGCTTGACTTACAAACAAATAAAAAAAACATATATCCGGTAATAGCAAACTCATTATCCACGAAAATAATTGCAAACTCATTGAGAATATTATATATCAATCATGGTGACTAACTTACATGGTGACAGTATATCATGCAATGACGTCATAATCGTTAATTGTTTCTCGACTTTTATCATTACATTCAATGAAAAATAAATACCAACAGTTAACTACAACTTCTTGTTAGTTGTTACTCAGCAACATAAAATTGTTCAATATGCGGCTATGCGCATACTCGATATTCCAGTTTAGAAAAAACTTACTTTCATGTTGATAAATGATGTTTGAATCTTTGAATAGAATCAATGGATTAAAGGTTAAGGTTTATGGGTTTTTAGGTTTAGGTAGGGCTTTTTTCTATCTTTTTTAAAAGGCCATACACTTGCATGTACACAATGTCCCAAACAAAGCCTATAAAATTACATATTTTCATAAAAGTCGGTTCTTTCGGGAAAGTACCGGAACCGGACGGTTCCGACCCGAACCGTCCCGAGAACCGAAATTTTGGAATTTTAGGAACCAAGAACCGTACCATGGTTCTAACATACGGTCTCGTTCCCAGTCGGTACCGGTACGGTTCTTCGGTTCTTTTGGTTCCTCGGTATTTTTGGACACCCCTAATTCAAACACACATGGGACTTATTCATAAGTCGCCAAAAAATATTATGTAAGGTTGCCCAATAGTACAAGTTGTCATAATACACTTGGAATGTATTTTAGGATGATCTTAAATCTTAAGTATCATCCTAAATCTAACAGAATTTTTTTTACAAGATGGCACCATTTGGGTCTAATGCCTTGTTCTTTGATGTTCACCATGATGGAGTGTTTTCTTTTCTTCCACTTAGGTATGAAAATGGCTTAGTTTATGAATGGAAGTTGTATAAGAATAAAAAATTGGACAATAAGAGTATGTGTGAGTTGTTGAAGGAAAGACAGACCATGTAGGCTTTACTGGTCTCTATTTTTGTTTACCTGAATGTCAATTAGAAGTAGGATTGAAAATCATGGAAAATGATACAGATGTAGCTTCATTGTATGAATTTGCTGATGCATATGGGAACTTAAACATATACATAACCCATGTTCTCCAAGACTTCGCTGAGTTTTATTTTACAAATCTTAATCTTGAAATATATGAGGAAGAGGCTACATCTAGGTTGAGGATTCATGACATTGTGATAAAAGATGCTTCAAATATGATTGTAGATGAGCTTACTGCATGGGCTGAAGAAGATGCGCGAACACCATATGTTACGCCCCCAAAACCGTAAAAATTTAAACTTTTAAAAAGGACTCAAAGTTGGACTAGTTTATATTGACATTTTGTCATCAACAAGAGCTTAAATCATTAAACGAAAGAAACCCGGAAATTTTTTTACATTGAATAAAAAAGAACACATGGAAGTTCCTTGCTGACGGGTGGACATCGTCGCCCACACTACGCGACGCCGTCACCCTTAAAGGAAATGCCAGATTGTGACTAAAATTTAAAGCCCGACGGCTCAGGGGTCTTATGACCCGACGGGGTCAGCACTTCCCCCGACACCGTCACCTTTTAACTGGGACGCGGTCGGAACATGAAATTAACCTGATGGCTCAGAGGAATTTACAAACAGACAGGGTCACAAAACTTGTGACCCCGTCTGGGGACCAGACCTGCACTTTTGTGCAGAAATTTTGCACAAGAGTCATAACCTTGCTTTTAAAAACTTTCATGTACATGACTAAGGATTTCGAAATGATCCAACATAACATACAAGGTCTTTTACCATAAACCTTTTGACTCATACTATCCAAAACGAATCAAAGGGCATTACGCCAAACATCATTCTACTACAAATTTACTCGTTACCAACAAGGGTTTGACCTTAGCATTTGAAATCCATTTAAACTACATATCAAGGACATAACCATAAGACCAAAAGTAAAACGACCATATGACCCGAAAATATACCAAAACGAGACTTGACTCTTTGGGGCTTCCAACTTTCAACACCTTTGGTCCAAAAGACTTCAACAACTATATGGTTAAGTGTAATCCACCTTACACCAGATTCTTACCCTTATCATCCTTGCCGGAACCTACAAAACATCATCAACTATAACGTAAGTGAAATGCTTAGCAAGTAAGTGGATTATATGCTTAATCAAAACTTTAACTAGACAATAAGTTCTTGGAGCATCTATAACATAAAACATACCTCAATTGCATAATTAAGCTACTTTAACAATTAAAGCTATGGATCCAAAAGCTACTATAACAAGCTCCATCAAGAACTATAACATACAATCATTTAACCATAATTAAGCATATCAACATATAAACCGACTATACTTACCTCAATCCCACAATAGGTTTTCTATAAAGATTGAGCCACAAGTTCCTTTAAGCTAGTCTTAATTAGAGACTACAACTAGTAATTCCATGAATTGGTAATCTTCTTTTACTACCTTTAATTCTAGTAACCAAAACCCCTATCATAAAAGTTAGGGAATACACTTACTTGATTAGGGGAAGTGAAATTAAGAGCTTATTAGCCTTATAATACACCAATTCAAGGTCAAATTGAACTCAATTGATGGTTTATGATTTTCTTCTTCTCCCTCTTCTTTTCACGCCCTTCTCTCCCAAATTTTCCCAAGATTTCTTGATAATTCCTCCAGAACTTTAATTGTCATTTTTATTAAATTTACTTTACCCTATTGGCTTATCTAGTCCCTCTATTTTCTAATTTCACATATTGGCCACATGTGTTTCTATCATGGTACACATCCATATAGCTATAACTTATAGTTAGTCTTCGCAACTTCAATATAAAATAAAATAATAACGCCTATATATATATATATATATATATATATATATATATATATATATATATATATATATAAAATACCTGGTGGGGATACGGGTGTAACACCATATACTCCAGAAAAGATAAAAACTCCTTAAAAGAAAGTAGTAGTGGATAATGTGGTAAATGCTGAAATTGTAGTAAATAATGTGGTAGATGATGAAGTTGTAGTGACTAATGTGGTAGATGATGAAGCAACTGGAAAAGATACCCAAGTACTGATGAGGATTATGAAAGAAAAAATGGCCAAGAATGTTCCTGGAATTGGATCTTCAAGATCAAATGCTGTGGATTTGGAATAGAAGTGCATGTTATCTATGTATCTAACTGTTAAAGAATAATTTATGCTTTTCTTTTGTATGTATGTGTTGTGCAACTAGTTTGATGGTAGGATGTATGTTTAACTGTGTAGTGCACCACATGGGTGATGGTAGGAAATTGTGATGTAACTCTAAACATTATGCACTAATGTTGTACTTATCGAGTATTGAATGGATCCCTTGATGTAACTGTCTGTGCAGATCTATATTAGTGGATGTCTGTTTTACATGTAAAATGCTTGTAACAACGAAAACAATATAAAACAGACATTTCAGTAACATTGTTAAAGTTTACAAACAAGTTAGGAACCATTACCTAGACCAATACCAAAGTTACTGCATAACACTAATTTACAAAGACCACTACATAGACCAATACCAAAATTACTTCATAACACAATTCAATTTACAAAGTGAAAGGTTTATGGATAATTATTAATATTAGCATGACCGGATTCGAACTCGAGACTTCGGGATTGCACACATTACGTATGAGAGTTGATGTTAATAATTAATATATAAAATGTTATTATTAATTATTAGTCACGAAATAAAACATAACGATAGTTAAATATTTAACGAGGTTTGGTTAACGGTCGTTAAATGTAAACTACGAGAACTAGAGATGAAATTAGTGGACAAGAAGGATCCGGAATTCCTCTTGGGTTGGGTGGCCGGTCGTGGCTTCTCAAAAGCCCAAGGGAGGTTTTTCTTGGTCATCAAGTTTTGAGAAACTATAAATACAAACCCTTGTATTCATTATTCTCCTAATCTTGGATCACCAATAACCTAATTTCTCTTCTCCTCTCCTCCTTCTTTGCTTGGCCGATCGGTGTACCCCCATCCCCTTGGGATCGATTTTTCCAAGTCAAAGAAACAAGTGTTTGGTTTTATTTGTGATTCAAGAAACTAGCTTTTCACATCAAATCGCTAATAGTACGTGTGTACAAGAACGAAGGACAAGCACGCTTGAGCTTGTAATCTTGGTGGTCGACTTTTGGTTGGGTCGAATTAATATAAACCCCAAAGTTAGGGTTTTGGGTTTTTGTTCTTGTTCTAATCATCGTTTGATTCTTGAATTGCTAAAAGGTACGCACTTTCTTATTCGGTTAATTACTTACATGTATTATTCCTAATTACTTCCGCTGCATGCTTTGATGATGTTATTTGATTTTTTATAATTGTTATGAGTATTAAATCCCAACACAAAGACCATAACCAAACTTGCTGCAAAACACTAATTGCAAAAATAAAACCAATGAACAGAACGACCAAACAGAAAACCAAGCCAAATTTGTCATAAACTTTCACTTTGACTTGATAAAAGTAAAATCGTCCATCATTTTCTTCATATCATGTCTCTTTGGAAGCAGTCTCCCTACTCCCGGGTTTATCCTTAGGTAGGGGTAGGATCTGTCTACACTCTACCTCCCCCATACCCTGCCCTGGCGGGATTGGGGATGTTGTTGTTGTTGTTGTTGTATTTTCTTCATATCATGTTGCGAAACTAAAAATAACTTCATTCAAACTTGAACTCTTTCTCAAAAATCAGTATGCTTGATCACCCATTAACAGTGACTGCTTTTTCTGCTAGTGTATCCCATTTGGCTAGACCCACAATCATTCCTTGCCCTTGCATTCTTTTCTTTGATCAAACGATGAAACAAAGCTTCAATATGTGTTATCCTCGTTTCTAAATCTTCAAATTTTGTTATCCTGCTCATTCTCATTCACTGAACACTTTCCATTGCTATCTATAAACATTGACAAAAAGCAATAAAAAGATAGAGGTAGTCTTGCATACACAAAGAGATGAATGAAAGAGTACAACACAAAAACAATTACATGGCCAATTATATGGTCTAATTTGGTCGTGTTTGGGTCTAATATACATTATCAATTTGCAAAATTTATCAAGTGCATAACGTGGTGCCGAACTAGAGTTCCCATGTGTATGATGACATTAAACACCATTCCGGTTAATTCAACCAATCATGCCACTCACTATGATCATATAATACTATGTTTACTGTATCAAACATAATTTAACATATATTTTTACAAAATACATTTAAATGAAATTTTCATCAAATAAGAGAACATTAGCATCCCAACATCCCCAACCTCATCTTGTTGCCTCATAGAAACATGGTAGTGAGGCTTTTTCCTAAGCTATTTCAGTATAACATCTCACATCCAGTGGATAATGTCCTTATAAGAACCATACTCATCAATCCAAAATATATCAAGAACTTCCTCAAAGATTGGTTGGTTTGTTAAGACTAGTGGCCACTCTTCTTCGGTGTGATATCACCCACATCATACAAAGCCTTCCCCTTATTTTTTTTAGAGGTGGCAAAATGGTTGGGTTGGGTCTTGGATCTTAGATGGGTATGGGTCTAGATGTGTCACTTGGAAGGATGGGTTTAGAAGGGTATGGGTCTAAATGGGTATGGGTCGGGTCGGGTCGGGTTTTTTTGGGTTTTGCTAGTTTTTTTTGTTTCATCATGGAACATAATAATTAATTACTGTAAACAAAGACAAAAAGTATTCAATATCCATTTGTTTACGTTTTTGTCAGTTTTTATACGTTTTCATCCGTTTTCGTTTGTATTATTACGTTTTCATATGTTTTCATCCATTTTAATCCGTTTTTGTCTGGTTTCATCTGTTTCTTACGTTTTTATACGTTTTCGTCCGTTTTTATACGATTTTGTTCGTTTTTATACGCTTTCAACTTTTTTTATAAGTTTCATCTGTTTTTATACGTTTTCATCAGTTTTTAGACGTTTTCATTAGTTTTTGTCAGTTATAATACGTTTTCGTCCGTTTTTACACGTTTTCATCCGTTTTTTAAACGTTTTCGTCAGTTTTGTTAATACAAATAAATCGTAAAAATGTTTATTCATATTTAGCGATCTCTTTGTGTTTATTGATAACAAATATAAAGTTATCATAGTAAAATTATAAGAATACATGTTATTTTTGTAAAGTATATACATTTGGTAATTCACATAAAATGTTGTAATAATTCATTTGTTGTAATAGTTTATGTAATAGGATGGGTAATATCCAAGACCCATGACCCATACCCATGGAGTTAATCCATAACCCATGACTCATTGCATGACATCATGCATGAAATCATGTTGGGTATTATCTATGACCCATGACCCATGACCCATTGTCTAGATACATTGTATCTTGTTGGGTACCCATGACTCATACCCATGACCTGGTTTGAAACCCAAAATCTGGATTGGTACGACCCAGTTTGCTGGATCCCTTGGATTGCACTGGACGGACCCCCAAGTGAGGGATCCGCCGGAACCGGGCTAAAGTAACCTTTTTTGCCTATAAATAGTGACCCATTTCTTCATTATTACGCACCCCTCTTCTTACAAACTCCCTCATATATTATCTCACTCTTCTAACCTCTGATCTCTTAATCAATCTAGTAGTTCTTCTTTCTCTTGTTGTGATTCTCATATAGGTCCTTCTCTAAGGCGAGATCACGATACTACAAGTCATCCAAGCAAGGGGTCCTTGATTGATTTGTTCCTCAACAAGATTTCTGTAGCAAGATCTTGTATTTCATATTTCACATAGTTGTTGTGTAATAGTTGTGTTGGTTTGGTCCGTCGGGTTAAGGACTCGGTATTTAGCTTTGTACCGAAAAAAGTGTAAGCGACTTTGTGAGGCTTCTCCGCCGTGTTGAAGGAGCTTGTTGACATAGTGCTTGAACTCTCGAGTGGGGAACTTGGGGAGTGGAGTAGGGCAAGGAAGATGTCCTTCTAGCCGAACCACTATAAATAACTTGTGTCACTTCACTCTATCCTTTACTTTACTTGCTTTCATTATTTACTTTACTTATTTCTTTATAGTAGGGATGAGCATCTTGACCCGAATCCCGAAACTGAACCGGAACCGTACCGAAATGGTACAGATCCTGATATACGGTACGGTACCGGTACTACGAAATAAGGTAGGAAAAAAATGGTACGGGAATTATGCGGGAATTCCTGATGCAGGTTTTACTGACCAGGTCTTAAATTTATAGTGTCTCGCAATACCTATGGTCTACCCTAGTGCACTAATGGGCAGTGTACCCGGTCGTGTGTAGTGTAGTAAACGGTAAAGCCGAGGTCGTCCCAAGAGCTATGTGTGTTGGATTATTACTAAGTCTAATTGTCACAGAATAATAGTTTTGATAGGGATTTAATTAATTAAACTACTAATACAGAATAAAGTAAATAAAAGCAGATAAAGTGGTGCTAACCTAGTTAATCCTCCTAGCTAGTTATGTCTACGTATACTTACTTCCAATTACTTCAGGTGGGGTCAAATTCGAGAGGACAGCATTTGGTCAATTCGCCCTAACCTATCAGCAAAGATGCCACCACAGGAGAAATCAGGCGCACCGTCAAAAGTCCTGTTGCTCCTGGTCCCCTAAGCCAAGTCATTAAGTACCGCTACATGCTAGATTCATAATAGTGAGTGCCCGGCCGTTAGGAACTTAGACACTACACCCACCAATTCTAAAGTTCATACAAACGATAGGTGATCAGTTGGTCAAATCGCACAAGTAGAAAGGGTCGTCAGTTGGTCACATCTTACCCTTCCCGTCTCAGTCCGTTCACCTAGGGTCAGTTGGTCATATCTCCTAGGCAATTGGCCTCTACCGCCATTCATAACTACCGAACCAAGGGTGGCTACCAATGAACTATGCATGCATACACTAAGAAATAATTGTACGGAAGTAAAGGTAAAAGTAAACAAAATAATTAAGGAATCATAACTAGGCTAGCACCAAAAGGTGCTTAGCCGCTCATATTAATCATGCAAATCAATTCAATATTCAAAGGTACGAAATACATGAATTGAAAGTAAAAAAAAATATAAAACGCTAATGCTTATCGTAGTGGAGTAACTTCTCCCTTGGAAACAGCTCCGTATGCTCCTCTAGACCTGCCTTGAGCTTTTTCCCACGTTCTCAGAGTATTGTGTGTGGAATGGGATGATTAGAAATGCTGGAATTCATGGGGTATTTATAGGCCAGATCTGGGTTACAGCGTAACCAATATAGGAGTTACGCCGTAACCTTCTATTTCTTCGTAAAATGCACTAGATCTGCTGGTTACTGCGTAACCTAATGAGTGTTTACGCCGTAGTCTTCAATAAACTCGGTTACATTGTAAGAGATGTAGTAGTTACGGCGTAAGTATCAGCAGCGTGGAACCTCTTTTGACCTAATGTAGTTACGTCGTAACCTTTGGGAGGAGTTACGCCGTAACCTTCTGATAAGTTGGTATACTGAGTCACGCAATAGTTACGGCGTAATGTGAGAGATGAGTTACGCCGTAACTTCTTCAAAATAGCATACTGTGATAAATCTTTAGATATGTTTCCAGTTCCGCGTCTCTTTAGCTCCAATGCTCGTAATTTACCTGAAAGTGGAAAACAATGGACAACAAGCGTAAATCCATATAAATGGTATAAATAATGACCATTATCGGGAGAAATTGACACTTAATATTCAGGACTATTTGATGTTATCAAATATCCCCCCACTTGAACTTTACTTGCCCTCAAGTAGACCCTATTAGATAGATTCCTAAAAAGATATCTCCCATAACCTGGAAAATATGAGTTTACAAATCCCTTATGCTAGAATAAAACAAAGCCGAACACCTCACGATAAGGGAACAAACACTCAAATCTCTCAACTATTCTAAGTGTCAATTTTGGGGTGATCACTTAATCGCACAGTCATAGCATGTATTCTATAATAAGCTTGGCGGTTACACAAATCTCCACCACTAGAGTTAAGGGCTAAACAATTCTAGAAGGCAATATGGGTAGACACGACAAAGGTTAAGGGGTGACTCGTCATTACTAACATGTCATGGCGAAGTGGACAAAATCAATGATACATGACCAAATCCATGGCCAAGACACCAAAGATTTCTCGTTGCATCACCTAGACATGCTTCATGACTAAAAGGGTAGGATAAGACATGGGATATATAATTGGTGTAAAATAAAAAACAAGCAGGTAGTCTAAATCTATAACCAAGTCATCACCACTTACCGTCCGCCCAAAGTTCAAGCTTAGAAGTCAAGAAACCGGATCATGAAATGCAAGGTAGATGTGTCATTAGAGGACGTCGTGATGGGCACACTACCTTATCTCCAACTGTTGGTATAACTACCAACTCCAATCTTCAAATGTGACCGAGGTGGCCTCCTCGATACTAAATCAATAAAGCTCATACTACAGTGCTTATAACATCGCACTTTACAATAGCATAATCATAACAACTATTTTTTTTCACATAACAATCAATACTAACATAATATCCCCCCACTTGAGATGACCAATGGGAATTCGGGGGGTCTTCAATGATCTTCAGAAATGTTGTCGGTGAAAGCGTGATTTCCGAACCTTTCCACTCGAACCTTGAACTTAAGCAAATGATGACTTCCCAATTACAAATAAAGACTACAGGGTAGGATAAGGTGTATAGGTGTATCGAAACAATATATCGGGTTAACAAAATGAAAGTTATGGCTCAGAAGGGTGTATCTAGGGGTATCTTGCACTAAAGATGAGTGCGACAAAAGGGTTTCACATGGGGGTTGAAAACTCGAGGTGACTAATCGATAGACCCACAATGGTAGGCTGTTTGGGTGATAATCCTATAATATTGCCTTCTAAAACTGAAAAGTCCAAATACATCGAGCTAACTCAACATACCTCGTCGATGGTCTCGAAATGATGCAAAGACCAAGTTCTAAAGTTTACAAGCTACGGGCACACTCATAATTTGGTGGATTTGGGGTAAAATATTGCAAACGGATAAGGCTAATCTCACCATATAATATCAAGGGTTGTATGTGCTCGGCTAAGGTCTAATCTAATTAGGTTAAGAAAAACATGTTAAAATTTTAAAAATGGCATAATTTTTTAAAATAAACTAGAAAAATGAGGGCGAAATAAAGTTCAACCCACTTGAATTGTACAAAGTCCCTTTTGTACTAGGCATTAAATAAAGGTGAAGAGAAATTAAAGGTAGAATTAGAGCGAGAACTTCCCTGAAATTTGCTGCATAAAGAAGAAGGCCCACGAACAAGAGACGTGCCTTCTGTAGAAAACTAGAAGGGGGGTTGAATAGTTTACCGATTAAAAACTTTGTTTTGAAACTTATTGAAAGATCAATTGATATTGATCTTAAGTATGTAAATGAAATATGCAAGCAATATGTAATAAGTAAATAAGGAAAGAAATGATCAAACCACAACAAGTTGTTTATAGTGGTTCGGCCTACAAGGACTCTTTTTCCTTGCCCTACTCCACTCCCCGAGTCTCACACTCGAGAGTTTAACTTCACTAGTCAACAAGCTCCTTTCACCGGCGGAGAAAACCTTTACACTTCGCTTACACTATTTCCGACACTAAGCTAGATGTCGAGTTCTTTCCAAGGGTACAACTACTCCCACACACAATGTATTTTGAGGACTAAAATACTAACCACTCACACTCACAAGATTATGATGGTTTGATACAACAATGAAGTATGGATCAACACTAGATCATACAACACTAAACAAACAAGACTTCCAACTTCTCGTTGAAGCTTGAATATGACTTGATCTTCTTTGCTACAAAAGAGATCACTAATATGATATGAAACTGAGTTAGAAAGGTTAGAGAGAAGATATGTATGAGAGTATGTTAGAAAGGGATGAGAAACTACTTGGCTTGGCATTGCTATTTATAGCCAATTTGGACAGGAGCGTCCACGGACCGCGGACCCCTAAAAAGGGTTCCGCCCGTGTACCCAATTGGTACCGCCAGTCTGACAGTCAAGATATCAAATCTTGCCTAAAGTCAACTCTATCTAAGTAAGATTGTGCAAGATATGAAGAGTACAAATCTTCACAAAATATCTAATGGAATCTTCCAATGATCTCCATGATGTAATACATGATGTCAATATGTTGTATTACTATTAATAGAAATATGCAAATGCTTAAGTAGTGTTTGGTTTTAAGAACCTAACACATTCTACAAACTACTATCATACATAATGATTAGAGTCATATCAAGATGTTACTAATCATAAATGTAAATGCTTGAATGATGAATATATTGTTTGAGAAAGCTTGTTTTAATATCTAATAAACTTGACAAGCTTTAAGCTTTTATAAATTAAATTTACTTTTGTCGTTAACAAAACTTAGGCAAAGATCAAAAATATAAATAACGTTTAATGACGATATTTGTATTAACAATCTCCCCCTTTTTGTTGAGGACAAAATATAAATTTTATTTTTATAAAAGAGACAAAGTTTGTACAAGAGTTATAAAAATATTAGTTTTAGAACTTTGAAAAGAAAATGATAATATAAGTGTATGAATTTTGACTTTTTATGAAAGTCAAAGAATTCATTAGTTGATGCATGATGTTGACTTTTTCAGAAAGTCAAAGTATGCAGTTTGACTTTTTTAAGAAAAGTCAAGTATTATCAATGAGGGTTCATGTTTGACTTTTAGAAAGTCAATTGTATGCAGTTTGACTTTTTCAGAAAAGTCAAATATAACTAATTTCCAAGTTCTATATTTTCTCCCCCTTTTTGTCTCAACAAAAAGAAGAGGCTATGCGGAATGTAATGAGCCCGAGCTTATTATCTCCCCCTTGTTCAAAGCTCCCCCTAAATTAGGTGCTTTAATGGGAAGATACATGGATTGTGAAAATAAAGCTACAAAAAAATTGTTAGTAATAATGATCATTCACAAGCATTTCCAAACACTATGTAATGACACCAACAACATAATAAACAACATTCATTTGTTAAAATTTTTCATGAGTAAAGATCATGAAAAGAGAACACAATGATGTGTTTCTAGTACAAGAAAAAAAAATTATCCTAAAAACAAAAACAAATAAAAAACTATTCTAAAAACCATCCTAAAGAGATGGTGGATGGGAAAGAGCGTTGAGACGCTCAAGAATGTGGTTGAGGATGAACCTCATTTCTTCGTGGAAGTCATGGACCATAATCCGGGTCCGTTCCACGGTTTGACCCGTTTGCTCACAAGTGGAGCAACCATGTCTTGGTGGGTAGAAAGTTTGCGGAGGTTGTGGTGGTGGAATGGTGGATGTGTTGGTGGTGTTGGGGATGTTTGGAGTGGTCATGATGGATGCAAGCAAAGCACTTTGCATTTGCATTGTCTCACTTAAGTGAGAATCCACCATGCCTTTGAATTGGTGGAGGTTGTGGAGTTCGGCTTGAATCTCCTCTCTAGTGGGATTGTCATCCCACATGCTCTCCGGAATGTCCTCAATATGAGGAGACATTGATGATGGAAGTGGATGATCCCCGTATAAAGGACCATGAATGTCCTTGTGAATGGGATGAAAAAGGAGAGGTCTTGGCCCTAATGGGGCGTTTGGGTCAATGGATGACCGAGGTGATTCATGAGCGATTCGCTCAATGGTGCCAAAGGATGGCAATGGTGGTGGATGACTTGACCTAGGAGGCAAGTCTTCCAAGTCCTCTAGGAAAGGATTTGGTGATGTTGGTGGAGTAGAAAATAACTCCATGGGAGTGAGAGTGGGAGACCTTGGTGAAGGTGGTGAAGGTGTTTTGGATGTTTGGATGGGTGCCGGTGGAGGTGAAGTAGGTGCTTTTGATGGTGGTGGAGTGGTGATCACAATGTGTGATGAAGTGGGTGTAGCCAAAGTAAGGTGTGTATCATCTCTAATGGGAGATGAGATGGTGAGTGGTGAAGATTCGGATGATGAGCTAAGATTAACAAAACAACAAGGCCTTACACTCATTCTAGCGGTTTTCTTGCAAGGTTTTGGTGATGATTTAGTCATTTTTATCTTGGGTTTTGATTTGCTAGATAGTAAGTGAGAATGAAGAAGGTGTGAGGATGATCATGGTAAAGCCTTTCAATTTATAGAGGTAAGAAATTGTTGAGAAAAGGTTTGATTTGATGTTGAACCATTGAATAGATGAGGTTCCTAATGATTTGGAAGTGGGTTGAATGCTAGTCATATCACCCAAGTCAATCCATACAAAGAAGATGGAGTGAGGAAGAAAAGATATGCAATAAATGTGTTCTAGTGAGTGGAATTTCCTAATATTCAGATTACCCACGGATTTGAAGGTACCAAAATTTTGGTTCCTTCCTTTATGCCAAAGGGCTCCTTGGGTGGATTTTTCAAATTTTTGAATTTTGGTGGGAAATGGATTTCTTACATCCCTTAGTGAATAATACTAGTTCTAGTAACAGTATAAACTAGTTAAGATTGATTTATAAGTGATGGAAGATAATTTGGAATTACGAAAGAGTCGAAATTCAGAAAATTACCTGGAGGATCCACGGCACCAAAATCATACACAGACGGAACCCAAAAAAGGGTGCCGTCTGGTCCGCCTGTACAGATATGGCGGTACCAAAATTTATAAAGGACGGTACCAAAATAAAGGTGCCGTCTGATCCGTGGAGTGCTGAAATTTGGACAAAATGTTTCTTAAAAACTGAAATTTCCGAAATCTGAAAATTTTTCTCAAAACCTGTTATACTAAACATTTCTAGTTAGGAAAAGTAAATAACACATATGTAAACACAGTGGAGCATAGATTAAGAGCAAGGCTTATTGATTTTCACAATATAGTGAAAATGGGTAAAATTTGATAGCATACTTGTGCTATCCCCCTGCATGAGTTTGTTAGCATACACCATTGTTTCAAGTTATATTATCATCCTACATAATAAAAACAACTAAATAGTATCAAACATTAACGATAATGCATTGTTCCAAACACTCCTTAAAGTACCCTTATTTGTCCAACTTCTTGTAAATCTTGTTCATCATCCTACCAAGGCACTTGAACATTCCCTTAGTTTGCTTGAATTCTGCTGATTCATTCTCAATTTCGGGAAGAGATGTGTAATACTCTTGAGGTGGAAGACGAGAGCTTGGAAGACCATCCTCGGAGCTATTTGATGATGATGATGAAGGAGTTGGAGGTTTAGCTCTCTTGCCTTTAGTCTTAGCAACTCGAGCATCACTCAAGGGCACAAAGATGTGAGGGATGAGATCATATTGAAGGTGCATCCCTTTTGGGGTTAGTGGAATTGGAGCGAAGTTTCTATAGAGACGGGTGAGAAGCATCCCGTATGGAAGAGCAACGGATCCTTGAGTTGGAATATCAATCATTCTCCTAGCTATGTAGTAGGCTAAGTTGAATGGTTGTCGGGTGGACAAGTTGTAAAGCATGTGGCAAAGACAAGCGTTTATGTGATCCCTATTCCCTATGGTGCTAATGACGTTTGCTCTAAGTAACTCCTCCCATTTCTTAAATTCGTGCTTAAGTTCATTGAGCTCCATTCCATATGGATCTCGGTCTACCTCTTTTCCCTTTCGGGTTACTCGGGTTGTATCCGTTTTTGGGTTAAAAAGGTGTTCACGGATGACATCCTTATCGGCTAAACGGGTTATGTAGGGAAGAGAGCGGTCATTGATTGCATCAAGGGCGGTGAGTGACCACTTATCCGTGTAGACACAAGTTCCACGGTTCGGAATTCCTAGTACTCTAGCAAAGTCACTTAAAGTGATGGTGTAGTCATTTTGGTTGATTCTAAAGCTAAGACAAAACTCATCATCTTCATCACTAAAACCGGTCACACTAGCATAGAATTCTAATACGAACCTAGGACAAATTGGTTCATCAATGTCAAGAAGACAATCGAATTGAATGGCGGCTAGTTCTTCACGAAGATTGGTATGCTCAAGGAAGGATGAGTGAATGGTTCTACCCTCGTGGAAATACCTTGATTCTAGACCCCTAAATATTTCTACTTGTTCCTTGGTGAGTCCTTTGGTTTTGTGGTGTTTGGGAATGTAGTTAAGGGTGTCTTTGTGATCATAGAATCTTGCGGCTACCATGATTATTCCTAAGGATAAGAATTAACATGTTAAAAAAAATTTAGATAAATTTTAACGTTTTTGATTCTAGTGTGTGCCTATATGAAAACAATTTGGAGTTGCGGTTATCTCGACTCATTTTATGCACAAAATGGTTTTAGTGGAGTGTTTGGCAAATACCATGAGATAACCCAAATGCTCCTAATTCAATGTTGCTATATTTGAATATACCCGGGAGTGCATATTAGTTATGCAATACCTTTAGTATTCAAGAGCATGCAAGTGATGAAAATTCTAACGTTTCTATTTGTATTAGCAATGAAAAAATGTTTTCCTACAAGTGAGAAGCTTTTCAAAACTTTTGACATGGGGTGTTTGGTTGTTTGAATAAGGCCTTATATTTATTATCTATCAATTAGTGGGAAACATGATTTTGTTTATGCAATATGATAATGTAGTACCTAATTTGAATGACTAGTTATGCAATTTGCCAATTGAATTCATATTTGGTATAAAAGCATACATAAAACCCCATGTAATGATTTGTGATAGTTTTGTGCATAAATAGGAATCCTAGACTCAGAATTAAGAGATGAAATGTAGTTAGGATACTTACAATGATGTTATCTTCAGTGATTAGTGAGTGGGAAGATGACAATAATGAGCTTGGTTTAAGTTTTACACGTTTTGGTAAAGTGGGTTGTGAGGAAGAAGATGTTATGTATAAAGCTGTTTTGCTTCTGTAGACACCACGGACCAGACGGTACCAAATTTTTGGTTCCGTCCGTGTTGTCGTTTGGTGCCGTGGCTACAGTAGCAGAAACAAGACAAAATTGTTTTGGTTTGACTATTCTAATGTTTTAGGCTATGTTTATCCTACATGCTTGGTTCCATTAACCCTAAACCAAGTCTAAGAAGATTAAAAGGTTCTCGTTTAAGAGGTTTAGTAAGGATGTCGGCAATGTTGTCTTCGGAGGATACTTTCTCGATTGAAATGTTTCCTTTTTGAACATTGTCGCAAAGAAAGTGATGACGGATTTCAATGTGCTTTGTACGAGCATGTTGAACGGGATTTTTGCTGAGATCGATGGCTCCTTATTGTCGCAAAGTATCACAATGTCGTTGAGATGAATTCCGTAGTCTACGAGGGCTTGCTTCATCCAAAGAGCTTGTTGACATGCTTTTCCGGCTGAGACGTATTCGGCTTCAGTAGTAGAGATGGCTAAAGCCGTTTGCTTCTTTGCAAACCATGAGGTGAGACAATGTCCAACAAAAGTGCAAATTACCACTTGTACTTTTTCTATCGACATAATCACCGGCATGATCCGAGTCGGCATACACTATGGTTTCTATACCCGTTCCTTTGGGATACCATAATCCTAAACACGTTGTTCCCTTAATATATCTAAAAATCCTTTTTAATGCTTCTAAGTGTGATGCCTTTGGGTTTTCTTGAAAGCGAGCACATAGACAAACACTAAACATAATGTCGGGTCTACTAGCCGTAAGATAGAGTAGGCTACCAATCATTCCTCTATATTTAGTGTTATCTACGGATTCACCTTCTTCGTCCTTGGTGAGTTTAGTGTCCGAGGACATGGGTGTTTTAGTTGGTTTGGAATCTTCAAGACCAAATTTCTTAAGCATGTCTTTTATATATTTAGATTGATTAAAGAAAATACCATCTTCTAGTTGTTTAATTTGAAGTCCTAGAAAGAAGTTTAACTCACCCATCATACTCATTTCAAACTCGTCATGCATGATTTTAGAGAAATCATTACATAGTTCTTGACAAGTTGATCCGAATATAATGTCATCAACGTATATTTGAACAATAATAATTTGCGATTCCTTTTTCTTAGTAAAAAGAGTATTATCTACTAATCCCATAGTATATTTGTTATCAATAAGAAAAGTCTTAAGACGGTCGTACCAAGCTTTAGGTGCTTGTTTAAGGCCGTATAATGCTTTCTTGAGTTTGAAGACATGATGTGGTTTCTCAAAGTCGGTAAAACCGGGAGGTTGAGAAACATACACTTCTTCGTTAATAAACCCATTAAGAAAAGCACTCTTAACATCCATTTGAAATAATTTAAAATCATAAGCACATGCATAAGCAAGTAATATTCTAATAGATTCAAGTCTAGCTACCGGTGCATAAGTTTCATCATAGTCAATTCCTTCTTGTTGATTATAACCTTGTGCAACAAGCCTAGCTTTGTTTCTAGATACTATACCATTTTCGTCCATTTTGTTTCGAAAGACCCATTTTGTTCCAATTATAGTTTGATCTTTAGGTTTTGGAACTAGTTTCCAAACATCATTTCTAACGAATTGGTTTAATTCTTCTTGCATGGCCATTACCCATGACTCATCTTTTATTGCTTCATTTATGGTTTTTGGTTCAATGGTGGATACAAAACAAAAATGATTACTTTGATTTTGAGCTTGTGATCTTAAGGTTCTTTGATTAAGTTTTCCTATGACCTTTTCTAATGGATGACTTTTAGATTCTTTTATGTTGACAATTTCCTTATTTAATGGTTCATCTTCCTTGTTATTATTAATTTGACTTTCAATTACTTGACTTTCAACTAAGTCATCATCTACCAAAGGTGATGTCTTAGAGGGAGGTGGACTTTCGTCAAATGTTATGTTCAACGATTCCTCGACTATCATTGTTTCTTTATTTAGGACAATGTAAGCTTTACTAGTTTGAGAGTAACCAAGAAATACACCTTCATAAGACTTTGGGTCAAACTTGGTGAGATAATCCTTAGTGTTAAGAATAAAACATTTGCAACCAAAGACTTTAAAATATCCTAATGTTGGCTTTTTACCTTTATAAAGTTCATATGGTGTTTTGTTTAGGAAAGGACGTATTAGGACTCTATTTAAAATATATGTAGAAGTGTCAACGGCGTTACACCAAAACTTTTGAGGAATGTTTTGTTCATTAAGCATTGTTCTACTCATTTCTTGAATTGTTCTATTTTTACGTTCTACTACTCCATTTGATTGAGGTGTTCGTGGAGCGGAAAAGTTATGTGTTATACCATTTGTATCACAAAAGTTTCCAAATTGAGTTTCGTTGTCAAATTCACGACCATGATCCGTTCGGATCGACACAATTTTGACACCTAGAAGATTTTGAATTTTCTTGCTAAGTATTTCAAATTTATCAAAAGCTTCATTTTTGGTTTTCAAAAATAACGTCCAAGTAAACCTTGAGTAATCATCTACTATGACCAAAGTGTATAAGTTGCCTCCATAGCTTCTTATAGCGGATGGTCCAAACAAATCCATATGTAATAATTCTAGACACTTAGATGTAGATACCATATTTTTAGATTTGTGACTACTATGTGTTTGTTTACCAATTTTGCAAGCGTCGCAAAAGTGTTGGTCATATTTTAGTTTTGGCAAATTCCTAACTAACTCTTTTGAAGATAGATTTTGTATAAGTCTCATATTAGCGTGACCTAAGCGTCTATGCCAAAGAGATGAGCTATCGTCTAATGTTGTTAGGCAAAGTTTGTCATTATATGTTTTATCTATTTTCATGACGTATATGTTATTTTTCCTAACTCCTTTAGCTATGGTGATACCATCTTTTAGTATTTTACTACCATTTTCATCAAATAGTACTTTATACTTTTTATCGCATAGTTGGCTAATACTAAGTAGATTAAATCCTAACCTATCCACATGAGCAACATTTTCAATAGTTAGAGAGTTATGAGCAATCGTACCTTTGCCAATGATTTTGCTTTTGAGATTGCTACCGAAAGTGACATTACCTCCGTCATACTCTTGGTATGATGAGAAGAGACTTTTGTTGCCCGTCATGTGTCGTGAGCATCCACTATCTTTTATCCATTCATCAGGTTCCAATCCAACTTTCAAACATACCTAAGAAGCGAATAACTCAAACATTTGGTCCCCAATATCTCATGGGTCCGTTTGGGTTAAACATACCATTTATTTGATTCATGTATGGAAATGATGGATAAGGGTTCCATGGCATGTAATCTGGAGTTTGATATGGTCTAGGAAAGTTTTGATTCCAACCGTTGTGTTGGTAGTTATGTTGAACGTTGTGGTTGCTCTTAGGAAAGGGGCGTTTGGCAAAAGAAGTTTTATGTCGTTGTTGAGTAGTTTTTGATCTAAATTCATTTTTAATAAGTCCTACTCCTGATATAATGGCTGGTTTTAGTTTAACATTATCATTGGTTTTCTTTGTTATTTTAACAAATTCAGTACGGTCCGTATTGCGAACATTCTGTTCTGCTGAAGTACCCGCGGTACCGTTTTGCACAACGGACGGAACCCTTTTTTTGGTTCCGTCTGGTCCGTGCTGTACAGCAGCAGTTTTGACAGAATGTTCGTCCTTTTCGGCCGTTTTGTTTTGACTCTTAGGAATTAAAACTTCATTAAACCCTAGCCCATTCATGTCTCCTGGTGTTTTATGGATTTTAACTATTTCATCGGCAATAGCGATGTTTTTGTTAAACCTTTTAAACTTAGAATTATTTTCTATTAAAACTTCTTGTGTGAGCTTTAGTTTTTCTATTTCAAGATTTAGCTCTTGACATGATTTACAATCATTGTCATTTGCTTTTCCTTTTTCAAGTCGTTTTGCTTTTTCTTTTAACTCATATACTTCATTTTCCAAAAACTCCTTTTTAGTTTTTAGAAATTTATTTTTAGTTATGATTTTTAGACTTAGCTCACACAATTGATTATATTGTTTTTGCAAGGTGTCATCATCTATGGAAGAATAAGAAGAATCGGAAAGTACCTCATTTGACTCATGTGCCATTAGAGCGATCTCTTCCTTGCTTGATTCTTCATCGTCTTCACTATCACTCCAAGCACCACTTACAAAAGCACGTTGAGTTTTGCTCTTAGGAGGCTTGGGACATTCTCCTATGAGATGACTTGCATCACCACATCTAAAACACTTTCTTTCACCTTTGATCTTCTTATCATCCCGATCTTTTCGGAATGGCTTCTTTTCTTCTCGAGGTTGTCTTACAAACTTTCCTCTTCTTCTAAAGAACTTCTTGAAATCTCTAACGGCCATGGCATACTCCTCATCTTCACTATCGGAACAAGATTCACCATCATCGCTTGATTCCGCCTTTGCTTTAAGAGCAACGGATTTGATCTTCTCCTTTCTTCCTTTGATGATCTCAGAATCTTTCTCCATTACCATTTCGTGAACTTTGAGGTTGCCAATTAGCTCGTCTAGTGACATTATTGAGAGATCTTTTGATTCTTCAATAGCGGTCACTTTAGCTCTCCATTTGGGATGGAGTGCTCTAAGAAATTTCCTGACAAAGTTCTTACTACGAAAAGATTCGTCAAGTGCTTTAAGTGATGTAATGATAGTGTTAAAACGAGCAAAGCCACAATCAATGGTTTCATCTTCAGGGATAACAAATTGTTCATATTGTTGAACAAGAAGATCAATTTTGTTATCCTTGACTTGTGAATTACCTTGATGTGTAACAATTAAGGATTCCCAAATATCTTTGGCGGTTTCACACATGAAAATTCTTTCATATTCTTTTCTAGGTAAAGCATTATAAAGCATCATTTTAGCTTCATTATTTTTAGCAACTAATTTCTTTTGTTCATCAACGGAAATATCCTTTGTTGTAGAACTAAAATCTCCTTTAACAATAATAAACCAAAGATCTATATCTTTTGATTTTACATATGTTTCAAAACGGTTTTTCCAATAGATAAATCCATTGGTTTCAAAGAGTGGTGGTCTTTGCATAGATTGCCCTTCTTTAAAGTTTTCAGAATCCATGGATCGTTTCAAGTTTATAAAATACAAGTTATTTTAGAAATTCTTGAGCAACGAGGCTCTGGTACCAATTGTAGAAAACTAGAAGGGGGGTTGAATAGTTTACCGATTAAAAACTTTGTTTTGAAACTTATTGAAAGATCAATTGATATTGATCTTAAGTATGTAAATGAAATATGCAAGCAATATGTAATAAGTAAATAAGGAAAGAAATGATCAAACCACAACAAGTTGTTTATAGTGGTTCGGCCTACAAGGACTCTTTTTCCTTGCCCTACTCCACTCCCCGAGTCTCACACTCGAGAGTTTAACTTCACTAGTCAACAAGCTCCTTTCACCGGCGGAGAAAACCTTTACACTTCGCTTACACTATTTCCGACACTAAGCTAGATGTCGAGTTCTTTCCAAGGGTACAACTACTCCCACACACAATGTATTTTGAGGACTAAAATACTAACCACTCACACTCACAAGATTATGATGGTTTGATACAACAATGAAGTATGGATCAACACTAGATCATACAACACTAAACAAACAAGACTTCCAACTTCTCGTTGAAGCTTGAATATGACTTGATCTTCTTTGCTACAAAAGAGATCACTAATATGATATGAAACTGAGTTAGAAAGGTTAGAGAGAAGATATGTATGAGAGTATGTTAGAAAGGGATGAGAAACTACTTGGCTTGGCATTGCTATTTATAGCCAATTTGGACAGGAGCGTCCACGGACCGCGGACCCCTAAAAAGGGTTCCGCCCGTGTACCCAATTGGTACCGCCAGTCTGACAGTCAAGATATCAAATCTTGCCTAAAGTCAACTCTATCTAAGTAAGATTGTGCAAGATATGAAGAGTACAAATCTTCACAAAATATCTAATGGAATCTTCCAATGATCTCCATGATGTAATACATGATGTCAATATGTTGTATTACTATTAATAGAAATATGCAAATGCTTAAGTAGTGTTTGGTTTTAAGAACCTAACACATTCTACAAACTACTATCATACATAATGATTAGAGTCATATCAAGATGTTACTAATCATAAATGTAAATGCTTGAATGATGAATATATTGTTTGAGAAAGCTTGTTTTAATATCTAATAAACTTGACAAGCTTTAAGCTTTTATAAATTAAATTTACTTTTGTCGTTAACAAAACTTAGGCAAAGATCAAAAATATAAATAACGTTTAATGACGATATTTGTATTAACACCTTCGTATAAGCATCATGAACAAACTTCAATCCCTGAAATCACAATACCGACAAGCATAATTCTAAAAAAATGAAAAATGAAAAACAAACCTAACTCACTTTCGTAGGAATCACGGTTGCATTTAGCGAATGCAACAAGCCTTTTAAACCACTTGGTGACCCAAGTGGACGAGTGAAGTCTCGTGAGGGTTTACAGGGAACACACCCACAAAGTTCATTTAAAAACTAATACAAGGTTACTGTGTTTTAAAATGAAAGAATTAAAGCAGAGGAAGGTTACGTCGTAACTCTTTTAAGGGAGTTACGCCGTAACTGGCAAAACCTGATATAAGCTGCAAAGCGAGTAGTTACGGTGGAACCACTGAGATGGTATTACGCCGTAATTGGTAATGCGTCAAGAATTCTGCTGCTAAAAGGTTGGTTACGGCGTAATCACCAAGATGAGTTACGCCGTAACTCTGTTCAGATCAGCAACTGCAGCAGCAATTAGTTCCTCGTTTCCTGCAAAACTAGTTAGAAAACACAAAACCCAACAGAAAAGGAAATAAAACAAAAGAAAGGGATAATTCGGGTTGTCTCCCGAAAGAGCTCTTTTCTTTATTTACAAGTCTTTAAGTTAGACTCAGAGTCGCAGGGTTACAAGTGCTTGTTGGTCATTTCGTGGACATGGCAATCTCCACGCTGGATCCAACTTACCAAATTCTCATCCCTTTTGTAGTAATTTCCCAATTCTAAACAGCCTGAGTAGAAACCTTTGATTTTCTGGTAAGGGTGATCAATGCCTTTTTCTTTGTCTTCCTCACTGATATCAAGTAAAGGTTGAGCTTGGCTCAACTGCCTCTTGGTCCAATTTCTAAAGTTCTTCATCATTCTCGACATTTTGAAAATAGTCTTGTCATCGTTAATCTTCAACCATACTAACCCTTCTTTGTCATTTTTATCTAAACCCGACATTTCCTGAAAGGGCTTCCCTAAAATTACTCCCGTAATACCATCCTCCACAAATTCACTTACGTCGTTGATTGTACAAAAAGATACACATACCAGGCCGTCAATGGTGATTGACGGACTTAGGGGTGATGGTGGTGATGCCGAGTGCAAGATAACCTGAAAATAAGAAATAGAAGACACTACGTTAGACGGAGCGCGGGGGGAAGCCCCTGCGAACCGCCTCCTGTGTGAGAATCAGTCATGGTGATTATGTCATGAAAATATTGAGGTGGAGAAGATGAGATCTCCTGGGTTAAGTTAGGTTACATACCTCTGTGATGATGATAAGGTTTTAAAAGGTACCATTTTGAGGGGTCGTTTAAGTCCTTATTTGATCACTTTTGTATCCGTTATTGCTTAATATCGTTCCTTTTCACTTTTTAGGTCTCGTGAAGGCAAAATGCTGGAATGGCGCTTATTTGGACGAAAAGGCGCGAATATATGAAGAAAATGGCCAAAGTCGAAATCGAGACACTCACAGTTGCTGAAAGTAGAAGGCGACGGCGTCAGGTGCTATTAGCGACGCCGTCCCAAAATTATTGTGACGGGACAGAACCCAAAACTCGTATTTTCAAGAGACGGCGTCTAGTGGTGAAAGAGTAGGCCGTCGCTACTCAGACGGCCTAGATGCAATCCAGACGACGTCAGAAGCTGAAGAGGACGGCGTCACGGACATAAGGTGACGCCGTCGCAAGGTTAACGTGGCCAAGACGAAACCCTAATGACGGCGACACGACGGTGTCACGAAACATAAGGTGACGCCGTCACAAGCTGATCAAGACTATCACAGCATGCGCGCGAAGTAGTTGATATTGTTTTGGCCATAACTTTTGCATACGAACTCGGATTTAGGTGGTTCAAAAGCCCACGCGATCGGAACGAGAAAATCTACAATTTGCTGAAAAAATGGTCGTGACGCCGTCACTCTATAAGTGTGACGCCGTCGCTCTTTGCCGACATAAAATCTGCCTATAAATATAACATTATAACTTCACTTTTTGTAAGCCCTAAACCCTAAGTCCGATTCCAGGGTTTAGGTAGGTGTTTTTCCAGCAACTTAAAGGGTTCCAAACACTTTATAAACATTGTGTGTTGGTTTGTTTGTTAATCCAATCCTATGGTATGTCTTCAATTATCTTAATTGTTGCTTGCTCTTCATTAATTATGCTTGGCTAATTCATCTAGTGTCTGCTTATGATTGTGTGAAACTTGTATACAATTAATTAGATCTTATTGATTTCTTAGTGATGCTTGTGTCTATCTTCATCATTAGGGTGTGACAACTTCAATAAGTCTAATTGGTTTAGTTTATAATTCTTGCATCCTACTGTCTCTTGTTTGATTGGTTGATTCTTATCTTAGTTGACTAATGATCTATTAGTGCGATAGGTCATTCGTTGTGCACTTAATGCTTGATTCATCTTTGTGAACCTTAGAATATAACTATCTGAGTAGTTGTAGGCTAAACCATCCAAAGATCGCCTTAGAGTAGGAGTTTATAAATCACTTGTGGGTTTGTAGACAAGACCCTTTGGTAAATTCAAAGAGTTAGGGAGAAACGCATACCCTACAACCTTAGACACACAACGCAACTAGGAATAAGGACGTGACAATTCAACCATCAATACGACGTGACAATTCAGTAGGTATAATTGGATAGCTAGCAAGGAGTAATACATCATAAGTAGATACGCTTCACGTTACTGGTAGATCCCTAAGTTAGTTAATATCTTTTGGAATAGTTGACTAGCAACTAATTCCACCCCCCAAATCCAAACCCCGAGATTCGTACCTTTCCATTCCATAAAATATAAAAATACAAAAATAATCATCCCTCACCTTTAGACTTAAATCGACATACAATTCAGCCTAACGACACTATTCCCCTAGAGAACGATATCAATACCCGTGGCTTACCCTAATTACTACACTACAACGATTAGGTTCACTGCCTAGGGTGTTATAAAACTTGCTCGAAGAAAAGGAAGTTCCTTTGACCCCGAACGACGCGTGTAGCGTTACCAAGTTTTTGGCGCCGCTGCCGGGGAATAGTTATTGTTTAGGCTTGATTTCTATCTCGTTTAGGTCTACTCACAAGATTCCTATCAAGTGAGATTTTTTTCTTTTTATTAGCTTCCTTGTAGTCTATCCCCCTTCTTTGTGCCTTTGTTCGTAAAACTTGTCCATTGACTCTTCCGTTCACCATTATGGAGAACGCGAATCCACTATATCCGCGATTAGGTTTTTTCATAAAGAATTATGATATTACTAAAGCGGATTATTCAAGATGGTGGGAAGAACGTAACCAACTCCATAAACCTTTTGAGGATTTCACCATTCCATCAAGCTCACAAAATACCTCATCTAGTGAAACCTATGCTTCGTTTGAGCCTTCACCTAGGATAGACTTTTGTGAACAACCTCCTTGTTTAGAAACTATTTTTAGTGAGGCCCTTAGGAGAACCGACCAAATTTATGAAAAGTTTATGGTAAGCAACCAAGCATTAAACCATAAGCTGGATCAATTACTAGAGTTGGTTTCATCACGACCTAAGGAAATAATACATGACGAGCATATAGATGATGTAGATGTGATTGAGGATGAGGTGAAAAGTCTAGACCCACAAGGTATTCCACAACTTCCACCATCATTTAAGGCATACACACCGCACGTGACTTACCCGGAAGTAGTAGAAGAGACTTTAGGAATCCCAATGGAGGTAGAACATTTGAACCAAACGCAACTGGAGAATATAGGTTTGAATACTTGTAGTCTCAGTCTTACTCTTAGTTCTAGGGAATTTCATAGTGTTGATGAACCGGAACCTCAATCTTTACTTCCATCCTTAAATAAACGAGGAACCGACCCACCCATCTACCAATTTAGTCCGGGTAGTTTTAGGATGAAGGAAGCCATTCACACACCCCCTTCACCTCACGTGGCATATTTCCACCCTAAGGGTGTGTATCGCTACTATCACCCGCACTTAAACTTAAGTGTAGGGAAAACTTCCCCTTTATCTGTTAAATAAGGGTAGAGTCAGGCTCGTGACTCAAACAAAAACAAGCGCTTCTTGGGAGGCAACCCATGTGTATTTGTTTTTATTTTTATTTGTGTGTCGTATATCTTTTATTGATTGTTTATTCTCATGTTTGAATTTGTAAAAATGCTTTATTTTGTTTTTAACCTCGTCTTAATTGCATATAAAGGTATTTCACATAAGGGATAAGTGTAGGGAGGATTACACACGTTTTCAAAAGAAACGTAAACATGAGAATAACAATTAAATAAAAGATATATATGTTTGTTTGTTCGAGTCAAATGCTTGTATCGAGTCATAATGGATGTTTTTGCAGAAATTTTTCCAGATTCTAAAGATGTAAATTTTCCAGAATTTTTTCCAGAAAATCGCAGACCAGTTTTTGTCAGGATAACCTGACGGCGTCAGGATTGCAACCTGACGGCGTCAGGAAGGAGTAAAAACATCAGCTTACTTTTTCTCGTTTTCTGAGCTACTTGTAAAATTTTGGAATTTTCCAGATCTTAATTTTCTAAAAATTCTGTAAACATCCATTCCACAAGCATTATATCTTATCTAAGTCTGGAATTACATCTTGTTGTGATTTTTCTTTGTTCGGTTTGATGCGTTGGGTTGTTTGTTTTCTTCAAGTGTGCAGGTTTAATTTTTCAAGAAGAAGTTACATAAGATTGGAGGAGCTTTTCACGCAATAATTCTTCTTGGAAAAGAGTTTAACCACCACTTTACACGGATCCTACCGAGCTAATCAGGGGAGTATTAGTTTCTTTCGTTTTAAATTACCTTCTATTATCATAACTTTGATACTTTCGGGGAACATTGGGGACAATGTTCAGTTTAAGTGTAGGGAGGGAAAATAAAACGGGAACTTTGAAACTATGCTTATCCTTGATTATTTGCTTTGTCCAATTGTGATTGTGTAATAAACCATGAGAAAATGTCGGTTAGGGTAATTTTGGCACCAAATTTAAAATTTTTCATGACATATAGGAGTGGGCCATTAGTCTTAACAAAAGCGTCTCACGGATAGGAAGTTGCATGACTAGCACAAAAACCCTTACCACCCAAATTCCACCCAAAATGTGAGGATCGCCCTTAGATTAGTAGGAATTAAAGCATTCATCTTTAATGCTTAGTGTGTGAACCGGTAGTATAATAGATTCTAGAACTTGTTTTGTGATGCATTCCGAGATCGCAAGTGAGGCTACACTTGTGTAGTTAGGAATAACTAAATGATAAGAGGCATTAGGATAACCCTTGTTTGATACCTGTAATATAATTACTTCTTCCACATCGGTTGAGTAATTCCCCCACACCCTTTGCGTTGTACTCATTTTTAGTACACGATACCCCTAGTTAACCCCTCAGAGCCTATCCTTTTCGCGGTTCTCGTGATGTTTCGGTTTTTCCGGAATATCAATGAAGAACATTGTTTACACCCCACCCCCAAATATACACCCAAATCGCCTTAGCCTACCCCTTATGCACTCACTTTTAGTGCAAATATTTGTTATCACCCTAAACCCTTAGTTCAATTATCTGGTTGCTTGCATAAGTTGCTAAGTCGAGTCATATCCTTTGTATACAGTTTTGGGATGATTGGGATTCATGGGAAAAGTTAAAGTTTATGAAATGACGGGAAGGGAACGTTAAATTCAAATTCCCTTTGTTTGCGTAATAATGTACCCCAAGTGTTTTGATCTTTTCAAATCGGGTCAAATTAGTATTAGAGTAATAAAAACTCAAGTATAGGGATATGCTTATAAATCCCTAGTATTTTGATGTTATCTTAGAGGATGGTAGAGTAGAAGTGTATGAAAAAAAAAAAAAAAAAAAAAAAAATCGAAAAAAAATTAGAAAAAGAGAAAAAGAAAAAAATAGAGTGAAAAAAAAAAAAAAAAAAAAAAAAAAAAAAAAAAAAAAAAACATACGGGCTACCATCCTACATCTATCCTTTAAATTTATGTTTGTTTATTTCAGTTATCTAGAGTTTAGAAGTGTCGTCTTGGCTTAGCAACGCCATTCTTCATATGCATTTAACATAGAGATTTTTGACTTACCACCACTAAATAGCCTATCCCACCAAACCCTTATTTCCCTACCGTAAGCCTAACGTTACAACCCTTTAAATACCTCTTTGATAGTCTTTCCTAGGTGCTTACGCCAAAGCGATGGAGGTTTGATCTATTCTCAAGCCTATGGTAATCTATGTACTAGGACCGGTTAATGAGTGTTTATCTTCCATTTCCTATATTGTTATATTTCATTTATACACCCGAGAGAGATGTGAGTATCCAAACACCCCATGTGAGGTGCTAGTATGTAATTTCCGTTCTTGTTATGACTTTTGCGGGGCTTATATGTGTTGTGGATCGTTTTGAATTAATGCTTCATGACCCCTAACTTATAAATTAATTGGCTAAAAGCACATTTGCTTGAGGACAAGCAAATAACAAGTGTAGGGATATTTGATAAGGTTTTAAAAGGTACCATTTTGAGGGGTCGTTTAAGTCCTTATTTGATCACTTTTGTATCCGTTATTGCTTAATATCGTTCCTTTTCACTTTTTAGGTCTCGTGAAGGCAAAATGCTGGAATGGCGCTTATTTGGACGAAAAGGCGCGAATATATGAAGAAAATGGCCAAAGTCGAAATCGAGACACTCACAGTTGCTGAAAGTAGAAGGCGACGGCGTCAGGTGCTATTAGCGACGCCGTCCCAAAATTATTGTGACGGGACAGAACCCAAAACTCGTATTTTCAAGAGACGGCGTCTAGTGGTGAAAGAGTAGGCCGTCGCTACTCAGACGGCCTAGATGCAATCCAGACGACGTCAGAAGCTGAAGAGGACGGCGTCACGGACATAAGGTGACGCCGTCGCAAGGTTAACGTGGCCAAGACGAAACCCTAATGACGGCGACACGACGGTGTCACGAAGCATAAGGTGACGCCGTCACAAGCTGATCAAGACTATCACAGCATGCGCGCGAAGTAGTTGATATTGTTTTGGCCATAACTTTTGCATACGAACTCGGATTTAGGTGGTTCAAAAGCCCACACGATCGGAACGAGAAAATCTACAATTTGCTGAAAAAATGGTCGTGACGCCGTCACTCTATAAGTGTGACGCCGTCGCTCTTTGCCGACATAAAATCTGCCTATAAATATAACATTATAACTTCACTTTTTGTAAGCCCTAAACCCTAAGTCCGATTCCAGGGTTTAGGTAGGTGTTTTTCCAGCAACTTAAAGGGTTCCAAACACTTTATAAACATTGTGTGTTGGTTTGTTTGTTAATCCAATCCTATGGTATGTCTTCAATTATCTTAATTGTTGCTTGCTCTTCATTAATTATGCTTGGCTAATTCATCTAGTGTCTGCTTATGATTGTGTGAAACTTGTATACAATTAATTAGATCTTATTGATTTCTTAGTGATGCTTGTGTCTATCTTCATCATTAGGGTGTGACAACTTCAATAAGTCTAATTGGTTTAGTTTATAATTCTTGCATCCTACTGTCTCTTGTTTGATTGGTTGATTCTTATCTTAGTTGACTAATGATCTATTAGTGCGATAGGTCATTCGTTGTGCACTTAATGCTTGATTCATCTTTGTGAACCTTAGAATATAACTATCTGAGTATTTGTAGGCTAAACCATCCAAAGATCGCCTTAGAGTAGGAGTTTATAAATCACTTGTGGGTTTGTAGACAAGACCCTTTGGTAAATTCAAAGAGTTAGGGAGAAACGCATACCCTACAACCTTAGACACACAACGCAACTAGGAATAAGGACGTGACAATTCAACCATCAATAGGACGTGACAATTCAGTAGGTAGAATTGGATAGCTAGCAAGGAGTAATACATCATAAGTAGATACGCTTCACGTTACTGGTAGATCCCTAAGTTAGTTAATATCTTTTGGAATAGTTGACTAGCAACTAATTCCACCCCCCAAATCCAAACCCCGAGATTCATACCTTTCCATTCCATAAAATATAAAAATACAAAAATAATCATCCCTCACCTTTAGACTTAAATCGACATACAATTCAGCCTAACGACACTATTCCCCTAGAGAACGATATCAATACCCGTGGCTTACCCTAATTACTACACTACAACGATTAGGTTCACTGCCTAGGGTGTTATAAAACTTGCTCGAAGAAAAGGAAGTTCCTTTGACCCCGAACGACGCGTGTAGCGTTATCAGATGACTTCCTTATTTATAGGCATAATAAGATGATGGAGCAGTTACAGAGGGTGTGTGGAGGCAGTTGGAGAGGTCATGGCAGTTACAGAGGGTCATGGCTAAGATCATGGCTAACATCATGGTTGTTGACCATTTCTGTTTGACCATATCTTATTTGACCAGTTCTGTTTGACAAGCTCGATCATACCCACGTTCGAAGGTAGAGGGGGCTCCGAAAAGTGACGGAGGCCAGGCTCTGAACGGTGACGGAGGCCAGGCTTCGAATCGTGATATAGGTTGGACACTATGAGTGCTTTGGGTGTAGGTTGGCGGATTCCCTTGTGGTAGCCATTGTGAATGACTTTACGCCAACATTACGTGTAGAACGAAGGCATAGGCTTCGTCCTTTAGGAGGGTACATCCTACCCTTTGTAAAAATGGTAAGCTAAGTACCAGAGTGACGGTAACGCTCGTTAGCAGAACGGAGGGTACGTCATCAAGCCCCCCAGTCTAATGTTATGCATGCGAAGAGTGCATGGCTTTAGACTCATCATTTCTTTTGTCAAATCCAATATAAAAGTAGCTATACTTGTTTTTAATAGTCCACATTTGACTCTATCATGGTGGATACCTCATTAAGCCCCCCAGTCTAATGTTATGACTTCGTATGAGGCATGGAATTAGACTTAAGTAGTCCAGAAACCCTTTGTTATATAAGGAGCGTGTGTATTAGGTTTTTCCATATAACTTTCGCTTTTAGTTATAAGCGAGTTTTATCGGAACATATTTGTACATACGCTGCGTTGTCGAAAGGTGCCAAGGTTTGCGTGCAAACTTGGCTTTGTTTTGTAATGCATGCCATAATGG
Organism: Chrysanthemum seticuspe; assembly: GCA_019973895.1. Classification (NCBI taxonomy): domain Eukaryota; kingdom Viridiplantae; phylum Streptophyta; class Magnoliopsida; order Asterales; family Asteraceae; genus Chrysanthemum; species Chrysanthemum seticuspe. The sequence continues at coordinate 38,986,597 of BPTQ01000009.1, forward strand.
CATATTATTGCACATGTTAGACTCTAGCAGGCTCCTGCACCTGTGCGACGACGATGGAGGTGTCCCATGATTTTAGGTAACCGCTTGGTTAATGTCTCACGACCCCTATCTTGCCGGGAAAGCCTTGATAGGGTTGTGAACATGGGTTTGACTTGGTCTTATGAAACCTTTGCATTAATATCTTCGAAGAGCATACCCCGAAGGGCTTAGGCATTCGATTGGCGAATTCCCAACTGGTAACCATATCAAAGATGAATGCTTTTTCGCCAAAGAATATTTTTAGAGGTTTGCCAAGTATATCAGAATGTAACTCTGAAGTGAGTATGAAGGGGGGACCTTCAAACTGAACGGAGGGTATATAAACCTTGAAGGTTGTATATTTTGTATGTGTATGAAGCTTATGGACTTAATTTAAGCAAAGTAGTAGTCCTTAGACAATTTACTTACTTTCTTTTGCAAGGCTATGGCCTTATGCTAGGCGTGCTAGCATATTTTTAATATCTACAGTTAGAGACTACGTCTCAATTTTGATTTGATGTTTGTTCTTCTCATACGTTACATATGTACGTATATTATTTTACAACCTAAGGCGTGTGGTAGATACATAGCCTCATTGTGTGTAATTTATTCACCAAGAATATAGCAATCGTATAATTTAATTGCTGACAGAGGGTCGCGACCCACTCCGTCTTAATCCTTTGGGTAGCGAAAGGCTTGGAATACCTTAAGACCATGTAGTAAAATTAATGTAAAGTTGAGATGGATGTTAAGCATATGAGCAAGACTTATTGTTAGTCTTTTACATCCCTTCGACATTGAAACTTATAAAACGACTTGGTGGACAAATCTTTATTGTATTGAACGAAACAAGAGATTTGAGGGAAATGTGTTATATCATTAAGTGGATAGGGAGGATTACATCATTTTAAGAAATGAATACTAGATGCCTACCATTAATGCTTCTTTCCCCAAGTGAGAAGAATGCAAATACATTGATTGAAAGCAAAATAAGATAAGTTTTACATCTATGAGGTTATGTAATTATATTGGCCGAGTCGAGGCTTTGTAATTGTGTCTACATAGACACATATAAATCATGTGAATAGAGGCTATGCTTTGTAATCGTCTCGATAGAGACCTATGTATTATGTGAACAGAGTCGAAGCTCCGTGATCGTGTCGAAGGAGACACCTATGAAGCAGAGGCTATGCTCTGTAGTTGTGTCGACAGAGGCTTATGTCAGCATATGTGATGCTCTAACAGAGGTTCTAGGAACTTAGGGTATCCACTGTCAATGTTGTACGATTTCTAGTAATCATTGTGTCATTAGCAGAGGCTCAATAAAAGATGGTTTATAGCGCTCTTAATAAACATCAAAAGTTTCATATATAGATATTCTGATTTGTAGTGAAACAGAGGCAATATAGCGTATTAGTTTCGTAGAAAACATACCAGATTGATAAAGGGTATCTTCCGTCATTAGTGTACGGTCTATGTTCACCTTGTGGTAAACATTTTGTAAAGGAAGGTCCTGGCCCTGCTTGAGTGTACCATTATGTGCCCCAACTCCTTAAATGAATCTGTGCGAAGGTTACAACGGAGGTTGCCATAGAGACTGGGACAGAGGGCTAGTGATTTCAAGCCTTCTTCTTTGGAAAACCCATGCCGAAGACTGCAACAAAGACTTCTTCTCAAAATGAACCCGAACAGAGGCTCCTACGAAGGTTATTCAACCTTCTCTCCAAAACAGACCATAACAGAGGTTGCTACGGAGATTGCAACGGAGGCTCTTATGAAGGCTATTGAATTTAAAACTTCTTCTCAAAATGAACCCGAACAGAGGCTCCTACGAAGGCTGTTGAGTTTGAACCTTCTTCATAAAACAAACCCAAACAGAGGCTGCTACGGAGTCTGCAACGGAGGCTCTAATGAAGGCTACTGACTTAAAACCTTCTTCTCAAAATGAACCCGAACAGAGGCTCCTACGAAGCTTGTTGAGTTCGAGCCTTCTTCATAAAACGAACCCGAACAGAGGCTGCTACGGAGTCTACAACGGAGGCTCTAATGAAGGCTACTGACTTAAAACCTTCTTCTCAAAATGAACCCGAATAGAGGTTCCTACGAAGGTTGTTGAGTTTGAGCATTCTTCATAAAATGAACCCAAACAGAGGCTGCTACGGAGTCTGCAACGGAGGCTCTAATGAAGGCTACTGACTTAAAACCTTCTTCTCAAAATGAACCCGAACAGAGGCTCCTACGAAGGTTGTTGAATTTGAACCTTCATAAAACGAACCCAAACAGAGGCTGCTGAAATGGTAAACGTAAAGTTTGTGGTTGGTGTAAAATCTCGTAATTAGAGATAAAAGTGGAGATTTCAGTGGTGCTACCATGTGGTAACAAGGATGTAGGGAATTATGGTTGAATTCGACCGTTATTTATGGAAAACGGTTATTTGACTCGGATAACGGGACTTATTGTTGCATGTCCCACGGATGACGCCATTGATTGTACAAAAAGATGCACATACCAGGACGTCAATGGTGATTGACAGAGTTAGGGGTGATGGTGGTGATGTCGAGTGCAAGATAACATGAAAATAAGAAATAGAAGACACTACGTTAGACGGAGCACGGGGGGAAGCCCCCGCGAACCGCCTCCGGTGTGAGAATCAGTCATGGATGTCATGAAAGTATTGAAGTGGAGAAGATGAGATCTCCTGGTTAAGTTATGTTACATACCTCTGTGATGACTTCCTTATTTATAGGCATAATAAGATGATGGAGCAGTTACAGAGGGTGTGTGGAGGCAGTTGGAGAGGTCATGGCAGTTACAGAGGGTCATGGCTAAGATCATGGCTAAGATCATGGTTGTTGAGCAGTTCTGTTTGACCAGATCTTATTTGACCAGTTTTATTTGACCAGCTCAATCATACCCACGTTCATAGGTAGAGGGGGCTCCGAACTGTGACGGAGGCCTTCACGGAGGCCAGACTCCGAATCGTGACATAGGTTGGACACTATGAGTGCTTTGGGTGTAGGTTGGCGGATTCCCTTGCGGTAGCCATTGTGAATGACTTTACACCAACATTATGTGTAGGACGAAGGCATAGGCTTCGTCCTTTAGGAGGGTACATCCTACCCTTTGTAAAAATGGTAAGCTAAGTACCAGAGTGACGGTAACGCTCATGAGCAGAGTGGAGGGTACGTCATCAGTTTTCTAGAACCATAAAGTCTACCAAAAATGAATGAGTTCCAACGAAGACATGGATGTTTGTTGCAAATCCAAGAAAATTATTCCCCTTATATTTTGACTCTTTCTTCATAACTTGGTTGTAGCATTCTTTAGACATGATGTTGATTGGGGAAGTAGTGTCAATAAATGGGTGGAAGTCGATGAACCCGATTTTTCATGAGATCTTAAGATAATATGGGTTTCTATGATGTATGCGCGTTCCTACCTCATGAAATTTAGGTTGGTATGGTTGCGAAAAAGTCTTACTAGAGTCATCTTGCCAATGGGCCATCTCGACGTTACTAGAGAGGTCTTCAGAACTCAATCCTAAGTTATCCTCTTCCTCAAAATTCACGAAAACATCAAAATCTCTCTCTGAGTCAACCTCTCCAGGATCCGGGGGTCGCTAAGAAATTTTTCTAAAGCTTCACCAAAATTGCCTACGGGGTCAATTGCACATACCTTCTCCGGGGTAGACAAATGTTCATTAGGTCTGAAAGTAGCAATTTCTCCATTAGCTTCAAGAGTTAACTTTCTAGCAAAGACATCCACCTTAGTATGAGCAGTGGCAAGCATAGGTCTTCCTAAAATGACTGGTATTCTGTTGTCTTCCGGAATATCAAGAATCACAAAATCTACTGGGAAAAGGAATTTCTTAATCTTTACCAACACATTTTCAACAATTCCCAATGGTGATTGCATAGATCGATCAACCATTTCAATTTTCATCTTGGCCGGCTTTAAGTTACCAATCCCTATACGCAAAAACATCAAACGAGGCATTATGCTAATACTTGCTCCAAGATCAGCTAGGGCATTACACATGTTTAGACTCCCGATATAGCAAGGGAGAGTGAAGCATCCTGGATCTTTTTCCTTTTGCGGTAGCTCGTTTCTCAAAACCGCTGAACATCTTTCGTTGAGGTGAATTGTCTCATCAATACTTAATTCCTGCGCAATATCATGATGATTAGTATTAACAGAATTATTGATAGGAGGGTTTACCGGCAAAGTTTGGTCCAGAAGTGATTGTCTCTCCATGCTGATCCGTCGCTTAACTTTTTCTGAAAAGGTCAAAGGTTCTTCGAGGATAGTTTCTACAGTGTGGACAACTTCCTCCTCTCTAGTTGCTAAATAATCAGAGATAGCTTCTGAACATGAACTAACACTCTTATCCAATCTTTTAATCCTATCATCGTGCATTTTGAGAGAAGAGATTGTATTATCCACGAATGTCCTCATCAATTTTTCAATCCTATCATCTCGTTCTCTTGATTCCCTGATGTGGTCAATAATTTTTCTTTCAAGATCGCTCCCGGTTTTGGTCCCAAACACGCTCTTAACCTATTCAACCCTGCATGTTTCAGCTTCTCTTTCTAACCTTCGTTTTTCGAAAATTTCCCCGTAATTGTATTCTTGCTTTTTTATCGTCTTCATTACCTTATGATCGAAATTGTCTCTCGGTCCGTACCCTGTATCCATGTGCCACTTGTAGCAATGTTCAGAAATCCGCTGAATACATTCCAGGGCCTGATTAGGAGTCATGCTAGGAATAGGTTTTGGTGAATCGAGAAGTTCCCGTGTTCCCGCATTAATCCCACGATAGAAGACGTATACGATCTGATGTTTGTTTAAATCATGTGTAGGGCATCGATAGAGAAGTTCGTTAAATCTTTCCCATGTTTGGTAAAGCGTTTCTTCTCCAATCTGAACGAACTGATAGACTTTCCCAAGAAGCTTGGCCATTTTTTAAGGAGGGCAAAATTGCAGGACGAATTCTTTTCTAAGTTTATCCCACGCTCCTTTACAATCGTTAGGGAGTTTGTTATACCATCTTTTTACTGTCCCAGAAAGAGTCATAGGAAAAATCCTTGCAGTGACTGAATAGCTCGGAGTACCTCTGGCGTTGAAAAGAGAGGACAAGTGGAGAACTTCTTTTACGTGATCCTGAGCGTCCTCATCTTCGTTTCCAGAAAACTCAAGTTCATGTAACTCTCGAATAATATGATCTGGAATAGAGTATTTTTCAGTGTGAGAATCTTGAGTGAAGCTTCGTTGGCAGTTCTCATTTGGTTGCTCTAAATACTGCTCCATAGTTAGGTCATCGATATTATTTTCATTGATGACCTCTGGTTCTGCGTTTGACTGGTCTGATTCGTAAAATGAGAAGATGTTGTGAATAGGAACCGGAGAGTAGACTTTCCTTCTTCAAAATTGCTTCTCCGGGTCATCGAATGGGGTGGCCAGAAAAGGCCTCGAGCTGCGAGTCTTGTATCCTAACATTATCAGAAAGAAAATTAAAAACAGACTTAATAAGAAATCCTAAAATAGCTCCCCGTCAGCGGCGCCAAAAACTTGATGCAGGTTTTACTGACCAGGTCTTAAATTTATAGTGTCTCGCAATACCTATGGTCTACCCTAGTGCACTAACGGGCAGTGTACCCGGTCGTGTGTAGTGTCTTAAACGATAAAGCCGAGGTCGTCCCAAGAGCTATGTGTGTTGGATTATTACTAAGTCTAATTGTCATAGAATAATAGTTTCGATAGGGATTTAATTAATTAAACTACTAATTCAGAATAAAGTAAATAAAAGCAGATAAATGGTAAAGGGAAATCAATAGAGGAAAGTGGTGGTAACCTATTTAATCCTCCTAGCTATTTATGTCTACGTATACTTACTTCCAATTACTTCAGGCGGGGTCAAATTCGAGAGGAAAACATTTGGTCAATTCGCCCTAACCTATCAGCAAAGATGCCACCACAGGAGAAATCAGGCGCACCGTCATAAGTCCTGTTGTTCCTGGTCCCCTAAGCCAAGTCATTAAGTACCGCTGCATGCTAGATTCATAATAGTGAATGCCGGGCCGTTAGGAACTTAGACACTACACCCCCCAATTCTAAAGTTCATCCAAACGATAAGTGATCAGTTGGTCAAATCGCACAAGTAGAAAGGGTCGTCAGTTGGTCATATCTTACCATTCCCGTCTCAGTCCGTTCACCTAAGGTCAGTTGGTCATATCTCCTAGGAAATTGGCCTCTACCGCCATTCAAAACTACCAAACAAAGGGTGGCTACCAATGAACTATGCATGCATACAATTAGAAATAATTGTACGGAAGTAAAGGTAAACGTAAACAAAATAATTAAGGAATCATAACTAGGCTAGTACCAAAAGGTGCTTAGCCGCTCATATTAATCATGCAAATCAATTCAATATTCAAAGGTACGAAATACATGAATTGAAAGTAAAAGAAATATAAAACGCTAATGCTTATCGTAGTGGAGTGACTTCTCCCTTGGAAACAGCTCCGTATACTCCTCTAGACCTTCCTTGAGCTTTTTCCCACGTTCTCAGAGTATTGTGTGTGGAATGGGATGATTAGAAATGCTGGAATTCGTGGGGTATTTATAGGCCAGATCTGGGTTACGGCGTAACCAATATAGGAGTTACGTCGTAACCTTCTATTTCTTCGTAAAATGCACTAGATCTGTTGGTTACGGCGTAACCTAATGAGTGGTTACGCTGTAGTTTTCAATAAACACAGTTACGTCGTAAGAGATGCAGTAGTTACGGCGTAAATAGCAGCGGCGTGGAACCTCTTTTGACCTAATGTAGTTACGTCGTAACCTTTGGGAGAAGTTACGCCGTAACCTTCTGATAAGTTGGCATACTGAGTCACGCAATAGTTACGGCGTAATGTGAGAGATGAGTTATGCCGTAACTTCTTCAAAATAGCATACTGTGATAAATCTTTAGATATGTTTCCAGTTCCGCGTCTCTTTAGCTCCAATGCTCGTAATTTACCTGAAAGTGGAAAACAATGGAAAACAAGCGTAAATCCATATAAATTGTATAAATAACGAGCATTATCAGGGGAAGTTGACACTTAATATTCAGGACTATTTGATGTTATCAATTCTCGACTTGGTACCAGAATACAAAAGGGTTTTTTTTAACTAATCTACTGCATTTTGTATTTTGTATGTAAAAAAGAGGGGCTTTTAAGTTTTTTCTACAACCACCCTCATAAACTTTCCTAAAAAAAACCCTAACATCATCATCATCACTAACTGGTATATGCTATTTTTGTGTAGAGTGATGACACAATTGTTGAAGAAACCCCAATATTGAATATTGATGAATCAAATTCGGGTGATGCTAGTGAACTCTCAATTCTCATAGCAAAAGCTTGAAAAGCTCAAAGTAGCAAAAGAAAAAGAAGTTATCACAAAGAGGAAAAACAAGAGTATGAAATTTATGCAAAAACAAACAAGGAGAGGGCTTCGATTTGGCAACATTATGATCCAGTTAGGATGAAGAATGATGGATTTAGAAGGGCGTTGTGCAAGTTTTGCAATAAGACTCTAGTGGCCAACGGTCCCAATGGTACTTCCGGTCTTCATAAACATTATCCTTGTCCTTCTAATCCCGATTATGTCCCCAAAAACCAAGTTAAACAACAAACACATTTACAGTTTAAAAAAAATCCTAATGGTGAAGGTGAAGGTACTAGTTGTTTACAAACTTGGAAACATGATGAAAGTAGGATAAAAAAGCATTGATTAACATGTTTGTTGTTGGTGAGATACCTTTCAAATTTTTTGAGCATGAGGTTTTTGTTGAGTATACTAATGCTTGTAATGGAAGATTTGTGTTGCCATTCAGACATAAGTTATCTAGGGATGTTTTAAAGTATTACCTAGATGAAAGAAGCAAGTTGTTAGCTTATCTAACAAAGCCAACAACTACCGTTCACTTGACCACCGATACATGGACAAGTTGTTGTAATAAAAGGAACTATATGGTTGTCATGGCACATTTTATTGACGACGAATGGAATATGCACAAACGGATTATAAACTTTAGACCTATTGATAGTCATAAAGCGGAAGATATTAGTAGTGATTTGCTTAAATGTATTGCTGGTTGGAGGATTAAAAATGTGATGACTATGACCGTAGATAATGCACCTAGTAATGATAAGGCACTAGATCATTTGATTAAAAATTTGGCTAATGCTAAAATATATGATGATGGGAAGCATTTTCATATTAGATGCATGGCTCACATTCTTAATCTTATTGTTAAAAAAGGTTTAAAGGAAAAAGAATTATCATGTGGAGTGTGTAGTAAATGCGGTTAAATATATTAGGTATTCATCACAAAGGATAAACAAGTTTAAACGTTGCATGGAAGAAGCTAACCTTGAATCGAATAGGTTTTTGTGTGGTGAATGTCCTATTATATGGATTTCCAAGCATGATATGTTAAAGATTGCATGCTCATTAAGGGAAGTGTTTTCTAAATATGAAGTTGAAGATGATTGTTATTATCGTGATCTTGAAAGAATGCCGGAACATTCGGATTTTGGTGTGTGTGAAGGTGTTGTTGACTTTCTAGAAAAACTCAAAGTTAAAACCGAACTAATTTCCTCCTCTACAAAGCCCTTAGCACATCTCTTTTATAGAGAAATTCTAGATATAGACAAAAATCTTCGTTATTGGGCGACTAAACCCGACTTTTGTCATATGGTTGATGATATGGTTAAGAAATATAACAAATATTGGGGGAGATTTGATGAGCTTAATGATTTTATGTATTTTTCCACCATATTTGACCCGACTATGAAACAACATCTTGTTTCACATGGGTTTAAGAAGATGTTGGAGTATAACATGTCTAGTGAAAGTCCTTTATCCGATGATGCTCTTAACACCATGTTAAGGGAGATGTTAAAAGAAGTTGTCAAAAGAATAGGAGTTTTGTTTCAAACGTACAAAATAAGGTTTGACACGGTTGTGTCAAAAAGCTCTTCAAAAAACACCAAGAATCAACAATCTTGTAAATCATATGCTGGGGAAAATGACTTTTTGGACGATTTTTTGAATTTGGAAGACTCCGGCTCCATTGAAATGGATACCGAGTTAACTAGGTACCTAACTGAGCCGCGAATTAGATTTACTAGTGATTTTGACATTCTTGAATGATGGAAAATAAATGCTCCAAGATTTCCAGTAGTATCTCGAATGGCTAAAGGTAATTTACTCTACTTTTTGATGATTTTATTACTTATATTTTACGTTATTGTAGTTTCACAAGTTTTTATTATTTTTTTAGACATCTTGGCAATCCAAATACCCACTGTTGCATCGGAGTCGGCTTTTAGTACCGGAGGCCGTGTTCTTGGCCCGTATAGGACTAACTTGTCATATGCCATAGTGTCGGTGTTGATATGTACTCAAGATTGGGTACGAAAGTCCAAAAAAGCTATAATAGACGACATAGAGGATGTATTAAATGATGACGATGTTGCACTAGTTAATTGCTTATCAGTTTCGAAATATGAAATAAATACAGTTATTAACTTTGTTTATTTTTTGGACATACAGTAGAACATATAAAAGGTATATTAGTTGTTTAATGTTTGGACTTACAGTAGAACATAGACAACATAGCAATGCTGAACATACTGATGCTTTGATTTTATATACCATTGTTGTAGTTACAAATTTACAGTAGAACATATAAAAAGTATATTAGTTGTTTAATGTTTGTTATTAACTTTGGTTACTTTTTTTTTTTTGTATGTGTAGATATAGAAGATGGGATTGCCAAGCAAAACGCTAAAGAAAAAGCGAAGGGAGCTACGCAAGATTAAATATTTAATTGTCTTTTTGTTTAAAATGGTTTAGTATGTTTATATTGAACGATTTCATATGATTTTGGTGGAATTTTATAACTTTTGGTACGTTTGTAAGCTACGACTATTGTGATATATTTATTTAATTGTTGGTTGCGTTTTCACACATGTTGTGGTTCGAAATTACTCGAAAATGATTGTTTTGTTCTATTTTTACTAGCATGAAATCTGAATTATTTTTTGGTTAAACTAAAAACGGGAAAGTACCGGATAGGTACCGATTTCCCGGTACCGGTATCGGTACCCGAATCCCGTCCTGTACGGTACCGGTACCCTCTTTTTGCTCCGGGAAAAAAACGGTGCCATCAATTCGGTAAGGGTTCGGTACCATTCTGGTACCGTGCTCATCCCTACTTTATACTTTCTATCCATCCATACGAATTCACATAAGATCGAATCCAAAGTTTTGAAACTTAAATTAAAATCGGCAAAACTATTCAACCCCCTTCTAGTTTTCCACAATTGGCATCAAGAGCAAGGTTTACAAAAGTTTTAAAGTAAATTGTATTTTAAAAACTTTTCGATCATAATGAGTTTTGAAAATTATAGAGAAGGGCAATCTATGCAACGACCTCCACTACTTGAAACAAATGGTTTTATTTATTGGAAAAATAGATTTGAAACTTATGTGAAATCAAAAGATATTAATCTTTGGTACATCATTGTTGAAGGTGATTTTCAAGCCACTACAAAAGATGATAAAACCGGCAACGAAACAAACATCCCTCATGATCGCCTCTCCGACGATCAAAAGAAAAAGCTTTCCAAAAATAGTGAAGCAAAAATAGTTTTATATAATTCCTTACCCAAAAAGGAATTTCAAAGAATTTCTTTGCTTAAAACCTCTAAAGAAATTTGGAATTCTTTAGTTGTAACTCACCAAGGAAATCAACAAGTTAAAACAAACAAAATAGATTTGTTTGTTCAACAATATGAACAATTATCAATATTGGATGAAGATAGTATAGATAATTCGTTTGCTAACTTTAATACCATTATTACTTCATTACAAGCACTTGATGAGTCTTTTTCTAGTCGTAATCATGTCAGGAAATTTCTAAGGGCGCTTCCATCAAAGTGGAGACCAAAGGTGACGGCCATCGAAGAATCTCAAGACTTGTCAATCCTCACTCTCGACGAAATTGAAAAGGATTTAAAAGGTACACTTTTGAGGGGTCATTTAAGCCCTTAATTGATCACTTTTGTATCCGTTACTACTTAATTTCGTTCCTTTTCACTTTTTAGGTCTCTTGAAAGCAAATTGCTGGAATGACACTTATTCGGACGAAAAGGCCCGAATATATGAAGAAAATGGCCAAAGTCAAGAATCAAGACACTCAAGCTGCTAGAACTGAAGGGGACGACATCACAGCTTAATAGCGACGCCGTCGCGACACATCTTAAGATGACTCAGAGAGCAAATTGCTGTTTTGCACTTGACGGCATCAGGTTTAAAAGAGTAGGGTGTCACAACTCAGACGGCCTAGATTTGGATCCCGACGGCGTCAGAAGATGAAGCCAACGGTGTCACAAGCATAAGGTGACGCCATCACAACGTTGACGTGGCCAAGACGAAAACCTAATGGCGGCGACCCGACGACGTCACAATTAAAGGGTGACGTCGTTGCATATTGTAACTCTATATATAGAATTCGAATTTTCACTATTTTAGACAGGTAGTTTTGTGGAGTAAAACCTAAACCAAACCTAGGTTGTCTTGGTAGTATCTTAGGGTTTCATACCCTATTTTACAACAAGATAAGTGATTTACTTCATTAATTCAATTATGTCTTCAATTGCTTGTGTGTATGCTTGCATGTTCTCCATGTCCGGTTAATTTACTTGTGTGTTTGCTTAGATCTATGAAACCTAGGTATTGAATATTGATTGGTTGTCTGTCATCTAAATTGTGATTGACCTAGTATTGCGATAGGTCATTCGTTGTGTTTTTAATGCTTCAGTAATCTTTGTGTACATTAGTTTATAATCACCTAGAGTTATTGTAGTCTAAACATCCAAAGATAACCTTAGAGTTAGTTTATGAATCCTAGAGATTTCGTAGGCGATAACCTTAAGGTAGTCTCAAAGAGTTAGGGAAAAACGCATACCCTACGACCTTATAAGACACAACGAGTTAAGAATAAGGACGTGACAATTCAACCATCAATAGGAGATAACTAGAGAGTAATAGCATCTAAGTAAAAACATTTTTAATCATCATAAGAGCACACAACAATAGACATTGACTACACTCACCTTAGTTTAGATATTAGATAATTAGATAAGTAGAGTAATCGGTAGAAATACCACCCCCCAAATCCAATACCCCGAGATTCGTACCTTTACATTTTCTAAAAAATATAAAAAAGATAAAAAAAAATAATATTCCTCAACCCCAACCTTAGCGTAGTAATTTCTCACTAGCATTCCTATTCCCCTAGAGAACGATATCAATTCCCAAGGCTTACCCTAACACTACACTACAAAGATTAGGTTCACTGCCTAGGGTGTTGAAAAACTTGCTCGACGAAAAGGAAGTTCCTTTGACCCCGAACGCGCGTTGTACGCGTATCAGAAATCATAGGCAACCTAAAGGTCTATGAGTTCGTCCTCGCCAAAGACTCCGAAGCCTCAAAAGAAAAAAAGAGAAGCACAAATCTCTTACCATAAAAGCCAAGAAGGTCTCAAGCGATGAAGAAACCTCATCTTCGGAAAGTGATGACAAAGAGTATCCATGGCGATACGAGATTTCTAGAAGTTCTTTCGAAGAAAAGGAACATATGTCAAGAAACCATATGACGAAAAGAAGGGGTTCCGGAAAGGCAAAGACGACAAGAAAGCAAAGGACAAACACACATGTTTTAAATGTGGGGACCCTAATCACTTCATTAGTGAGTGTCCCAAACGTGACGAACAAAAAGGCGTTCGTAAGTGGTTCGTGGGGAATGAGTGAGGAGGAGAACAAAGAAATTTGTCTCATGGCAAATGACTCAAACGAGGTATGTCCCGAATCTCTTTATTATAGTAGCTCATCATTAGATGATGATTCATTACATCGTGAATATGATAGACATTGCAAAATTAGTCTAATAATTAACAAAAATAAGATTTTGAAAAACAAAAATGAACGTTTAGAAAAAGAAGTCACTGAGCTAAAAGATAAATTAAAACGTTTAGAAAAGGGAAAGGAAGTAGATAGTGAATATGAGTTTTGTGTTCAACTTCAAACGTTAGTTGATAATCTTGATAAAATACTTGATAGCGTTAAAACGGGAAATAATCAAAAGGGTTTAGGTGTTCAGGAACTCACTGCGTCAACTAGCGAGATTAAAGAAACACAATTCGTTAAAGCAATTGAAAAACAAGCAACTGTAGTCACGGATCCCACTGATCCCTTGAAAAAGGAACCGTCTAGTGTAAAACCAGGGATCCGTGGGTGTGTACCAGCAAACAGTAGAAATAATGCAACCACATTATCCAGAACCGACTTTGTTATTGCTAACAAGAAGAAACCAACCCATGTTACTGTTAGAAATGTCAAACAACCACTTCCACTAAAACAAAATCAAAGTTTTATGAAAAAAAGGTCCATCATTTTCTAAACCAAACACATTTATAAGAAGACCAAATAATGTTTATCCGAGAAATAACCACCATCAAATGGGATGGAATCCTAAAGCACAAAACGGTTTCCCATTTCAAAACTTTACACCGTGGAATGCTTTCTCACCTTTTTCATATATGCCTAACATGAATGAAATGTATAACACTAATGGACCCATGAAAAAATGGGGACCAAACTTTTGAGTTAATTGTTTTCTTAGGTGTGCCTAAAGGTCGACTTAGATCTGGATGAATGGTTCAAGGATAGCGGGTGCACGACGCACATGACCGGTAACAAAGATTTGTTTTCCACATACGAATCCTTAAATAGAGGAAATGTGGTGTTTGAAAATAGCATGAGAAAAATCATCGGTAAAGGTACAATCTCTCACAAATCCTTAACCATTAACGATGTATGTAATGTAGAAAACCTAAACTTCAATCTACTAAGTATAAGACAAATATGTGATAAAAAGTGCAACGTACTTTTTAGTGAAACCGGTAGCAAAATATTGAAAAACGGTATTACTTTAGGAAGAGGCATTAGAAAACATGGAGTCTATGTCATTAAAATCGATAATGAACCAAAAGACATACTTTGTCTTACTTCTATGCATGATACTTCGACCCTATGGCATCGAAGATTGGGTCACGCTAATATGCGACTTCTTCAATCGCTATCATCCAAAGAACTAGTAAGAGATCTACCCAAATTAAAATACGAACATCACTTTTGTGATGCTTGAAACATAGGAAATCAAGTCCATGATAATCATAAAGCTAAAAATATGGTTTCAACAACTAAGTATCTAGAATTACTACATATGAATTTATTTGGTCCATCCGCTATTCGAAGTTACGGAGGTAACTTCTATACTTTGGTTATAGTGGATGATTACTCTAGGTACATATGGACTAAATTTCTAAAGAATAAAACTGAAACGTTCGATTACTTTGAAATATTAAGTAAGAAAATCCAAAGACAACTAGGAAGTCCTACTGTGTCAATTAGAATGGATCATGGTAGGGAATTTGATAATGAAGTGCAATTTGGAGCTTTTTGTGATGCTAATGGTATTACTCACAATTTCTCGGCTCCTCGCACACTACAAGAAAAAAGGGTTTTTGGGACGAAAATTTTGGAAACGATCAAAGAATTGTGCCAAATACACGTATTTGGCACTTCTAGGGTTACCATAACAAAAAGGTAGGTATTTGAGACGGCTAAACTGTTCCAAATACGTATGCATTTGGAACGTTTTCTAATAATTGTGTCAAATACATGTGTATTTAATACGGTTTGAGTTACATGTGCCAAATATTTATGTATTTGGGACGGTTGGGACCATTGGTGTCAAATTTGTATATGTATTGGGAACGCTATCTACTGTTGGTGCCAAATACTCATGTATATGAAACGGTTGTTACGAACGGTGCCAAATACCTATGTGTATTTAGAACATTATCTAATGCTGGTGCTAAATACTTATGTATTTGGAACGGTTTTTATAGGTTGTGAAAAATACAAATGTATTTGTGGCGATTTTTATAAATTGTTTTTATACTTTTTTCCCGTACGCGTTGAGTATATTATGCTTTTATTATCTTAGACATCAAATTAAATTTATAATCGATTTTATTAATTTACTCTAATATTCAATGCCCCTCATCCTTAACTTTTAATTTGTATATCAAATTAGTATCTATCATATTACTTAAAACGCAACGTCTTTTAATTTTGGATGAGTTAACTTCGTTGTTTCTTAAATAAATATTTTTTCCTATAATGTCAAGTTAAAAATATTCATATGATATATAAAAAAACGGATAAATAAATGATTAATCAGGTCATCTATGTTCAAGTTACTTGGCAGGGTGTGTTTTTGTCTCAGATGTATGTGTTAGAATAATGTGAACTTCGTACCTTATTTAATATTATTAATCAACTATAAATAGAGTGCATGAGACATCAAAGGTAAACCCCAATGGGCATCGGCTCGTTGAGCAATTGAACCAAGCCCACTAATACTTATTTGTCGCCTACTACTTCTCAATAATTCGAGCGCCGAAATTATGAAAGCTCGACCATGAGTGTAAACTATAATAACTAAACAAAACAAAAACGAATTAAAAACTTTGATAGAAACCAATCGCAGTCGCAGTGGATAACGTAATTGAAAAAAAATAGTTTTTTTATTGACGATTGTTTGGAATTATGACGGCAAGTAATGGCTTAACCGAGGCACCCGTTTACCATTTCTGACCAATGACCCCCAAATTTTAGCTAGTAACTTTGAATCTAAACCTATTGTCAGAAAGTTAATGGCTTGCCACAAAGCCATTTGCTTATGTTTATTCATATTATATATATTGATAATTAAATAGAAACCCAAATATAATGCATACTTTAAATATAAGGTAGTTAGGAATTTTTATAAAAGACGTTCATTGGTTCTCTATAAATCATTATTCAAGCATTCAAAGGGGATACTAATTACACATGTGTATGTATTTGTTTTTTCATGATAAAGCATGAATAAGATATGTCTAGAGGTCGACGTGATTACAGCACAAGGCTAGATGTTGCATCACACGTGCTATAACCTGCATAACGAAGATTCAAGAGCAACCGATTAAAAAAAAACTATATTATATGAAATAAACTTTACACTACAAAGAAAGTGCCATTTAGTGGCACACACTTTCAGTGGCAAAAGTCTTATGTATCACAATTGTGTGTTTTTAATGACACATATTTTGTGACACTAAAGAAAGTATACGTTTTAATGGTAATTGATGTATTGTGCCATAATAGCACCTACTTATTAGCAGTGGCGGTGATTAACATATGAAAGTGGGGTAGCCACACAGAGTCATCATTTGTGAGGGGCTTCCGATTTAGTATATATCTATTAGTATTTAATGTCTAAGAACATCTACAATGCTTCAAATAGGCAAAAGCTTTTTCCTATTCTAAGAAGTCTTTTAGTAGTGTTTTTAGCATTGCATCAATAGCTTTTTGAAAAGCTTTACACAAATACTTGGCATACACCAAGCTTTTCTCAAAGGCTTTAGTTTATATGTATAGTATGGGATGCTCTAAGTATATTTATGCATGTCTAACTTGAATTTTTATTGCCCATTTTAAATATTATGGGTACGTTTGGAAAAAGCAATTGTTGTTGGAACTGGAGATGGTGCTGGAGATGAAGATTATAAAAAGATATTATTCTTATAAGCTACATGAAGTAACATTTGATTTTAAATGATTGTGAAAAAAATTATAATCTCTTACAAGTTATGTCTGCCTAACAAAGACTATTTGCGGGGACCTTCAATTTAGTATATTTCCATTAGTTTATACTCCCTCCGTCTCATATTAAATGTCCAGTTTGAATTTTCTAAGTCTTTCTTTCTTAACTTTGACCATAAATATTTTTGATTGTGTTATATAATATTTGATGCAAAATATATGAATAGATTGAGTTTTAAATGTATTTTCACTACGTATTATTTTTATCTAATACTATATAACAGAAGCAAAAATATTTAAGGTTAAAGTTGTAAAAAAAAGATTTGAAAAGTCAAATCTGGACATTTAATATGGGACGGAGGGAGTATATCTCTAAGTATATTATGTTTTAAGTTTTGTATAATAGTTAACCTTTTTGTGATTTACGAGGCTTATTTTGTAGTTTCGCACCGAACCAGCTAAATCAATGCAACGACCCCGCTTATTAGTGGCATGTATTTTGATATGTCATTAAAAACTACTATAACTATTGTCAGATACTACCTCCGTCTTAAAATTATAGTCCCCGTTTGACTTTTTCAGTCTTTCTTTTTTAACTTTGACCTTAAATATTTTTGTTTATGTTGTATAATAGTTGATGAAAATTGTACTAAATGAAAATACATTAAAAACTCAACACATTCATATATTTTGCATCAAGTATTATATAACACAAACAGAAATACTTAAAGTTAAAGTTGAAAAAGAAAGACAAAAAAAGTCAAAAGATGACCATAATTTTAGGATGGAGGGAGAAATATGTTTTATCGTATGCTTATTTTTATTCTTTTTACATTTTTTGAATGTGCCACTATTAAAAATTAGAATTTTCATTGGGCGGGCCTTGTTTATACATTCCCTCCATCAATTGTAAGCAATCCCAAATTACTCTCATTGTTAGGCCTTCCACTCTTAATTTCATAATAATCATGTTCATCACCTCCGCTAAAGAATATCATTAATCGTCTCTTTTAAATACCACCCCTAAATGTTTTGATGTCACCAATCTCGTCTCTCAGTTACATCCCCCAAGGGTATCATATTTTTCGTATTATGTTCCGGTAATTCAAACAAAAAAAAAATCGTAAACCATTTTGAATATGTAATGGCGTGATTGTTGTTTTGATAGTAGTCACTTTCGAGAATGTAATATATATATTATATAATTATATGAATTTTGATTATAATCATTTTGAATTTCATATCATCATATGATTCTATAGTTTTTTGAACCCAAAATGGTTTAATCGATCTATTGATTCAATTATGTTTTGAAAGTTGCTTATAGACTCGAATAAATAGATGTATCATGTTGTTTGTCCTAATCACATGCCAATTTTATAATTTAGAAAAAATGTTGAAGGACTTATCATGAATTCATTTACGTAAGCATTTGTGTACTTCTTATCTTGACCACTTATGTTTTGAGCAGGCTCTAATCAGTTACAATCCATTGACAACATATTTTAAAACACACTCTATTAATTTATGTGAAAAGTTGTTTGTTTTTCACTTAATCAAAATAAATGACTTAAAATAATAAGTGATAAAAGTGAGGGTCTCTACATTAAATCATGTTTTGTTAACTCAAGTGTTTTTTATTCTTGCAGAGATGAAAGGTTTTCTATCTAAACAACTTAATGTAGAGATATACATGTCACTGTGGAATGGTTATCTAAAGAGTGGAAAACCTATTTGAACATAAACCAGAAGTTTTTTTGCCCTATAGTATTCTGGTAAAAAAGATCTATACAGTACCATTAGAGATAGCGACATTGATTCAAATTTTTTGCTAAGTTAAAACCATTTTTGGTTTTCAATGAATCTAACAAGAAGTTTCCGCCCACTTAACTTGTTTTAAATGAGGCTAAAATCAATAGGATGATATTGAATCCATTAGACCCGACTCGGTTTTGAGTTTGAAACCTTTTACCTGTTTTAAATTGAATACCCTTTTTATTGCTATTTTGTATATCAATTTTTTTCTTGTTTCATACATAGTGTAGCGTTCAATGCAGAACCATTATTTTGTACAGAACTTTACAGAACCTTTAAAATGAATTTGAGCCATTAGATAAGTTAAATCAAATGATAAGATTGAAAGTGCCAAAATTGCAAGTAAATAAAAGACGAGGGTTTTTTTTTCAATTAAACAAAAGGCTAAAAAAGGTATGGATGGTATTTCCAAATTATATTTTTAAAAAATTCGTCCATATTTTGGAAACTGATTTAGACAATCAGTTATGTTTCTCTCTCACAAACTATTCTCTCTTTAAACCCTAGCCTCCATCAACAATCCTTTTCATATTCATCGTATTGGTTATATAAATCTTTGGTAATGCAAATAAATATTTAATCATGCATCTTGGCGATTTAGACAACAATGAGATTCTCGATATGGTGTTTGATCATTCGAGTTATTCCATGGAAAATATAAGGTACCAAAACTGATTGGCATGATTCTTTGTTAATATTTTATTTTACCTTTTTTTGTTAGTTTAATTGTGGGTTCTCAAAATAATTATTGTTGTTTAATGGAGATTCGCTTTTGTGTTCGGACGTACTTCTGCTAATAGGGGACATGTAACCAACCATGAGATCTTGTGATAATTATTAATACGAGATCTCTTTTTCAACCGGCCTATATTAAAATTTTAAGGTTATATAATTGGGACAGACTTAACAGTTTGTATGTTTCTTATTTTTTAAACATAGTTTTTGATTCAGGTAGGTGCCCCATGTTTGTATATACCTTACATCTT
Organism: Chrysanthemum seticuspe; assembly: GCA_019973895.1. Taxonomy (NCBI): domain Eukaryota; kingdom Viridiplantae; phylum Streptophyta; class Magnoliopsida; order Asterales; family Asteraceae; genus Chrysanthemum; species Chrysanthemum seticuspe. Next base: position 39,006,186 of record BPTQ01000009.1, read on the forward strand.
ATCAAAACACATAACCCTTAAATTGACACACTTCTTCGCTCTTCAATTAAATGAGTTAAAAATTTGAGTCATGGTGATTTGCATTAACCAATTATTAATCATTTAAAAATGAATCGAACCATTATAATTGGTTGTTAACTTTGTTTATAAAGTACAGTTGGGTTGACACACATATATGTTTCTTCCTTTGTTTTAAAGATATACATCTATCGCACATGAAGTCTTAATGTTACTCTCTGTATTATCCCTTTTAGCATTTTAGGTGATAACAAAATGATTAAATGGATATTTCTTATCGAGGCTTATTTTTAGAGAACGTTGTTAGATTAAGTGAACGAATGTTTTATGTTTAGGTAGGGGCTATTTTTTTTCTTAGCAAGCATTTGTTAGGAAGCATTTTGTTATTGTTGGTAAAAAAAATCAATGAAAAGGATGTGTATATGTATTTTTAATTTGATATGAAATTAAGAAAATACGTACGCATATATGTTTAATTTTTTTATGTATGTGCTTAGACTATGCATTTGTTTGTTAGTTGTTTATAACAAAAATAATTATAATTTTTATAATTTCAGGGATTGAACATGTGTTTGGAAGGCGTCCACATATGTTCTAATGAATTGGACGAGAAAGAACAACGTGCACAAATGTTCTTGGAAAAGTACTCATGTTCTAATGAGTTTGGTGAGAAAGTGAAGCGTGCACGTATGTTATTTAAAGACGCACACATATGTTTTTGGAAGACGGGCACATATGTTCTAACGAACTTGATGAGAAAGCAAAGCGTGCACATATGTTTTTGGATTTCGTGCATATATGTTATCGAGGCGTGCACATATAATCTAATGAATTTGATGAGAAAGCGCATCGTGCACATATGTTCTAGGAATACGTGCACATACTTTCAAAAGAATTGGACGAGAAAGTGAAGAGTGCGCACATGTTTTTGAACGGCGTGCACATTTGTATATAACAAGATACCTTGTACATGAATTGTATTTTATTTAATATTGACTTTTGTGTATACTATATGTGTTCTTGGTTTGCTACAAATTGTTAGAGGCTACGTGTGTATTTTTATGTTTTTGGTCACAAATTTCGATAATCAAGTAATGTACACTTTAAACATATATGCAATTAACATTTTAAACAAATAAGTTTAACGTCTAAATGCAAGAAACACATGTAAACTTACTATATTAAAAATAAATAAATAAATAAATAAAAAAATAATAAATAAAATAAAAATCTATGCACTTGATTTTTCTAAAAACATGTTTGTTGAAAAAAAACATATATGCACTTGAGATTTTTTTTGAAAACATACATGCTGTAAAAATCAAAAACTTTAAAAAAAAAAAAAAAATCGGAATATTAAGGGTTAAATAAAACGTTTTTAATAAAAAAAAATCAAAAAAAAAAGTAAATATAAGTTTTTACTATTATGCCCTTTTCATTTAAATAAAAGTATTTAATAATACTAAATTGTTATTGGTCCAAAGTAGTTCTGTACAAAATAATGGTTCTGCATTGAACGTGACCCTTTATACATATTTCTAATATTGGAATATTGTATTATGCAGGGTTTATGATGAAGACGTGATCCGACGAGCTTTATTCATTTCCATTAGTAATAAATCGTCTTAGTGATTTATGTTGAGTTCTAGTTATAATTTTGTCATTCTAAAGACCATGGTTTACAAGGATTATGGGCGTATTATTTTTTTACTTTATGCTATTTAAGTGACCATGTTGACTTGATTTTATGGATGATTAACAAAAATTGTGTTCAAATTATTTTTGGCTTCGATGATTGAATTATATTTGTGCATATGTAAGATGATTAGTTGATACGATTGTGTACTAAAACCTGTTTGTAATGGAAAATGGTATTAATCCACTTTAGCAATAATTACGCAAGCCATGCCAAATAATTAATTGACGAATGCAAATCCATGCCAAATAATTTATATAATGAACGCAAAAGCGTGCCAAATAATTTTTGGGCAAGGCGGATAACAATTTGCGAAATATGTTTGGCAAAAAAATATAAACCATGCCAAATACGTTTGTCACGTTTAATAAAACCGTCCAAGGTAATTTTGGCACGATAAAATAAAAATTGTACCAAATACGCATTTGGCACGGGAGATGAATTGGTACCAAATACGCATTTGACATGAGATATAAAAGTGTGACGAATGTCAACTTAGAACAGAAGATTGTCAGTCGTGCCAAATACCTCACTCATGGCACCACAAAGTTAAACCGTCCCATGACCGTGCCAAATACTATTTAGCACGGTTTCAACCCGTCCCAAATGTATTTGGCACCCTCATATTTAGGACAGAGCCAAAAGCGTGCCAAAGTCATGCCAAATAGCATTTGGCACGACTTTTTGAGTATTTCGCACAGTTTTCCACCCTCCCAAATACCCGTTTTTCTTATAGTGGCACTCCAAAATCAAATGGGTTAGTTGAAAGAAAAAATAGAACCCTACAAGAAATGAATCACACCATGATTGAAGTGCAATCAATTCCTCAAATTTTTTGGTGCAATGTCGTCGACACATCAACTTATATACTAAATTGTGTCTTAATTATACCATTTTTAGGAAAAACTCCATACGAGTTACTACGAGGCAAAAAGCCTACGCTAGAACACTTTAGAGTCTTTGGTAGTAAATGTTTCTTACTTAACACTAAAGATTGCCTAACTAAATTTGATCCTAAATCAACCAAAGGAATCTTCTTAGGTTACTCTCCTTATAGTAAAGCATATGTTATACTAAATAAAGAAACCATGAAGGTTGAAGAATCCTTAAACGTAAATTTTGATGAAAGTCCACCAAAACCTACCCAACCTCTTGTGGATGACGAGTTAATCGAAAGTGAAGCCATAGAAATCAAGGAAAATATAAATAAAGAAGATGAACCATTAAACAATGAAATCATCAATATTAAAGAGTCTAACGATCATCCCGTAGAAAAGGTTATAGGAAAGTTATATGAAATAACTTTAAGATCTCAAGTCCAAAACCAAAGTAGTTTATTTTGTTTTGTCTCAACCATGGAACCTAAAAATACGCAAGAAGCCATAAAAGATGAAAGTAGGGTAATGGCTATGCAAGAAGAGTTAAATCAATTTATTTCTAATAATGTTTGGACACTTGTCCCTCCACCTAAAAACCAAACCATAATCGGAACTAAATGGGTATATAAAAACAAGTTAGATGCAAACGGTATAGTGTCAAGAAATAAAGCTAGACTTGTTGCCCAAAGGTATAACCAACATGAAGGCATAGACTTTGATGAGACCTATGCTCTCTTGGCTAGATTAGTGTCTATAAGAATACTTATTGCTTATGCTTGTACTCATGATCTTAAGCTTTTTCAAATGTATGTTAAAAGTACTTTTTTAAATGGTTTTATTAATGAAGAAGTCTATGTAGCTCAACCTCTGGCTTTATAGATTTCGAAAAACCTAACCACGTGTACAAACTAAAGAAAGCTCTCTACAGTCTTAAACAAGACCCAAAGGCTTGGTATGATAGACTCAAATCATTTTTAATCATAAACGACTATACCATGGGGTTAGTTGATAATACACTTTTCACAAAGAAAAAGGAATCACATATAATTATTGTTCAAATATACATGGATGATATTATATTCGGATCAACTTGTCAAGACATGTGTGATGATTTCTCAAAAATCATGCATGATGAGTTTGAAATGAGTATGATGGGAGAATTAAGTTTCTTTCTTGGTCTACAGATTAAACAACTAGAAGATGGTATCTTCTTTAAGCAATCCAAATACATAAAAGAAATGATAAAGAAATTTGGTTTGGAAGAGTCAAAACCCATAAGAACACCAATGTCATCTGATACTAAACTTACTAAAGATGAAGACGGTGAAATCGTTGATAACACCAAATACCGTGGCATGATTGGTAGTCTTGTCTACCTTACGGCTAGTCGGCCGTATATCATGTTTAGGGTATGTCTATGTGCTAGGTATCAAGAAGACCCTAAATCTTCACACCCAGAAGTCGTCAAAAGAATATTTAGATACATTAAGGGTACTACTCAATTGGGATTATGTTATCCTAAGGGGACAGGGTAACAAACTATTGTATATGTGGATTCTGACCATGGAGGTGATTATGTACTTTTATGGGATGTTGTTTAACATATTGGTTCTCGAAGAAGCAAACGACATTGGACATTTCAACAACCGAAGCCGAATGTATCCGCCGGCAAAGCATGCCAACAAGCACTAGGGATAAAACAAGCGTTAGTTGACTACGACATTCATCTAAGTGACATAGCCATTTTATGCGACAACAAAGGTGCTATCGATGTAAGCAAAAATCTGGTGTTGCACTCTTGTACCAAGCATATAGAGATCCGTCATCACTTCTTAAGAGACAATGTTCAAAAGGGGAACATTTCTATTGAGAAATTATCATCCGAAGACAACATAGCCGACGTCCTCACCAAAATGTTGAAGCGGGAACAATTTAACTTGCTTCTTCTTGCTCTTGGTCTTATGGAACAATCGTCATGAAAGTAGACGTTTGCCTTACCTTCTTTTCTAGAGTCTAGGATCTCTATTTCACACACAACTCATAAACAATATGGGGATTTTCAAAACTAAAGATAAATTTTCTTTCTATACAAGAAACTTTTCGAAATGCTTTCTAAAAAGATACTTCTCCCCGTATTATTTTTCTAAAATCATTCTCACGTCTAGGACAAACTTTTTCTTTCATTCTTAATACAAAGTAAAAACCTTTTTCATTGCATCTCACGTATTTTGAATGATAAAGGGAACACATAACTAATATGTGTTTTCGGGTACATTCATTTAAGCAAAAATTAATTAAGGAGCACTCGGGTTATCTCACATAATTATATGCTTTTTCACTTCTTCGTTTATCTTTCTTCTTTTTAAGAGTCGAGAGAACCGCAACTCCAAATGGTTTGCATATAGGCACACACTAGGCACCATCGTTTCCAAAAGGAAAAATTTGAGCTGCCTGAGAACACCAGTTCCACATATCCCAAATTTTACGTTGGACGGGTCCCTAAATGATCGGATCCGTGGGAACCGTGCCACAAAAGCAAAATATTTCTTCTATTTTTTCTCACTTTGGCTAAAAACTTTCACATCTTCAACATTTTAGCCTTTTTACTAATGAATATGTTACTTAATACTTATGTTCTCATGATCACATGTCTTAAATTCATATCTAATCATTAGATTTTAGTCCACATTTTGGTTTTAGCATTTACTGCAATGCATTATTTCCTCTATAAATAAGGTTCCAAAATACTTGCATATTCATCACTCTCAGCCTCACAAACAATCATCATCATGTCATCCAAAAGATCCTCAAACATTGATGAACCATATAGTGAAAACATTACTTTTCAAGAAATCCAAAACTTCATCCTACCACCTTCTGTAGTGCCACCACCAACCAAATCTAGAAGAACCGCACGGATTAGCATCCGGCTTTGTTGTTTAGCTAAGCCTTTGTCAAACAGCCCATCACCAACTACTAACTCTCCACCAAATGACTACATTGTAGCACCTCCATCATCTCCCACAAACTCATCATCACCCACTCCATTTCAACCATCCAAAACTACTAAACTAGATTCCAACTTAAACCCAAAAGAACTAGTCTTTTTAACACTACCAACATCACCAAACACACTTTACAAAGAGCTTGCAACATCACCACCTCTAGCTCCCATTATCTTACAAGAACATCTTGGTTCTTATCCACCACCACTCACCAAAATCATGGACTTTGATCCTTATTTTCCAACATTTCCACCACATATTCCGCCATCCACAACTCAAACCTACCCGGAAACCATCCACCAACACTACCCTCACCATTTACATTGTGAACATTGTCAATCCACTAGGGAACTTGCAATGGAAATTAGAGACGAGATGCGATTCATACTCAACCACATCCTTGATCGCATCAGCATTATCACTCACCAAAACTTCCATAATTAAACATATGCAAGCACGGAAGGAATGATATTACTATTTTATCTATTTTTTTAGTCATCTTAAAGAATAAACCTTGTTCTTAGTTTTACACTTTGTATATGGCCTATATACCACTACACTTTACTATTTTGTTACAAGGCTTTGTTTACGTACTGATGACGTACCCTCCGATCAGGTCGAAGGACCCCCCTTCGGCCTTAGTCGAAATTGCATTACGAAGACCCAAGTCTTTCTTTATAAGTCATTGGTGGCGTAAAACCATTCATCATTGACATGGTTACCAGTTGGGAATCCGCCAGCCGAAGACCTATGCCCTTCGGTGTCTTCTCTTGAAGATGCCAAGACAAACAAGAACCTTGACTTGGTCTTCCCCCACGTTCCCACTATGTCCTTATCTTCCCCGCCAAGTCCGAGATAGTGGGGATGAAGCCCTAGCGGTTACCATAAATCAGGGGACGCCCCCCATGATCTCCTAAACGTGTGCTAACGCTCTCCAAGCTATTTTCATCACCTATAAATAGGTTGGACAAGTCATTTCAATGGTATGTTCACTAAACACAGTATTTCACATACATCATATTATCCATAACTTATATCACATACTTATTCACACGCTAGAGGTGGTTCGCAGGGCCCAACCCCTGCGCAATCACTTAACGAAGTGTCTATTATTTCTTATTGCAGATTGACTACAAGTTTGGCGCAAGCATATCACCCCTCATACCCTTCGATCATCATCGAAGGCCTGGTCGTACGATTTATTGTACAATCAGTGGCACCATCCGTGGGACCCGCTACTATTGGTCTCGTTATTCTAAACTTACACCCAGTCAATCACTCTAGCTAGTTTTACGGCATGACTCAAGGAAGAGAAGATACACCCCCTCCGGGTTTCTCGACCTTGACACCAATCCCAGTCAATGATCCTAGCAACCTTCCCAATATAACCGCATCCACTTTTACTACACAATCTCACCCTGAAATAACTCCCAACAATCATGCTTCAACCTCGGCTAACCCTGAACCGGTAATCAGTCCAGCGTTTGTCGAAGCTAACATCGAAGCATTAGAATCTTTACTAAGAGCTCGAAGGAAGCAAGACCGGAATGTGGAAATGTGTAGGGAGTTAGAATACTCAAGCGATGAGTATGACGAAGATTTAGAAATGGAGACTCGGTCCTTGGCTCCTGGGGCTACTCGCTCAGTGCTAAGGGTAAGGTCTCCGAGCAGTCGAAGGCCTAGCGGAAGGTCGGTTGGTTCGAAGATGCTCCGGAGTGGGCTCCGACAAGAAGGGAAGGAACGATGGAAGGCTCCAATGGAAGGAGTCACCGAAGGGAGGCTACGGAGGTTAATCTGCCACCACTCTTGGCGGCTCATCTGGGAAGAACTGAAGCGAGGGTTCCACTGCAGCCTTCTCACGCATCCGGCGTAGAAGGCGATCCACCTCAATTAAATAGGGGAGGAAATCTTCCTCCTCATGGTATGTACCCTCCTTTTCAGGCTCAATCTTACCCTCAAGGGGTTTATCCCCCACCTAACGGGCAGGCTAACAACCCCAATTTTATTCAACCATACGGAAGCATGCCCTATGGACAACCTATGGTATACCCTTCGTATCCTGTGGGAAGTCACCCACCTTATATGCCTACTGCTTACCCCCAATATGTTAACCAAAATAACTTAAGACTCACTTTGCTTTCACGATTTGACATTCCACCAATGAATTCATCTTCTGCTTTGCACTGACCCCATTCCTAAAGTTCGTGGTACCTCCAAATCATAACCCATACAATGCTGCCCCTACATACATACCACCTTATAACTGCCTCTATTCGGAGCCCATGGGCTCCACAACACCCTTCGTAAGGTGGATAGAAGACTACCCTTTGCCTGATGGGTTGAAAATGACCGCACATATTGGTACTTATGATGGAAAAGGGGATCCGGATAACTTTTTACACTTTTTCGAAGGGGCTATTAGAATGCAGAAGTGGGTAATGCCTGTTGCTTGTCACATGTTTACATACACCCTACGAGACTCTGCTCGTATATGGTGGAACGGGCAAAAACCAGGTAGCATTGTGAATTTGGATGATCTTAAAGCCAAGTTCAGGTCACATTTCAGTCAACAGAAAAAGTTCACAAGAACGCACCTAACAGTGCACAACATCAAGCAGAAGGAGAACGAGAGCACCAGGGCTTTCATTACTAGATACACTGATGACACCTTGCAGATAATGGGCTTGCACGAAGACCAGCGCATCTCAGGTTTCGTACATGGCCTACGGAACAGAAGCTTGGTTGAATTCCTTTCCACTGATCTTCCTGCAACCTATAAAGGATTAGTGGAAAAGGCTTACACCTGGATCGAAGCAAAAGAAGTGTCCACCAACGGGGCTCCGGTCGAAAACAAGGAAAATCACAACAAGGCCCCGAAGCATCCTTCGTGGGAAGGGTTAAGGAACAAACACAAGAGTAGGGACAGGTTTACTCCATACCACAAAAACATCAACCATGGCCTCCTGGCTAATCTGTCCAAATCCCCAAGGGAGATACTCGCTACCGAAAAGGCTGCGAAGGCCTTTGATCCTCCTCCTCACTTGGCAAACAAAGGGAGGCCTAGAGACACTTCCAAGTTTTGCTACTTCCATGACGATTACGGTCATGACACCAATCACTGCCGAGAACTCAAAAAGCAGATAGAAGAGGCCGTGAAGTCTTGCCAATTGGGACATTTGGTGAAGGGTATAAAGAGAGGCAAAGAAAAATCCTCCGATACACAGTTGGGGAAAGATACCACACCTGTCGAAGCACCCATCCTCATGGTTTATAAAGAAGACTCTGGTTCAAAGAGGAAGGAAGCAGAGGAAGCCTTGTGCGGAGTAGGAGATGTCACTTTCCCTTCAATCACAGGGAAAGTTCTTTCAAATGACCCCGTGGTCATCAAAGTCTTGATCTCCAACAGAGAAGTAAACAGAGCCTACCTTGACTGCGGTAGCTCCTGCGAAGTTATCTACGAACGATGTTTCCTAAAGCTCAAACCTTTAATAAGGTCAAAGAGAGTAGATTCAAAGGTACCCTTAGTAGGGTTCTCAGAGGAAACTCATGGCCCTTGGGAGAAGTCCCTCTAGAGGTTACGATTGGAGAAGGGAGGCTAAAAAGAAAAGAAACTCTGGTTTTCACGATCGTAAGGTCGGAATCTCCCTACAACCTATTGATAGGGAGAACAGCAATGCAGAAGATGGGCATCGTTGTCTCAACCATACATGCCGCGATCAAATTCCAAACACCTTTCGGCATTGGAATGGTTTTCTCCAGCTATAAGGTGAAGGAGTCTACGACAGAAAGCAAGAGGGTCAAACAGGTTTTGGAGGAAGTTTCGAAAGATGTTCTCGGTTGCGCTAACGCTGAAGAACGCATCGTGGTAAATGATCTCTACCCCGATCAGACAGTAGTAATCGGAAAGCAACTTCCAACCTCCTATAAAGCAGAATTGGAAAAGGTACTTCGTGCTAATGCAGATGTCTTCGCATGGACCTATTCTGACATGACGGGGATCCCCAGAACTCTCACCATAGACGGAAAGCCCTTCGGCACTGAACACAAGCTCAATGAGTTCAAACATATTGAACCCATCAAACAAAAGCGTCGAAGTCTAGCTCCTGAAAGAAATGTCGCTGCATGCAAAGAAGTGGACGAACTCGTAGCAGCAGGCATACTCAGAGAGGTGAAGTATCAAACTTGGGTGGCCAATCCGGTGATGGTCAAAAAGCATGACGGAGGATGGAGAATGTGCGTAGATTTTACTGACATTAACAAAGCCTGTCCGAAGGACTGCTACCCTCTTCCAGAGATTGATTGGAAGGTGGAATCCCTGTCAGGGTTTCGACTAAAGTGCTTCCTAGACGCTTATAAAGGTTACCATCAGATACAAATGGCCGAAGAAGAAGAAGAGAAGACAGCCTTTTTTACAGGAAAAGGCGTTTATTGTTACAAAAAGATGCCCTTTGGTTTGAAAAATGCAGGTGCCACCTACCAACGATTGGTGGACAAAGCCTTCCACAAGCAAATAGGTAGGAATCTGGAGGCTTACGTAGATGATATGGTCATTAAGAGTAGATCGGAGGAAGATATGCTCTCCGACATCAAGGAAACCTTCGATTAGCTTCGCGCCATCAATATGAAATTAAATCCCAAGAAGTGTTCCTTTGGTGTGGAAGAAGGACAATTCTTGGGACATCTGATCACCAAGCAGGGTATCAAGGCCAATCCTTCGAAAGTCAAAGCCATCACAGATTTGCAGCCCCCTAAGTCCCTAAAGGAAGTGCAAAGACTTAACGGAAAGCTAGCAGCCCTCAGCAGGTTCTTGTCGAAGGGTGCAGACAGATCTTTGCCGTTCTTCAAAACACTCAAAGGATGCACGGACAAAAAGACATTCCAATGGAGCATAGATGAAGAAGCAGCCTTTCAAAAGCTCAAGGAATTCATGACTATTCTACCTACACTTACGGCCCCAATCAAAGGCGAAGTGTTGTTCATGTATATTGCAGCCTCTTTCGAAAGCATCAGCGCCGTGTTATTGGCAGAAAGGGAGAAGAAGCAAATCCCTATATACTTCATTAGTAGGGTAGTACAGGGAGCTGAGCAAAATTATCCAACATTGGAGAAGCTAATTTTGGCTTTAGTTCATGCTGCGAGACGCCTTCGAAGGTACTTTCAAGCTCACCCCATAACCATACTTACCGACAAGCCAATTAAGCAGATACTTTCAAAGCCGGAGAAATCTGGAAGGATAGCTAAATGGGCTATCGAGCTAGGAGAACATGATATTGAATACAAGGGCAGAAGCTCGGTCAAAGGGCAAATATTGGCAGACTTTTTAGCAGAAACACCCTCCGAACTGAAACATGAAAAAAAGGTTGTTGAAAAGGAGCCCGCTAAAGCAATCGAAGGGTGGAAACTTTACACTGACGGAGCCTCCAGCTCCGATGGTTCTGGTGCAGGTCTCATGCTCGTTGATCCCAAAGGGAAGGAATACACTAACGCACTTCGTTTCGAATTCGATGCTACGAACAATGAAGCGGAGTACGAAGCCTTGTTAGCAGGTCTCCGATTGGCCAAAGATATAGAAGTAGAAGACTTGGCTATTTTTGTTGACTCACAACTAGTGGCCAACCAGATAAAAGGCTCCTACGAGGCGAGACAACCTGTGATCAAGCAATATCTAGATAAGGCCAAAGAAATGCTGATAACGCTACACGCGTCGTTCGGGGTCAAAGGAACTTCCTTTTCTTCGAGCAAGTTTTATAACACCCTAGGCAGTGAACCTAATCGTTGTAGTGTAGTAATTAGGGTAAGCCACGGGTATTGATATCGTTCTCTAGGGGAATAGGAATGCTAGTAGGGAGTTACTACGCTAAGGTTAAGGTTGAGGAAGATTATTTTTTATCTTTTTATATTTTATGAAAAATGGAAAAGTACGAATCTCGGGTATTGGATTTGGGGGGTTGGTATTTCTACCGATTACTCTACTATTATCTAATTATCTAAACTAAGGTTGTGGGAGTCTATGTCTAATTAATGTGTGTTCGTATGATAGTTTAAAGATGTGTTTACTTAGTTTGTATTACTCCTTAATTATCTCCTATTGATGGTTGAGTGTCACGTCTTATTCCTAGTTGCGTTGTGTGTCTAAAGTTGTAGGGTATGCGTTTCTCCCTAACTCTTTGAACTTACCAAAGGGTCTTGTCTACAAACCCACTAGAGATTATAGACTCCTACTCTAAGGCGCTCTTCGGATGTTTTAGCCTACAATTACTCAGGTAATTATACTCTAAGGTTCACAAAGATGAATCAAGCATTAAGTACACAACGAATGACCTATCGCATTACTAGATCATTAATCAACTAAGATAAGAAACAACCAATCAATATTTAATAATTAAGTTTCATACTTCCTAAGCAAACACACAAATAAATTAGCCGGACATGGAGAACATGCAAGCATACACACAAATAATCAAAGACATAATTGAATTAATGAAGTAAAGACTTATCTTGGTGTAAGATAGGGTTTAAAACCCTAAAATACTGTACAAGACACCTTAGGTTCGGTTTTAGGTTTTTACTCCCACGACTCTCCACACAACGACTGAAAAATTCGGATTCTATATATAAGATTACAATTGCGACGGCGTCACCTTATGTTTAGTGACGCCGTCGTGTCGCCGCCATTAGGGTTTCGTCTTGGCCACGTTAACCTTGCGACGGCGTCACCTTATGTCCGTGACGCCGTCCTCTTCAGCTTCTGACGTCGTCTGGATTGCATCTAGGCCGTCTGAGTAGCGACGGCCTACTCTTCCACAACTGGACGTCGTCACTTGAAAATACGAGTTTTGAGACCTGTATCGTCACAATAATTTTGGGACGGCGTCACAATGTAGCACCTGACGCCGTCGCATTCTACTTCAGCAACTGTGAGTGTCTCGATTTCGACTTTGGCCATTTTCTTCATATATTCGCGCCTTTTCGTCCAAATAAGTGCCATTCCAGCATTTTGCCTTCACGAGACCTAAAAAGTGAAAAGGAACGATATTAAGCAATAACGGATACAAAAGTGATCAAATAAGGACTTAAACGACCCCTCAAAATGGTACCTTTTAAAACCTTATCAAATATCCCTACACTTGTTATTTGCTTGTCCTCAAGCAAATGTGCTTTTAGCCAATTAATTTATAAGTTAGGGGTCATGAAGCATTAATTCAAAACGGTCCACAACACATATAAGCCCCGCAAAAGTCATAACAAGCACGGAAATTACATACTAGCACCTCACATGGGGTGTTTGGATACTCACATCTCTCTCGGGTGTATATATGAAATATAACAATATAGGAAATGGAAGATAAACACTCATTAACCGGTCCTAGTACATAGATTACCATAGGCTTGAGAATAGATCAAACCTCCATCGCTTTGGCGTAAGCACCTAGGAAAGACTATCAAAGAGGTCTTTTAAAGGGTTGTAACGTTAGGCTTACGGTAGGGAAATAAGGGTTTGGTGGGATAGGCTATTTAGTGGTGGTAAGTCAAAAATCTCTATGTTAAATGCATATGAAGAATGGCGTTGCTAAGCCAAGACTCGACACTCTAAAACTCTAGATAAAATAAAATAAATAAACATAAATTTAAGGGATAGATGTAGGATGGTAGCCCGTATGTTTTTTTTTTTTTTTTTTTTTTTTTTTTTTTTTTTTTTTTTCACACTCTATTTTTTTTTTCTTTTTCTCTTTTTCTATTTTTTTTTTTACACTCTATTTTTTTTTCTTTTTCTATTTTTTTTTTCGATTTTTTTTTTTTTTTTTTTTTTTTTTTCATACACTTTTACTCTACCATCCTCTATGATAACATCAAAATACTAGGGATTTACAGGCATATCCCTACACTTGAGTTTTTATTACTCTAACACTAATTTGACCCGAATTGAAAAGATCAAAACACTTGGGGTACATTATTACGCAAACAAAGGGAATTTGAATTTAACGTTCCCTTCCCGTCATTTCATAAACTTTAACTTTTCCCATGAATCCCAATCATCCCAAAACTGTATACAAAGGATATGACTCGACTTAGCAACTTATGCAAGCAACTAGATAATTGAACTAAGGGTTTAGGGTGATAACAAACATTTGCACTAAAAGTGAGTGCATAAAGGGTCGGCTAAGGCGATTTGGGTGTATATTTGGGGGTGGGGTGTAAATAATGCTCTTCATTGATATTCCGGAAAAACCGAAACATCACGAGAACCGCGAAAAGGATAGGCTCTGAGGGGTTAACTAGGGGTATCGTGTACTAAAGATGAGTACAACGCAAAGGGTGTGGGGGAATTACTCAACCGATGTGGAAGAAGTAATTATATTACGGGTATCAAACAAGGGTTATCCTAATGCCTCTTATCATTTAGTTATTCCTAACTACACAAGTGTAGCCTCACTTGCGATCTCGGAATGCATCACAAAACAAGTTCTAGAATCTAATATACTACCGGTTCACACTCTAAGCATTAAAGATGAATGCTTTTAATTCCTACTAATCTAAGGGCGATCCTCACATTTTGGGTGGAATTTGGGTGGTAAGGGTTTTTGTGCTAGTCATGCAACTTCCTATCCATGAGACGCTTTTGTTAAGACTAATGGCCCACTCCTATATGTCATGAAAAATTTTAAATTTGGTGCCAAAATTACCCTAACCGACATTTTCTCATGGTTTATTACACAAATGCAATTAGACAAAGCAAATAGTCAAGGATAAGCATAGTTTCAAAGTTCCCGTTTTATTTTCCCTCCCTACACTTAAACTGAACATTGTCCCCAATGTTCCCCGAAAGTATCAAAGTTATGATAAAAGAAGGTAATTAAAAACGAAAGAAACTAATACTCCTCTGATTAGCTCGGTAGGATCCGTGTAAAGTGGTGGTTAAACTTTTTTCCAAGAAGAACGTTAGCGTTAAAAGCTTCTTCTCATCTTATGTATCTTCTTCTTGGTAAATTAAACCTGCACACTTGAAGAAAACAAACGAAACCTTCGCGTAAAATCGGCGGTAATAATATATATAAGACTCGATTTAAACTAGGATATAATGCTTGTGGAATGGATGTTTACAGAATTTCTAAGAAAATTAAGACCTGGAAAATTCCAAAAATTTATAAGTAGCTCAGAAAACGAGAAAAAGTAATCTGATGTTTTTACTCCTTCCTGACGCCGTCAGGTTGCAATCCTGACGCCGTCAGGTTATCCTGACAAAAACTGGTCTGCGATTTTCTGGAAAAAATTCTGGAAAATTTACATCTTTAGAATCTGGAAAAATTTCTGCAAAACATTCATTATGACTCGATACAAGCATTTGACTCGAACAAACAAACATAAATATCTGTTAGTTAATTGTTATTCTCATGTTTACGTTTCTTTGAAAACGTGTGTAATCCTCCCTACACTTATCCCTTATGTAAAATACCTTTATATGCAATTAAGACGAAGTTAAAAACAAAATAAAGCATTTTTACAAATTTAAACATGAGGATAAACAATTAATAAAAGATATAAGACACTAACAAGCAAACAATTAAACATGGGTTGCCTCCCACGAAGCGCTTTTCTTTATTTAAGAGTCTTGTAGCTAGACTCATAGTCGTGCTCCTACGTTGCCCTAATCTTAGAGGCCCATTCGATCTCCTTAACTCTTCTTTCATCACGAATATATTCAGGCCCTAGTTCAAGACAAGCAGTGTAGTAAACTTTGTTCTTCCAGTCTACTTCGAATGCCGGAATGTTATCTACATCTAAATTATCCATGCCCTCAAAATTCTTATTTTTGTGGGGCATTATATATTTAACATTCTCGGTTTCATTTGAGAACTCGATTATCCCTCCCTCATTATCATAAACCATCTTAGACTCTTCTATAAATGGTTTCCCAAGTATCACGTCTCCTAAAAACCCATCAATGATTCCTTTGACATTTTCCAGAATCATGAAGTCACACCTATATGTGAAGTTACCTATGAACACGTGCAATCCCTTAACCCTCCCCACATAGTTACTTGCTTTCCTAGGGCAAAAGGGGTCTCTCATAGGCTCTAGCTTTTTGCTCATGATCCAATTGTAATAGAGCCTAGACATTATATTCATGGGTGCCTTATAATCAATGTAGGTGTGATCCCTGTATAAGTATCCAATCATACACGGTATTTTGATGTTTTTAGGGTTTCCCCTCCTTATACGAGGCTCGAAAGGTGGTCTTGGAAAATTAACCACATTATGGTGATAAGCGGTTTCTTTCCTTTTAGGGTATAAATCAAAGTACTCCCTAAGTTCTCCCTTCTCCTTATTACCCTTCATAATTTCTAACATCTTATACTCTCCTTTTTCTAGATCATCATCCGAATCACTTGTAGTCGAATCACTATCTAGAGGTTGATCAGATTCCTTAAGGGTTTCCTTAAGTGTATTCTCAATTATCATATTTAATTTCCTAAGCTCTCCAATCTCACTCATGATACGGGCTCGAAGTTGGTTAGCAGAGGCTGGGTCAAGCAGTAGGTATTTGTTTGGTGGTGAAGCGTTGGTTGGTTGTTGGTTATCGAGTGGTGGTTGGTTATCATTCCCCATGATGAAGAGTGATGGGGTTACGAACAAAGGTTACGAAGAAGGGGGATAGACTAAGAGAAATCTAAAAATGAGAAAAAAGTTTACTTGATAGGAATCAAGCAAAGAAACCTAAACGAGGTGGACTACTAACTAGCTATTCTATTCCCCGGCAGCGGCGCCAAAAACATGATAACGCTACACGCGTCGTTCGGGGTCAAAGGAACTTCCTTTTCTTCGAGCAAGTTTTATAACACCCTAGGCAGTGAACCTAATCGTTGTAGTGTAGTAATTAGGGTAAGCCACGGGTATTGATATCGTTCTCTAGGGGAATAGGAATGCTAGTAGGGAGTTACTACGCTAAGGTTAAGGTTGAGGAAGATTATTTTTTATCTTTTTATATTTTATGAAAAATGGAAAAGTACGAATCTCGGGTATTGGATTTGGGGGGTTGGTATTTCTACCGATTACTCTACTATTATCTAATTATCTAAACTAAGGTTGTGGGAGTCTATGTCTAATTAATGTGTGTTCGTATGATAGTTTAAAGATGTGTTTACTTAGTTTGTATTACTCCTTAATTATCTCCTATTGATGGTTGAGTGTCACGTCTTATTCCTAGTTACGTTGTGTGTCTAAAGTTGTAGGGTATGCGTTTCTCCCTAACTCTTTGAACTTACCAAAGGGTCTTGTCTACAAACCCACTAGAGATTATAGACTCCTACTCTAAGGCGCTCTTCGGATGGTTTAGCCTACAATTACTCAGGTAATTATACTCTAAGGTTCACAAAGATGAATCAAGCATTAAGTACACAACGAATGACCTATCGCATTACTAGATCATTAATCAACTAAGATAAGAAACAACCAATCAATATTTAATAATTAAGTTTCATACTTCCTAAGCAAACACACAAATAAATTAGCCGGACATGGAGAACATGCAAGCATACACACAAATAATCAAAGACATAATTGAATTAATGAAGTAAAGACTTATCTTGGTGTAAGATAGGGTTTAAAACCCTAAAATACTGTACAAGACACCTTAGGTTCGGTTTTAGGTTTTTACTCCCAAGACTCTCCACACAAAGACTGAAAAATTCGGATTCTATATATAAGATTACAATTGCGACGGCGTCACCTTATGTTTAATGACGCCGTCGTGTCGCCGCCATTAGGGTTTCGTCTTGGCCACGTTAACCTTGCGACGGCGTCACCTTATGTCCGTGACGCCGTCCTCTTCAGCTTCTGACGTCGTCTGGATTGCATCTAGGCCGTCTGAGTAGCGACGGCCTACTCTTCCACAACTGGACGTCGTCACTTGAAAATACGAGTTTTGAGACCTGTATCGTCACAATAATTTTGGGACGGCGTCACAATGTAGCACCTGACACCGTCGCATTCTACTTCAGCAACTGTGAGTGTCTCGATTTCGACTTTGGCCATTTTCTTCATATATTCGCGCCTTTTCGTCCAAATAAGTGCCATTCCAGCATTTGCCTTCACGAGACCTAAAAAGTGAAAAGGAACGATATTAAGCAATAACGGATACAAAAGTGATCAAATAAGAACTTAAACGACCCCTCAAAATGGTACCTTTTAAAACCTTATCAAATGCTCGAAGGGTTCACATCTTACAACATAGAGCATGTTCGAAGAAACCAAAACAAGAAGGCGGATGCACTTAGCAAACTGGCATCAATGGCATTTGCTCATTTAACAAAGGAAGTTTTGGTCGAAGTATTGGCAGATAGGTCCATCGTTCGAAAGGAGGT
Source organism: Chrysanthemum seticuspe (assembly GCA_019973895.1). Classification (NCBI taxonomy): domain Eukaryota; kingdom Viridiplantae; phylum Streptophyta; class Magnoliopsida; order Asterales; family Asteraceae; genus Chrysanthemum; species Chrysanthemum seticuspe. The sequence continues at coordinate 39,024,145 of BPTQ01000009.1, forward strand.
GTCTGACGTAATACTGGAGGAAGACTCGAATTGGATGACTCCAATTAGAGAATATCTAATAAGCGGCATACTGCCGGAGGATCCGAAGTTGGCTCGAAAGGTGCGCATCAAAGCACCACAGTACAGGATCATGGGAAATTACTTATACAGAAGATCTTTTCTATCCCATTGGCTCCGTTGTGTAGGGCCAAGGCAAGCTGCCAACATCATCCAAAAAGTGCATGAAGGATCCTGCGGACTTCACGCAGGACCCCACTCCGTTGTCTCCAAAGTCATGAGGGTCGGATATTACTGGCCTTCGATGCACAGAGATGCTGTCGACATCATTCAGAAGTGTGAAGCATGTCAAGTTCACTCAAGAGTCCCAAGGCTACCAAAGTAAGATATGACTTCCGTAACGTCCGCATGGCCCTTCAACCAATGGGGGATAGATATCGTAGGCCCTCTGCCAGTTGCTCCTGGAGGAGTAAAGTTCTTGGTCGTAGCCATCGATTACTTCACTAAATGGGTGGAAGCGAAGCCTTTGGCATCCATCACAGGAAGACACATGGAAAATTTTTTGTGGGAACACATTATCTGTCGGTTCGGAGTACCTCACATCATCATTTTAGATAATGGGAAGCAGTTTGCCGAAGGGGTATTCCCAGTATTTTGCAGGGGTCTAAATATCAGACAATCATTCACTTTCGTTTACCATCCTCAAGGTAACGGTCAAGTAGAAGTCACCAACAGAGACATCATACAAGGAATAGAACGAAGGCTGGGATACAGTCATCACGGTTGGGTAGATGAACTACCTCAAGTACTCTGGGCACATAGAACGCATACAAAGTCAAGTCATGGAGAAACGCCTTTCAGCTTGACATATGGCACGGAAGCTGTCATCCCTTCAGAAGTAAGTGTCGAAACAGAAAGGGTCATGAACTTCGAAGCAGCAGATAACGAAGAAAGACTCCATAGTAACTTGGACCTACTTAAAGAACGAAGGGAAATAGCCTCCATTAGAGAGGCTATCCACAAGCAAAAGATTGAAAGGTACTATAACAAGCGAGTTAGGCCTTCGACTTTCAAACCAGGGGAATATGTCCTCCGACTCAATAGCGCAAGTAAAGCTGAGTACCATGGTATACTGGGACCTACATGGGAAGGACCCTACGTTATTAAGGAAGCGTATGGCAACGGAGCCTACAAGCTGGAAACCTTGGCAGGAGACGTTATTGATAGAACCTGGAATGGCACTACTCTTCGTAAGTTCTACGTATGAAACTTACAATTTCTAAGGACACATTTTATTTGCTTTCAATCAATGTATTTGCATTCTTCTCACTTGGGGAAACAAGCATTAATGGTAGACGTCTAGTATTCATTTCTTAAAATGATGTAATCCTCCCTACCCACTTAATGATAATAACACATTTCCCTTAAATCTCTTGTTTCGTTCAATACAACAAAGATTTGCCCACCAAGTCGCTTTATAAGTTTGAATGTCGAAGGGATGTACAAAGACTAAACAACATGTCTTGCTCATATGCATAACATCCATCTCAACTTCACATTAACTTTCCTATATGGCCTTAAGGTATTTCAAACCTTTCGCTGCCCAAAGGATCAAGACGGAGTGGGTCGCGACCCTCTGTCAGCAGTCAAATTATACGATTGCTAATATTCTTGGTGAAGTAACTACACACAATGAGGCTATGCATCTATCATACGCCTTAGGTTGTAAAAAATATTTTTACGCAAGTAAAAGTAAAAAGAGAAGAATCACACATGGCAAAATTCGAGCCCTAGTGGCTTCGTTGTAGATTTATGACTAGTTTTACTAGTCTAAAGCAGGCCGTAGCCTTAAACATCCAACATTATAAACTATTGTCTTAGGCCGTAGCCTACTACCAACATGCAATAAGTAAATTGTTTCATCAGGCACGAAGCCTGGAACGAAGCACAGACAATTGTTTTAAACAGGGTACATACCACCCTGGGGATCAAATTACAACCACATGGTTGCCTTCTTTAAACCTTGGAGTGAGTGGGATCAGCTGAGCCTTGAGATGGAACCTGGGGTGATGGAGTCCTCTTGGAGGGAGAAGGAGGCTGGACTTTCCTTGGCTTCTTAGCTAGCAGATCCTCAATCGAGGCTGCTGGGTCCTTCGTCACATCTGCAAGGAAAGGAAACTCTAAAGCAGTTAAGTGATTACCTGCATCATCATATTCTTTTTCATGAGTTTCCCTGTAATACGGAATTTTCTCCAACACCACTGGTTCCCCAGTCTTCGCCACCTCCTCCAAAGTGGTACACTTGCCATGAAAACTGGCAGCATTCACCACATTCCCAATGGCAATCCCCACATCATCGCTATGGTAAAGTTCCATAGCAATGTAGGGGATCACTTTGGTTACCAGGTCCACCCTGTCCTTCTTCAGCATCTTCAGACGGAGGTTCAGGCCATCTACCTTTTCTCAAAGCTTGATCTCTTGGTCCAGCAACTTTGACCTCTCTTGTTCGAGACCTCCACACTTGGATGAAAGAACAGATATCTGCTCCTTATAGCCAACAACCATAGAGCCTTCGACAGTTAACCTGCTGCACTCAGCCTCGCTCGTTGCCAATTGACCTTTGAGCTTTTCATTCTCAGCTCTAAGATCTTGAACCAAGGGATTCTTATCAAAATCCTCCAATGCTTCCTCACACTTCTTCTCCAGGTCTGCATACTTTTGATCTCTAGCCTTCTCCCCCTCAGCATAGTATCCATTTCTTCTCGAGCTTTGGTGACAGCGCGGAGCAATTTCTTGTCCTAGCATTGAGTTGGTTGTCAAGCATACCCTGGCGAACATAGCTTTTATCATGAAGATCACAGAGCCTCTCTATGGACATGTTATTCATCACCTCCTTCCACTTGGATGGGATCACATGGCTCATAAGTTGGTGACAAGCTAGGGGAGAAGGAAGCTCCTTCGTATCAGGAAGTCCTACAACAAAAGTAAGTTTCATTAATATATGATCCTTGGTATTTAATTTTATTTCACAGGTAAGAAGTTTACCATGGAAGTCATCACCGCTGGGCCCTTCGATGGCTGGAAATACCACATCCTTACCCTGGGCACTCTTCTGCTGGGTAGTTCGAGAGGGAGGAGTCGGTAGAATAAGCTTTCTTTTTTAATCAGATTTCATAGCCTTAGCACTAGCACCTTTCCTGCTTCGAACCCTCTCACCTATGCCGGAGGGTCCTACGATAGCCAGCGGTCCTTCGGAGACTGGTTCGTCTGAGTCAGCAATGTTCTCCACCAGCTGATCTTCTACATCTATGGGTTCCTTTGACGGAGGAGCAGAAGATACAGGCTCGACAGGATGAGCTTCCACCTCGTCTTTGTTTATGGACACCGATGGGGAGCCCACACCATAGCTTGTTTCTTGGGGATTCTTTGGAAGAAAGCTTACCTCTTTGGCACCTCCAGCCACAACAAAGTTCCTGAACGACATCTCTGCACAAGGAAGCAGATAAGATAAATATCAGCAAGATAAGTTTTTGTTTCTTATGTTAATTTAAAAAATACATACTTTCTCCATCACAAATTATCTCAGGTACCAACGGAGACCCTTCCCATCTCTCAGCAATGCCAGCCATGAACAGGATTGGCTCAGGGAAGGTCTGGCAGTCAGCTGGATGACGAGCCAAACGCTGATACAATGGGTTTCTTCTCACAGTATAAGGCAATGGATCGGTGAACCTTTTCTCATCATATTGAAAGTCTGGGTTTAACAATGCAGAGTATCCAGGAGGGATAATGGTAGTCTGAATATAAAAGAACTTGCCTTTCCAGTTCCTTATGTTCGTAAAAGGTCTATCTATCAATATGGGCACATCCCTTTCACCCCTCTTGGCCAAGGTCAACCAATCTCCTCCCGGGTATAGATTAAAAAACCCCTAAGCACAGTCAAGGATGGTTCAAACCCATAAGCTTTGCACATAACAATGTATGTTGTCAGCTTGGCTAGGCCAAAAGGGTTGAACCTAGAAATGTGTACCTCATAATATCGGAGGAATTCTAAAATCAAAGGATGCAAGGGTATCCTAAGATTGGAAGTGGTGAAAGCGTGGATATACAAGCCTACATAATTTTCAGGGGCCTCAAATATCCCTTGATTTTTACTCGGTAACATTATTTTGTGTTCTTTTGGAATGGGATAATCAGTGAGGAACGCTTTAAGCTCCTCCCTGGTTAATGTGCAGCCTTGTTGTTTTATCACAAATTTTTTGTTGGTTGACATGACACCTTCTAAAAAACACAAAAAATATTTGAAATACAGAAGAAGAAGGAACGCTTTACCTTGTTTGGTCGAAGGCTTGATCGAAAGAAATTTTAGTAGGTGAAAAACTTTGGGTGAGAGTTACTTTGTTAGGGTTTTACTGTTTTTTGCATTTTACATACCCTACAAATGTTGCATCTCAGCCCTACACGTGTCCGTGCTATCCCTTTTCTACCGGATTTCAAACCCCTTTTAAATTTTGAAAGGATGTTTACTAGTACCGAGGAAACAGGGTTAGTTAGGATTAATTATGCATTTATTGCGGTCACTATTAACAAAACTTTTCACCTTCGTTCATTTTTGTGACGAAGGGGAGGTTTCGTTTTTATTTCTGAGTCGTAAGCAATATTTCTCGTCCGTACATATCACTTTCGACTGAGGGGCTTGATGACGTACCCTCCGATCAGGTCGAAGGACCCCCCTTCGGCCTCAGTCGAAATTACATTACGAAGACCCAAGTCTTTCTTTATAAGTCATTGGTGGCGTAAAACCATTCATCATTGACATGGTTACCAGTTGGGAATCCGCCAGCCGAAGGCCTATGCCCTTCGGTGTCTTCTCTTGAAGATGCCAAGACAAACAAGAACCTTGACTTGGTCTTCCCCCACATTCCCACTATGTCCTTAGCTTCCCCGCCAAGTCCGAGATAGTGGGGATGAAGCCCTAGCGGTTACCATAAATCAGGGGACGCCCCCCATGATCTCCTAAACGTGTGCTAACGCTCTCCAAGCTATTTTCATCACCTATAAATAGGTTGGACAAGTCATTTCAATGGTATGTTCACTAAACACAGTATTTCACATACATCATATTATCCATAACTCATATCACATACTTATTCACACGCCGGAGGTGGTTCGCAGGGCCCAACCCCTGCGCAATCACTTAACGAAGTGTCTATTATTTCTTATTGCAGATTGACTACAAGTTTGGCGCAAGCATATCACCCCTCATACCCTTCGATCATCATCGAAGGCCTGGTCGTACGATTTATTGTACAATCACGTACCTTGGCTCTCCATCTTGTTTCTCGTCCTATACAAGATTATATTACATGTTACTATTAACATTTTTTGTAGGTATTATATTTTCTCACTTGACGCCCAATTCTAGGGGGAGCTACCGTCAAGGGGGGCTAGTGCTTTGTGGATCATACTTATTTTTTATTCCACAACTTATTTCTTCGTTAGGTTCACTTTTTGTTTTGACAAAAAGGGGGAGAAGAAGTAAAACCTTATTCTTTCAAAACATGCATCTAATTTTAAGTTTTACTCATCATAACATTATATTTTATCATCAACAAAAAAGGGGAGATTGTTAAAACAAATAAACCGTAAAAATGTTTATTCATATTTAGCGATCTCTTTGTGTTTGTTGATAACAAATATAAAGTTATCATAAGTGAAATTATAAGAATACATGTTATTTTTGTAAAGTATATACATTTGGTCATTCACATAAAATGTTGTAATAATTCATTTGTTATAATAGTTTATGTAATAGGATGGGTAATATTAAAAACCCATGACCCATACCCATGGAGTTAATCCATAACCCATGACCCATTGCATGACATCATGCATGAAATCATGTTGGGTATTATCCATGACCCAGGACTCAAGACCTATGACCTATTGTCTAGATACATTGTATCTTGTTGGGTACCCAAGGCTCATACCCATAACCCATGACCTGGTTTGCAACCCAAAATCCGGACTGGTTCAACCCACTTTGCCGGATCCCTTGGATTGCACTGGGCGAATCCCCCAAGTGAGGGATCCGTCGGAACCGGGCTACATTAACCTTCTTGCCTATAAATATTCAGCCTTTTCTTCATTGTTACTCACCCCTCTTCTAACAAACTCTCTCAAATATTATGTCACTCTTCTAACCTCTAATCTCTTGATCAATATAGTAGTTCTTCTTTCTCTTGTTGTGATTCTCATATAGGTACTTCTCAAAGGCGAGATCATGATACTACAAGTCATCCAAGCAAGGGGTCCTTGATTGATTTGTTCCTTTGCAAGATTTCTTTAGCAAGATCCTGTATTTCATATTTCACATAGTTGTTGTGTAATAGTTGTGTTGGTTTGGTCCGCCGTGTTAAGGACTCGATATTTAGCTTTGTACCGGAAAAAGTGTAAGCGACGTTGTGAGGCTTCTCAGCCGTGTTGAAGGAGCTTTTTGACATAGTGCTTGAACTCTCGAGTGGGGAACTCGGGGGGTGGAGTAGGGCAAGGAAGGTGTCCTTGTAGCCGAACTACTATAAATCACTTGTGTCACTTCTCTCTATCCTTTACTTTACTTGCTTTCATTATTTACTTTACTTATTGATTTATACTTTCTATCCATCCATAAGAATTCACATAAGATCGAATCTAAAGTTTTGAAACTTAAATTAAAATCGGCAAAAATATTCAACATCCCTTCTAGTTTTCCACAAGTTTCTATACGTTTTCGTCCGTTTTTTAACGTTTTTGTCCGTTTTAACACGATTTCATTTGTTTTTATACGTTTTCGTCCAATTTTATACGTTTTCATATGTTTTTATACATTTTCGTCCGTTTTTACGTTTTCATCATTTTTTATACGTTTTCGTCAATTTTTATACGTTTTCTTCACTTTTCATACGTTTTCGTCAGTTTTTATATGTTTTCATATGTTTTTATACGTCTTCATCAGTTTTTATACGTTTTCGTCCATTTTTTACTTTTTTTTCAGGTTTAATACGTTTTCATCCGTTTTTATATGTATTCGTCAATTTTTACAAGTTTTCATCCGTTTTTGTCTGTTTTTCGTTTCGTCGGTTTTTTAACGTTTTAAGCCGTTTTCGTCTGTTTTCATCTTTTCCGTCCGTTTATTTACGTCTTCGTCTGTTTTTTAATCGTTTTCGTGTGTTTTTATACGTTTTCATCCATTTTTAGCCGTCTTCATTTGTTTTTTTACGTTTTTGTCCGTTTACATACGTTTGTGTCCGTATTTTTACGTTTTCGTCCATTTTATACATTTTCATCCGTTTTTATACGTTTTCATTCGTTTTTTTACGTTTTTAGTCGTTTTCGTCCGTTTTTTTACGTTTTGCCCGTTTTAATACGTTTTCGTATGTTTTTTACGTTTTCGTCTGTTTTTTTAAGTTTTCGTCCGTTCTTATAAATTATCATCCGTATTTGGCCGTTTTATACGTTTTTGTCTGTTATAATACGTCTTCATCCGTTTTTTACGTTTTCGTCGGTTTTTGTCTTCGAAAACGTATAAAACATACGAAAATATGTAAAAACGGACGAACACGTGTAAAAACGGATGAAAACGTATTAAAACAGACGAACGTAAAAAATTGGACGAAAACATGTAAAAACGGACTAAAACGTAAAAAAAAATGGACGGAAACGTGTAAAAACGGACAAAAACGTAAAAAAATTGACGAAAACGTGTAAAAATAGATAAAAACATAAAAAAACGGATGAAAACTTGTAAAATGCACAAAAGCGTAAAAATTCTGACGAAAACATGCAAAAACGGACAAAAACGTAAAAAAAATGTTAAAAAACGGAAGAAAACGTAAAAAAAGTTAAAATCGGACGAAAACGTTAAAAACAGACGAAAACGTGTAAAACGGACAAAACGTAAAAAAACGAACGAAAACGTGAAAAAACGACCAAACGTAAATAAGACGGACGAAAACATGTGAAAACGGGCAAAAACGTTAAAAAACCGACAAAAACGTGTAAAAACGGACAAAACGGACGAACACGTGTAAAAACGGATAAAACATAAAAAACCGGACGAAAACGTGTAAAACGGACAAAAACGTAAAACCCTGACGAAAATGTTCAAAACGTAAAAAAATGACAAAAATGTAAAAAACAGACGAAAACGTGCAAAAACTGAAAAAACGTAAAAAAAAAAAAAAAGCGGACGAAAACGTGAAAAACGGACGAAAACGTAGAAAAACGGGCAAAAACGTAAAAACCGGACGAAAACGTGTAAAAACAGATCAAAACATAAAAAACCGGATGAAAACGTGCAAAACAGACAAAAACGTAAAAAAATGGTCAAAAAATGGACAAAAACGTAAAAAAAAATAGACGAAAACGTGTAGAAACGGAGAAAACCGTAAAATAGCGGACGAAAACGTGAAAAACGGTCGAAAACGTAAAAAAAACATACGGAAACGGACAAAAAAGTAAAAAAAAAAGGACGAAAATGTGTAAAAACGGTTAAACTTAAAAAACGGCCGAAAACGTATAAAAACGAACAAAATCGGATAAAAACGTAAGAAACCGGATGAAAACGTATAAAAACAGACGAAAATGATAAAAATGTATGGAAACGTAAGAAAACGTATTAAAATAGACTGTGAGTGATTTTTATTATTTTAGTTAACAACCAACTTAAACCATGTGGATATTGTATTAGACCCATGTGGGTATATTATTAGACCAACTACACCCATCAATATTAATTAATTAAAATCAACTAAACTTATCTAGACTCATCTATTAAAATAAACTAAACTCATTTAAACACATCTCATTTAAAAAAATTACTCAACTAAACCCAAATTTAACCATTGATTTTTAAATGGGCTAATAACCTATTAAAGCATCATACTTGTCACAAATGTCAGTTTGACGTAGTGAACAATAAAAATAGCTCTTCTAGACATTAAACTTGACATGTTTGTCTTCAATTGAGTATTATGACCATTTTATCCTTCCAAATTACATAAATGGTCCCTGTGGGTTTGCGAAAATTGCATCCATCGCCCATAGGCTAAATTACATAAGTGGTCCCTGTCGTTTGAAAAAAATTGCGTCCATTATCCCTTACAACATATTCTAATTATTTTAACATTTTATTCGGATTAAAATCATTCAAGTCACAATAATCATGTCCACTTATATCATGTTACAACTTATATCATGTTCTTGACTATAACAGGTAAAAAATAAAAACCGGACCAAACAAGAACTAGACGATGGTTGGTTTGTGTACTATAGCAGTCTATTAAACAATTTTCTAACTTCAAAGTAGAAGAAATCCACAAAAACATCCTGATAATTATTTTGTCATGGTGAAAGTAGAAGAAATCCACAAAATCAAACCGACATACAATTTTCTAACTTCAAAGTAGAAGAAATCCACAAAATCAACAATTGGTGAAAGTTTAATGGTTAGCCCTTTTTTGATAAGAGCAAAAATTAGAGAATAAGTCACTATTTACTTCAATAAACCTATTCATTAAGGTCTAACGATTGATATAAAGGTAGATATGTCTCTTGACACTGAAAGTGAACCAAAATGACCGATTTAAGTGATACTTACATCATCAGCTACAATATCAAAGAGGCTGGATCGTCTCTTTCTTCTAGATATATTGCTTTGCCTGTTGTTCGACGGTGATATTCCAAGAGATGCCACAACTTCTGGGATTCGTTGAATCGGGGTTTTGATGTTCTCGGTGAAACTGGATCGATTGGATGAAGAGATTGATATCATTTGTACAGATCGAGAGTAATGATTGATTGTATGTCGTTTTTGTGTTTTGTTTTGTATGTGACGGTTTGATATGTATTGGATCTGAGATATTGAGATGTGGGTGATGATTAGTGGGAAGAAATTGATATCATTTGTACAGATCGATTGGATCGATTGGATGTGGGTGTGGGTGTGGGTGTGGGTGAAACTGGATCGATTGGTTGAAGAGATTGATATCATTTGTACAGATCGAGAATAATGATTGATTGTATGTCGGTTTGATCGATATTTACCTGCTTCAAATTCTTGGTAGGTACCAAGAATGATGCTGGTGTTGAGGTAGGGAGGTCTAATGGTGGGAAACCAAATCCGGTGTTGAGGTAGGGAGGTCTGATGGCGTTGGGAACATGGATGCAATGGATGCAATAGATGTAATAGAGGGATCATTTATATAATTTACCTTTTTGACAATATATGCAATTTTTAAAAATTTAAGGGTAAAATGGTCATCACAAATTTGTATTTAATCTTTATTACTCAATTGAAGACAACAAAGTCAAGTTTAATGTCTAGAAGAGCGATTTTTTTTGTTCGCTACGTCGAACTGACATTTGTGACAAGTATGATGCTTTAATAGGTTATTAGCCCTTTTTAAATTGTCACCTCAAATTTTTTTGCCATTGTCTGAATTACGTGTACATACTGGAAATTAGGTTAGGGTTATGAGTGTTTTGGGGGGAAATTGGGGATCAGGTGTAGTGTGCTTTTGGGGTTTGACCGAACAATAAAACCGCGCCATACAAATAAGGCATATGAAGCTGAAAAAAAAATATTCCTTGATTTTTTGATAAAAAGTTAAGGGATTACAATTACATACTTGTTACTATACTTTCGGTACATGTTGTACATGATTTTGTATCATTTGTTATTAAATTAGTTATCTTTGCTTATATATATGTTATATGAGACCGTTGATGGTAATAGGATAGGGTGACAAAAAACTACAAATCCAACTCTCTATTTTTATTTATTTACTTAGTTTTAACGACAATTGTGGCTATATGGCCTCTAGCTCAAAAGGCGTAGCGAGCCCAAAAAACCAGGTTGGGTACAGCCCAGAAGGCAATGGCACTCTTCTTTTTATGCACGCGAGAGAAAACCCCTATCGGTTTAGACAAAACTCGAATATGCAAATGGCTCATCAGTTTATGCACAAGGAAGCAACAAAGCAGTTGCAGGAAGAGCAGCACAAGAAACTTTACACAAGGTGTCTGCAAAGGCCAAAGGAAAAGAACAAATGGAATTTATGTTTTTTGCAGTTTACCACTTTTGGTTCAGTTCCTATTTACCACTTTGGTTCTTTTACCACTTGACCACTTTGCATGTGTAACATTTTTTTGGAAAACAATTTGTCATATACTAAAATATTATAAAGAACGTGGACGTTTCTCCGCCGTGCCCGTTTCTTGAATTTTAGGATGTTGCCGTTTTCCGATACCACCGGTACCCGTCCCCGTTTCCGTTCCCGTGCAACTTAGCCTTTGCTCAAAGAAGTTCAAACTTGCCTTGCATGCCTTAGCCCGCCACTTCAATATATCAGCCCTCCGTCTCAATGCATCAGCCCGACATCCAAATGCATCAGCCTGCCGTTCCCATGCATTAACGCTCTGTTGCAATGTATCAATATTCTGTTCGAATACCTTATCAGGACTCTTCATCCATGCCTTACCTTGCTTCAACATAGCACGTAGCTTTAACACTTCATCCATATTCCGTTTCAATGCATCAAGCATACAATCCACGACAACCGCTTTACGTTTCAATGTAGCAGTGCGCAGTTTCAGTGCAACGGCCCGCCGTTTCAATTGGTAATGCTTAAAGTCTCTTAAACCCTCTTTAGTGAATGGAAAATGTCTAGTGGACACCTGCATACATATTTGAACTAAATATTATACAAAACTTGTATTTCTTTTCTATAAGAAATAAAAATAAAGTTACATGCGAACTTTAGAATCTCTTAGAGCATCCGGTCCAATAACGCCATGCTCGGCGTTATGTTGCCTGGACCATGTTGAGGCTGCGTTATTATACCACATGATGGTGTTAAGCCACGATGTTGGGGAAGGCGTTGCCATAGCAACGCACGTTGAAACACTTTTTCTTTTCTTTTCTTTTTTTTCTTCCGATTTAAATGTTGTTTTCCTATGTGTTTGGATAGCGTGTGTGTGTTTTTGGTGTGTGGTGTGTGTTGCACCTTTACAAGGGAGGAAGAAGCCCACGTTTAGTAAATTTACATTTTCAATCCTTGTGTTAAAAATAATAATAATTATTGTAAATTTTAGTTTTGTAACTTTAAAGAAAATGTATTTTGTATTTTATAAATGGAAAAGAGAAAAAAAGCGGTCTCAACTTCAACTTCAACTTCATGTCCAGGTAACATAACGCCGAGCATGGCGTTATCGGACCGGATGCTCTAAGAGAAATTTGGGTTTGTTGCCTGGACCATGTTGAGGCTGCGTTATTTCAACAATATCAACTTCAACAAAAATTCCAACAAACCCAAATTTCTCAACAACTATTCCAACAAACCCAACAAGCTCAACAATCTCAACAACAAGAATCGCAAGAAGAACCCGATGAAACCAAACCCGTTGGCACGTTTACCCAAAAACGTACCAAAAAAATTGCCAAAAAACCCAAGGACCGGCGCCATAGCTATATTGTTTATAAATAATAAATGAAATTAAATTCATGTAATGTTTTTTTTATTAATGAAATAAAATTTTAGTTATATATATTTTTTACAAATAATAAATTGAAAAAAAAAATAATAATAATAATAAAAAAAAACAAAACGACGGTACCAAAAAAAGTGGCGCCATAGCTAGGGAGGAGTGTTTTGGTGCCATAGAGAAATCTGGTGCCATGGGAAAAAGGTGCTGAGGTGGCACCAGTTTTTCAACAGCACTACCCACGGCACCAACTGTACTTATCGCTCTAAGAATCATTACTTGGTTAACAATCCACTTGACGGAGATCCAAGAAAAAAGAAAAACTCACCTGCAATGAATTTAAGAATACGAGAAGAGAGAACTCTTCTGGGCGATTACCATTCATAAGGACCAACCAATATTCCTATTAAGAACTAACCTCCTAGGTAAACATGTTGTGGAAGGAAAATGGTTCGGAAACGGTCACGGGGATACCCGGTTAAGGCTGCGAACGCTCACAAGTAACCTTAACATTAACAGGTGAAACTTCCTTCTTTTACCCGTTTATTTTATTTTCAGCATCATCTTTTAAGCATATGTTTAACTAGTGTTTAGAAATAGTTCAATTAGGGTTATTAAACTTTTTTTAAAGATAATCTTCAGGAGATTGTTTAGGAGTTTCCCAGCATTGGTCCAATAAGGTCCAGAGTTTTAGGCTATTCAAAGAATACTTTGTAATTTAGTTTCAGTAGACTGAATTAACCAAAGATAAGTTTTCACGTTTCTTATAAAACCAGAGATTGCTGTGATTGAACCTTATCCTTTAGCTGTTCAACTCCAGGAACATGACAATCATGTTTAATGTGTTAGATAATTATATGAAATGTTCAGTGCTGCCACTGCAGCAGTAGCTCGACCTTCCCAACAGTTTTTTAGTGATTCGAAATTTTGAACTTTGGCACATGAATTAAAACTTTGTTCTTAATTCATTACATCGAGGTATAGTTACCTTATTTTTAGAGTAATGTAAGGAATGCACACGTATTTAGCATTTATACAAGAAGAAAAGTTGTGCATGCAGATAACGGATAGCTTTAAGGAGATTGATTACCTTAAGTAAGGTTGAATCATTGCGAGCTGGATAGAGGAGTCTAACATCCTTCAATGTCCATAATTTGCAGCATGTAGAGCACTGACAAGAAATAGTTAAGATAAATGTAAAACGAAACAAATGTATAAAATTCAAGAATATGTAATTTTGGTAGAATTAATTCATACTCTAGTTGATAGCGCGGAGAAACTCACCCTCCCATTCCCAAAGTCTTGAGATAGTTGAAGCCAACTGTTTATACATGACATTCCATACATGTGCCCACAAGGAAGACAACTGCATCATTACACAACTAACACAAATGAGGTCAATGAGATAGAGAAAGCATTAGAATAAGTCATATGATTCTTAGAGAAGATACTATTGCATTTGCCCATTCTAGTGTACAACCATATGCCACCGAAAAATAAAAACAAAATAATGGGCACATAGCTGATCGATTGATTTAACTGGTTGTAGGAATTATATCAACGTGATTTTCGACTCAAACACAATGATTACCAGTAGACCTTACAAATGAAAATCATTATGTTCTTCTCTCACCTTGAGTCTTGCAATCTAAAACTAATATGATTAAAAAAAAATAATAATAATAAAATAAATAAAATAAATAAATAAAATCTTAAATCAAATACAATTTGGTTTGGTTTTAGCCAATTGAGTTCGGTTACAAATTTGGTTTGGTTCGATTTTGATTTTCGATTCATGTGGGTATTACCCAAATTGTGAACACCCCTAACATGTGAATATATCGAAGAATATAAGAAACACTGTCACTGAAAGAGATGTATAGAAAAGTACCAAACTCGATGGTTTCCACTGGTAGTGAAAGGTTTTTTACAAATTGGGCAATCAATATCGAATGCAGAAGGAGGAGTTTTTCTTTTTCCAAGAGTAGACCAATCATGTTTGAACACAACAACCAAACTTTTTTTACCATCTTCAGATGTAACAATCTTAGGGGGTGTCATCTCTTCCTTTATTTGTTCATCTTCGTCTTCAATATCATAATCATCGTAACTATAATCATCATCACTATCACTATCTTCGAATTTTTCTCCTTCAGTTAAGATTTCATAACTTGTATCCTTATCCTCTATTACGATCCACCTGTGATTCTGATTTGCCATTATTCAACCAATAATTTTAGGTTTTCGATTATTAATAATAATCTTTATTTATTAATTAACCTTACATGCGGATGCGATATATATACTGAATTACTGAGGATGTGCCGACAATTCTTGGCGGTTCATGCATCTAGTTGATCCGACGGCTTAGATTAGATTTTTTATTTAAACATTAAATTAAAGTTGGACACATAAAGTACATTGTAGTTTAACACAATTACATATGGCAAAATAACAAGAAAACAAATAAAATCTTCGACATGACATCTCATTTATATTTAAAACATTCAATATATTATATCTATAACTTTTTTCTTTAAAAATAATTATAATGCTATCCAATTGTAAAAAATATGTGGCCGTTAATCAAGGGCGGTACCAGAAATTTTTTTAAGAGGAGGCAAAAGTTGAGAGTAAATGTCAAGTCGGGTCATGTCACTAACTCGACCTTTGTTGATGTAATGACAACGATTTTACTTTGAATGAAAGTGAACTTGTTTAGGTAGAACCTAAACTAGTTGTAATTATATGGACAATATTTAGGACATACTTACTTTTCATGATCGATTTTAATATGAATAGAGAAAGCGAAACAGAAATTTAGATAACAAAATTTAGAGTAAAACAAAAATCGAACATTAGACCTCACAGAAAGTAGTCCTTAACCACTAGACTAAGATGTAGTTATTCGTAATGTTTAACTAATATACTACTTATTCTCTTACGGGGCAGAATAAAAATTACGCGCGATGATCATCCGAAGAAAATCGACATAATAAAAGTCTTAACATCTACTAGAAACTTTGTGGGGGCAACTGCCCACACTGCCCCCATTGTAGTACCGCCCCTGCCGTTAATGCCAATTAACTTTAAAATAAGAAATACATGCATATTTCAAAAAAATATATATACATAAAAAATAAATAAAATGCTAAATGTGCATAAATCTTTTACAAAATTTCCCTAATTAACCTTTATTTTTAGCATAAATTTCCACCTCTAATTACATCTTACACCGACCCTTATCATGTACCGCAAAACACACTCACTTACCTTTCATCTCATCGACACCTTAGTTTTTTTGTCCATCTTTATTTATTAAAAACTAAAAAGTACTTTTATTCATTTAATTAATAAAAGCGTTACATGGATAACTAAAGACGTAAACACACGAAATTAAAAACGAAAATATCGCATATATAATTAAAAACGTAAACTAAAATAGTAAATTCACCTCTCCTAGATCACCCGCCTTTGCAACTCGACCCGTTCGCGTTGTTCTGGAGTTTAAGTGATCAATAGGTTGGAAATAGAATCGCTTCGTCTTTTCATGTCGTTCCATTTCTAGAATTCTCAACTCTCTATCATTAGTTCCAGATCCATCTTTTAGATCGCTAATAATTCTATAAGGTTCTGGCCCTTCTGGACGTTATACGGGTAGTTGACGCTTCTGATGTTCGTTCGTATTGTTATATGTGCCTTAATGTGTTATTCTTTATTCTTTAATCTTTCACAAGTGTTTAACTCCATGTTGGAGCCAACGGAGAAGTATTGATAGTAATATTGGGCTGATGCCCCTACCCTTGTAGTTGGTATACTAATCGTTAGACCAACTTTTGTCCCTTATTCTTGACCTTCGGTAAATATAATCCTACATTTATTGCATATTATTTGTCATGAGGATCAGCTGTGTCATTATGTGTTACATTAAGTGCTTGCTTATATGGTTCACACATATGTCCTACTCATTATCCACAACAATGCTTATGTTATACTAAACCTGCGAACTAACCAACCATGTGTTGACACTTTTGAGCACCGTTTTCAGGTAATGCTAATGTTTACGGAACCTAAAGTTTCAAGATTTTAGTGAAACCACTAAGGAGACCTTACGTAGTTATGAGACCATCTTGCATTGTGTCATTGCTGGATCGTTATCGTTTGTTACATCTAGTTCACCCTTGGCTTGTATGTAAGTTCCATACTTGTCCCGGGTTGTGGGACGTAAACTTACATTCTGGTATGACTATGTTTGTCGTGAAACTTACTAGTCACAACGCAAGTTCCGTTATGTGTCGGACGACGTCATGACACGTTGTACGAAATCATTTTGTATCTCTCTATTTTGTGTACCAATATGTTATGACGCTTTTGTTTGTTACACTCCGTGTTTCCGCCTTAGATGAGGTGTACAGTCATTAAGTAACTAAAAGGTTAATCATTTTTTTCGAACGTCGCCTTACATTTTGCATTTATAAGTATTTTATACAAAAGCATATTTTGTAAAATGTCTACTAACAAATAAATAATTTTATTTGTATAAGTAAACTATTCACTCTTCTCATGCAAACATTATAGTTTACTTACACTTCACAAAATATATTTTTATTTAGACAAAATAATTAACTAGACATTTTATGTTACAAAGTATATTTACATTTTTAATATTCAAGTTTACTTTCCTTCTTAAGAAACTCAAAATAATTTTCACCTCATGCATGACATCAAATTATAGAGTTGACTTTTTTAAATTGTCACATCAAAATATTTTCCTAATTTGAAAAGATCCTAAGTTAAGTGTGTTTCAGTTTTGGAAAGATTTTCACACAAGATCTAAGAGAGATTTTGTCTGTCAAACCTGGTGATACCTTTTGGTACAACGGGCGGTACCTTTTGAGAAACGTGGGTCTGACAGACTTGTGGCTATAAATAGTAGCCATTTGATTTCTCTTGGATTCACACTTTTCACAAAGTACTTTAAATTTTACGGATTACCTATGTTACCACATTTGCCATGAAGTCCCCACAATCATTAACCATTAATTACATTGTAAGCATGAATGTTGTGGATAGATCTATTGGGATTGACATCCCCGTCCGAGTTGATAGCACCAACTGGTCAAACAGACAGACACATGTATGACCGAGTTGACATCCCCGTCTTGGAGAACATGGGTCATGTACATGTTTAACTTCTCATATGCATCATCAAATTCATACAATGAAGCTACATATGTATCATTTTCCATGATTTTCAATCCTACTTCTAATTGACATTCAGGTAAACAAAAATAGAAACCAGTAAAAGCCTATATGGTCTGTCTTTTCCTTCAACAACTCACACATACTCTTATTGTCCATTTTTTTTATTCTTATACAACTTCCATTCATAAACTAAGCCATTTTCATACCTAAGTGGAAGAAAAGAAAACACTCCATCATAGTGAACATCAAAGAACAACGCATCAGACCCAAATGGTGCCATCTTGTAAAAAAAGTTTGTTAGATTTAGGATGACACTTAAGATTTAAGATCATCCTAAAATACATTCAAAGTGTATTCTGGCAACTAGTACTATTGGGCAACCTTACATAATATTTTTGGGCAACTTATGAATAATGTTCCATGACCTGTGTTTGAATATTGACCATGTGTCATAAGAAATTAATATAGCAGTGGTTTTACACAAGAATATCCTTTTCATAACAAATTAAAGGCTTTGGTTATTACGGGCAATTGATTTTAGTTTGGCAAAATTATTGTTTTGGGAACATAATATAGTTGTTTTATTTTGTTGTTATAATGTTTTGGTACAATATTAATGCCTAATTACAATTAGAAAAACTTTAAACTACAAAGCCTAAACTAAATGAAAAGGACATAAACATGGTTAAGATGTCCACAAGTTGAGAATTATAGTTTACATGGAGGACGGTGAGTGTTAGGCAACAAATTATGGCCCATGTTGGTGACAGGTATAGAGTTACCATTACCAACAAAGACTGACGGATAAATGCTATGATTATAAATAGTACTAAGACTATTTGCATCTGAATTTAAATTAGAAGACGCACCTGTATCCATGTTCCACCCGGCCAGTCCGAAATCCTGAAAATTCAGTGTGTTAAAGGCTTGTGGAAGGACAGTTTCTTGACCATTGTAACCCGAAAATGAACCTGAGCCATTCTGTGAGGCCGTTGATACCTCCTGTTGTGATTGAGGAATAGTAGCCAAATAGTGGGTCAGTAGAACAGTATCAAAATCAAGTGGTGGAGGTGTGTTATTAGACCTAGTATTGCAAAATTGTTGTTGTTGGCTATGTAGCAAACGGTAGGCTTGGTTAATGTTTTCTGCTAAACCATTGGGATAGTAACCTTTTTTAGGCCTAGACAAGTTGCATAAGTTGTGAATTGTCCATGTTATTAAAGTTATTTGGTGTAGTTGTTGTTAGTTTTATGGACAATAAATTAATAGATGTGAGTTAGGATCGAACTCGAGACTATGGGATTGCACACTTTACGTATGAGAATTTAAAGTTAATAATTAAATATAAACGTTATATTTATTTATTTATTAAACGAAATAACTAACGAACGTTAAGTAATTAATGTAATGGACTAATGGGCGTTAAAGGTATTTGGAAAAGGACTAGATTGCAAAGTTTGGAAGATTCCGGAACCCCTTGTGGAGGTTATGAACCGATCGGCCTAAGGGGATAAGGAAACAAGCCAAACTTGTTCACCAAGTTAGTTGGGTATATATATACAAGGCTTAGGGTCTTGATTTTGCATCTCTTGTATTCATTAAGCTAAACCTAAAACTTTGTTTGTGTGTTTTCTTAATACAAACCGATCGTACATCCCTTTAGGGTGTCGATCTTCAAACCTTTTCCACACCAAGTTATTTGGTTTAATAAAAACTAGCGGTACTTTAATTCGGTTTAGTGCGTGTGTACAAGAACTTAGTAATAACATACTTTTGTTATTGTCTTGGATTGAATTACAAAACGGTAAGAGGTAATTCACATAATCCTAACTAAATCAAATTAGGGTTCATCCAATTGCTAGTTTTGTGGATTTGATTCTTGTTCGGCTAGAATCAAGAAAGGTACGCATACTTTATTCTTTAGTTAATTAATTATTCATTATATGTTCCTTTACGCTTCCGCACTTACTTTGATGTTTATTGTTTATATTTATGATTAGTCATGTTATATAATTCCAACAGTGGCATCACGAGTCATTGGTTTTAATGAGTAATTAATTACTAAACACGTAAAAAACGGATATTGTATTGTGTTTGATATGATTTATTCTAGGGTTTTGGTTATGATTATATACACCCTAATTTTAGGGTTAAGGATTTTGCCCTAATTTGTTTTTTAAAAATCTATTATGGATCAAAAAAATTTTTTATGGGTGGAAACCCTAAAATTTTTTAGTCGATTTCCTAAATTTTTTTTTAGGGTTTATATTAATTGTTATGTTATCAATATTGAAACCTAGATTTAATATATTTGTTACGTGATAAATTCATGAATAAAGTGTTATGTGACATGGAATTGTATGCGATCTTGTGACTTAATTGAATAATTGTTATGTTATATCCATGATGATACATGCATGTTTGTCATGGATAGTTGCTTGTATTATTATTTAATTGTTAAGATTGGATTAATTGTTAAGTTTTATACACATGTATATTTATGATAAATCTTGAATTGGGGATGACTCCAATTATATACATTAATGAATCAATTATGTGCAATTTGGTATATCATTAATTATGGGTTTACGCAATCGATTCATCGATGTATGTGGCTCACTTTCTATTGTTGGAGTGAAAACCCTAAATTAATATATACATTAATTTAACCTAGATATTGATTATTAATAGGGTTTTATCGAATAAGTTGCATGTGGCTACTTGTTTACACGTATAAATTGTTTATTATGTGCGCATTATTTTTTAGTAGTTTATTTTTTATTGGTATTACTTGTTTGTTTATTATGTGCGACAGTTTTAAGCAAAGGGTAATTTTGAATAGAAAAATAATACGGACTAAACAATGGCGAAATTTGATTTGTTTTGGAAGAGTTAAGTTTTCAATAGTTTAATTGATTGGTGACTTTGGTACAATGACTGAACGGCTCACCCATTCGAATGAACTATAAAGGGGTTATTTAAGAAGTGCGCACAGTCACACTGAATGGATGTCTAAGGTTATGCTTTTGCGCTTACCTGGTCCTCTGCCCTCTGTAAGTTCGAATGGAGCTACTTAGTAAGCCATAAAATGTACAAGCTCATCTTAAGGGCGAATTAGTTTTAATTCCATGCGCCACTTCGGTGGTAATTATCCGAAACACTAAGTGTTTACACTTATGCAAAAGTACGGTATAATGGATGATAATTAACACTAAATTCCTTGATTGGTGAACCCAATACCTCAATCAAAACTTTGATAATTTGATCTTTATGAATTGGTAATAAAAAGTTTTTTTATTAAAATTATGCTACAAGATGAATGCATGACATCTTTGTACATATTTGATTTGACCACATAAAATCAAAACTAGTACCCTTTTAAATTAAGAATATGCCATCTAATTAAAAGGAACACTTGAAGTTGCAATTTACGTCATGACAGTACTTGGCGAGATTGTAATGGAGAGGCAAATCTCTATGTAAAGTCAGACCTTACATGGACATATTTGCAGTTCTTTAAGTTAGACACTTAAATTGAGTAGGAAGTGAGACCTGGACTCAATGGCATAAGATGGGATGAAACATGTTTATATTTGCAATAGCGTTGGAAAATATAAATCCCATAATGATCTAGGAGTTGGAAATTGTTTGCCAATTATTGTTCGACAGATTACCCTATTATGTGCTTTCGTTACTAGCAGATCAACTGATGTAATGGAACTACGATAATTTGGATCCTAGTTTTTCGAGAAAATTCTATGGTTATATGAATATTACCTTGGGTATTTTATTTTCTTGAAAAGTTTAATTATCGAAAATACTAAAATTGAATTTTGCTAATTCTTTAAATGTATTAATGCAACATTAAACCGTAAAAGTAGGTTATTCCTGTATTGGTAAATTGATCTACACCTGTAAGGGTTTTTAGTAGAGTCAACCTTACTAAAAGAATAAACCTAGTCCTCTTTTCATAAGAAAGAGTGAGATTCAATCCTATTCCTTTTCATGAATGAAGAAAGGTATGATAGGACAATTAGAATTGTCTAAATTCTAAATACATAACTCGTAAGCAAATTTTAATAGTTAAGAAAATTGCATATTTCTGAGTTATTAAATTAGAAGTTAGACTAATTACTGTATAATTGGTAAAGACAAATTAGCATATTTTATCTAGTTGTTTTGTTTTGACCATTTAAAAGTACTACTTACAATTGTTGGAATAGTAGAACTATTAAGAAAGAAATTGCATGCCCAATTTTTCAAGTTAATAGCATTGATGGATAGTTCATCATCTACATAGTAGAATACACTCTTTAAGTACATAAGTAATTGTTATGTATGGACTTTTTCAAAGGTGTAGGGAAGTAAATAGAACACTATTTTCTTTTACTGGTTAATGAAACACTTACAATGTTGTCAAATCCAGTGGGAGTGTTGTGTTCTTATTACTGAATAAGGAATTAATGTAATGATCTCTTATTCAGTGGGAGTTACAAGCTTTGTCATCTTGGTAGTAACTCAGATTATCTCTAGAATGTCTTACGATGATTACTTTCCACTTGTAGACACTTATGTTTTCAAGGATAGTCATGTACGTTTCCTTATTAGACAATGAAGTGGTTCTACATCTACTAGTTATGCTAATATCAATGACACAATCATATTAGTCACATAATCAAACATATGTCGTGTTGTTTATCTGCTACATGATGTTGTTCCATGCACAAGTGGGAGAAATCTATATTGTGTGCAAGGTACAACATATAAGTATATGATTTAACGGATTCTCTTGACTGCAAGGTAAGAGACTAACGTTCTAATATAACTTGTACATATCTAATTCAAGAAACACTTGGTGTTACAATTTACGTCATGTGAGAACTTGGCGAGATTGCAACAACAAAGTAAATCTCTATGTAAAGTGAGATCTTGCATGGACATATTTACAGTTTCTAAATTAGACAAGTATTTAGAACATGTGTCAAAATGATATATAAGACTACTTCAAATTAGATTTTTATGTATTATTAGAATGACATAAATGAAGTAATCTAATACTACTTTAATTTGTATATTTATGAATTTTTGGAATGACATAAATAAATGAATAAATAATGTAGTCCTACATTATTGTGAAGTAATTAAATTAACTTGAAATTACTATTGAAACCAAGAGTTGTGTTCATAATTACTTTAGTTAAACATGTTTATGATTCATTGTAAAGACATAAACATAAAGTCTTTAAGACTTATAATAAAGTAAGACGTTAACTTGTTATGTTTTTTAATTAAGACATATACAAGAAGTCATTGAGTTGATCAATGATTTATAACGTATAATGGGATTATAACAGTTTATGTTTCTTGTTGAAACATGGATATGAAGTGACTTGGTTAAAAGTACTTGTGTTATAAAGCATGTAATTGGCTTGAAAAGTCTATTATACCATTAAGTTGACTTAGTTGGTAAATAGGAAATTCAAAATGAATATGTTTATCTTATATATTGTTAGATTGTCTTACAATATTAAAATTCTAATGAATACCACAAGTTGATGGTATGTTCAGTTAGGAGAATCAAACTCTATTTGATTTGTTTGATTCATGATAACCATAACTTCTTTCTTAAAAAGTAACAAGGTTAGAATATTGAGTATGGATTGAATATACTCAATATGACTCCAACCTAGAAGATTAATAAAACATGATTTCATTATGGAATGTGATGAATCACATTAAGTTTTAAAGTTGAAGATTCTGAATTTGTTAAACTACTTATGAATAGGTTATTAACAAACTAATGTCAAGAATTATCAATGTGTATTTGTAATGTCCCAAATAGAGAACAATGTAGTTTTGCTCTAATTGCTAAGTATATATAGATAGTCTATATATTACAAAAGGCAAGTGGGAGTTTTTTATATTGAAAGATAAAATTACAAGATACATAATCTTCTAAAACACACTAGTAAATATCATGATGAGGTTAGACATGTAAATGATAGACCTCAAGATGATGGAATTTTCATTCATAGATCTGCAAGGATATCTCAGATATTTGACTTATATGCTGAGAAATATGAGTTACAGGATTATAGTAAACCTGATAATCATTATGATGGATTACCAAATATTGAATTGGGAAAATTACTCATACTATGAATGTTAAAGATGCTGTCCATAAAGATAATCAATTTTGGAAATTTGGTTTATCTTAATAGTTAGACTAGAGAATGGAAATGAGTTTCTTCAAAGAGATGAAAAACCCTAGTGGTTTGAATTTCTATGTAGAAATCATATGGACAATATTGTACACATATTTAATGCATGTTTCATGACAAGATTATTAATCACACTTAAGCAATTAATTATGATTGAATATTCTTTCCTAAGACACATTAAATATATAAAGATGATAATTGTCATACTTGTTTTCATTAATATGAAATATGACAATGGAATATCAAAACTCTTTCTTGAGAAATTACTTGAGCGAGGACGGTAAGTAATTGAAAGGTTTTTTGAATTCATATAATCTTTGGAAGTGGACGAAGTGCAATAATTCATGAATGGATAAATGCATGCATCTATGAAATTATTCTTATATTTAATTATTAAATCTTAGTTTTGATTTATAATTGAAATAAGATAAATTTTAAGTATTCCTGAAAGCTAGTGGGAGTATTATGTTAAGTTTCTTAAATCTTATATGTTGTATAACATATAGTAAGTAACATTCCTTGTAAGCTAAATGTTAAGTCTTAGTTTGGAATAATACTTCACTTGTAAGATTTAAGAATTAAAACATACAACCTTGGAATATATGTTTATTATTAATAAACATGTGCAGTAAAATAAATGATTCTAATAAAACATGATATATCATTTGGGAAATGGATAAATATCTTTTGACAAGATAGAACGTGAATGAAGTCTAAGTTTGACCTGTAGATTCATCATGTACATCATGTAGTGTATTCAAATTGTTGTATCATTCTTAAATGATAGATGATTTGACAACGTTGATATCTAACTAAAAGTTATTAGATAACTTGTGTAATGAATATTCTAAAAAGAATTACATCCTCAACCTGGAATTGCTCCTAGATTCTATGGATGAACAATATGTCAAATGTTGTGCAAATTGTCATCAGCTTTAAACTTGAAAGTTAGGAAAGCATCAAACATTACACAATAAGATATTAAAGTTTACGAAGTTTTAATGAGCATATTGTTGTTTGTATACAATGATGCTGGTTTAATTGAGATGACACTCAATACTAGTTATGGTAGGATTTCATCCTTGTTAATGGCCATGTGAACTAGTTGTGCTACTAAAGCACAGTTGCATTATACATTAAAAGAATAAGAATACTTTAAACTTTAAAATTGTTTGAAAGTTTAAATTGTCATAAATTGGTGATAGAAGATGTCACACACTTTATGAATTATTATGTGGATTGTTGAATGCACACATACAAGGACTTCACTAAACTGAATTCTTGAAATAAGTATTCTCAAAATTATGATAGATCAAGTTGGTTGATTTATGCCTTGTCAACAAGTATGATTGTCATTACTTGAGGCATAATTCATCAACTGGAATTTTCATGCATTGATCTATTTGGTATTTGGATAAGGGATGTTAAACAATTGTTATAATATAAATCAAATACTTGGTATGTTTGATTTTATAATATATTGTATCCTATATTTGCATGTTTAATCCGTGAATAAATTTATTTATTCTAAATCGTCCATTGTCGATTAATGATATGGGAGTATCATTAAACTAAGACAAATCTGAGAGATGTGGTAGAATATACTTGAAAGTATATTGATGAGAATGCATACCATTTTCAGATGATATTCAATGAATTGAATATAGGACTTATCCCAACTACATAATTACTTTATGGATATTGTTGTTAAGTAAATTATGAATAGTTATCCTCAGACTTGAGATACCAGATAAGTGTCATGAATGTAGTGCACTTCTGTGGAACAACTTAACGCTATACGTAACTGGTAGTTATAAGGGTTGTTTCCTGAAGTGTTGAAAAGTTTGTGGGTTATTCTCGTAGTCAAGATAGAATTTGTTCCTTCAAATTTATTTTGGAGTTTAATACTGCTGGGCCCCTCGTAGGGTTGACAAGATGTTTGCATGGCCATGCCCAAAGTTCTTCCCTGAATATGTTCAGAAGATTTGGTAATCTTGCTCAATCACTAATAACGAGAAACAGAATGGTTGAATAAAGAATGACTTAATTCCATATCTTTATTTAACATGGTATTAGAAACAAAAGGATAATAATAATGAGAAATCATTAAAAGGTTTTCCAGGAGCCTTGCTCGAGTTGTACTAGAGGCATCGAAGTGTTGCTAGACGCTAACCGAATGTGATCACTCTATTAAGATATGTCCAAGTGGGAGCTGTTAGTTTTATGGACAATAAATTAATAGATGTGAGTTAGGATCGAACTCGAGACTATGGGATTGCACACTTTACGTATGAGAATTTAAAGTTAATAATTAAATATAAACGTTATATTTATTTATTTATTAAACGAAATAACTAACGAACGTTAAGTAATTAATGTAATGGACTAATGGGCGTTAAAGGTATTTGGAAAAGGACTAGATTGCAAAGTTTGGAAGATTCCGGAACCCCTTGTGGAGGTTATGAACCGATCGGCCTAAGGGGATAAGGAAACAAGCCAAACTTGTTCACCAAGTTAGTTGGGTATATATATACAAGGCTTAGGGTCTTGATTTTGCATCTCTTGTATTCATTAAGCTAAACCTAAAACTTTGTTTGTGTGTTTTCTTAATACAAACCGATCGTACATCCCTTTAGGGTGTCGATCTTCAAACCTTTTCCACACCAACTTATTTGGTTTAATAAAAACTAGCGGTACTTTAATTCGGTTTAGTACGTGTGTACAAGAACTTAGTAATAACATACTTTTGTTATTGTCTTGGATTGAATTACAAAACGGTAAGGGGTAATTCACATAATCCTAACTAAATCAAATTAGGGTTCATCCAATTGCTAGTTTTGTGGATTTGATTCTTGTTCGGCTAGAATCAAGAAAGGTACGCATACTTTATTCTTTAGTTAATTAATTATTCATTATATGTTCCTTTACGCTTCCGCACTTACTTTGATGTTTATTGTTTATATTTATGATTAGTCATGTTATATAATTCCAACAGTTGTTTGAACTGTTTGACGTTTTGATGAAGCACACCAAAAAGAGTTGTGATTAGTCACAACACCATTTCTTTGAGATGAATCATGTATGAAGTGTCAACCGTTACCCCACTTGCACATTCCTATACGACTAAAGTGAATATAAACATTTATCAAAGTGGGTAAACGAGAATCACGAGGTCTAGAGTCTCTATTAGGATGCGTAGTTGTTTCGGCTAACAGTACGGTAAGAGACGAGGAGGTTGTCAAGGACAAAGTTGGACTCGCCTTATGTCTGAGACGAAGATCCTTGGTTAAAATTATTGATCTAACGGTGTCAAGGTCAGGGAAAGGATCGCGATGGGAAATGATGCTCGTCACGTGAGTAAAACAATCACTTAAACCGTTAATGGTATAAGTGACAAGATCCTCATCGTTTATAGGTAAACCGAGGTCACATAGCAAGGTAGCAATGGACTCTATTTTGGCAAAATATGCATCGACAGTCATGTCACCCATTTCTAAAACCTGTAACTCGCCTCGTAAAGCAATGGTTTTAGTCCTCTTATTGTCTAAGAAAACTTTTTCAAGGAAACTTCATGCGCTAAGGCGATATTAGGTCTAGCCTTAACAAGACGCTTAATAAGAACATCGTTACATGCAAGAAAGATCCAAGACTTAATGAGGGAGTCTATCTTTAATCATTCGGCAGTGGGAGGAGTGATGCCTTCAACACTTGATGATGTCTCTTTCACTTTGATGTGGTCCAAGACTTCGGACCCTTCACAATGGTTCTAGACAAAGAAACACCACAAAGAGTAGTTATAATTTTCAACTTCTAGTTTAACCGAGGCGAGGGTGGTAATGTAAGGGAGGGGTAACATTCTATCGGGTTGGGACTTGGGAGATGGTGGTGCGAAGAGGTGTGTATATATTAACCATAATGAGATGCTGTAAATGAAGGAGATGAAGCTATAATTTGGATTGAATATGGAGTGTGATGTTTTGTATTAAAGTAGGTATATTATTATGGACAGGTAATCGATACGTGATATGTGATGGGGAAAAGGAGAACAACGGCTTGAAAAAATGGAGACTGGATATTAGGGTTTAGGAGATGTTTTACGAGAAAGATTGTGGTTGTGATACCATGATAATGTATGTGAATTGAATGACCATAATAGGGATTACAATAAGTATATAAATACATGGATGTTGATAAGAATTTAAAATGTACGCTTTTAGGGGGTCATTTAAACTAATGTATTTATGATCAAACATTGCCTAAATTCATTCATTTTCATTTTTTAGGTAATTTGGAAGCTAAAGCTGGAAATCATGCATATTTGTAAAAAAAAATGATGAAATGTGAAGAAAACGATCAAGTCATGAAAAGTCTAGAAAAGAGTACCAAACGGTGTCAAAACCCATAAGGTGACGCCGTCACTTGCAAACGAAGATACCAAAACAACCTAGATTTAACTAGAGACGGCTCAGTGAAAAAATGAAAAAGTAACAAGTGACGCCGTCACTTGTTAAGAGAGCTGGAATTTTCTGTGAAAATTATAATGTGATGGCCTTGAAAAATCAAAGAGAGACGGCATCAGAGAATTCTGGTTGGCTTCTGAAGTTACAAAGTGAACCCGTCACAAGGGTGACTTTGAAGAGACAAAACCCTAATGGTGGCTACTTGACAGTGTCATAGCTATAATGTGACATCGTCGCAACTGTAAATCTATATACAGCTTTAGAATTTTCCACATTAAGTTTGCACACTTGAAGAGTAACTTTGGTGTACGACTTTTGTCCGATTTTTACGGTGTTTTTAGGGTTTTAACACCCTCTATCAATAAGAGATAAGTGTCTTAATCTCTTCTATAACTATGTTTAATTCATGCTTGATTATGATTACTTGTTTCTTTGTCTTTAACATGTCTAGCTAATTTAACATGTTGTTTGCTTAGATGTAATGAAACCTAGTAGTTAACTATTGATTGTCGTCTCTTGTTTAAATGGTTGTTATACGTTAGGTTAGTAAAACTTGCTTCTTCCTTTAGTGTTGTGATCTTAAATGTCCTAAACAATGTATTCATGTCCTAGAGTGCACTTGTATACTTTCGTTGTGTTTAGTGCGTGAATTATGATTGTTGATAATAGGAGATTTGGGGGAGATAACTTAGGTTACTTGGCTATCCCGGTTTCTTAGAGGAGATCAATACATTCATAGAGTTAGGGCATTTGGCACCTCCCTACTAATAATAGAATAAAGCGCGCCAATTAAACAAGGATGTGACAATTCGACTAATCAATAGGAGATAACTAGGGAGTAATGAAATCTAAGTAAATACGCTTTTATCTATCATAATAATCCCCTTTTATTTATTTGCAATTTAGTTTTAATCACTAGTTTAATTAGTTTAATTAGTTTAATTAGTAGTTTAATTCGTTCATAATCAAACCCCTAATTCAAATACCAAAATTTTACTTCGCTTTTAAAAAATATAAAAAGATGAAAATAATCATCCTCACCTAAAACCTATTCGTCATACATCTCGACCTTCCCAACACTATTCCCCTAGAGAAGATCAATCTCCCGAGTCTTACCTATACTACACTACAACGGTTAGGTACACTGCCTAGGAGGATTGTAAAACTTCTTTCGGAGGTTACATCAACCGCATCAAGTTTTTGGCGCCGTTGTCGTGGAATAGTTTAGGTTCGTTTTTTTATCTCACTTAGGTCTAATCACTGGATTCCTATCGAGTGAGATTTTTGTTATTCTTCTGTATCTTTCTCTTAGTCTGTCTTTTCTTCGTGTGTTTGTTCGAAGAAACTTTACACTACCAGTTTCAGCCCCCGCTATAGAGGACGCGAATCCACTCAACCTTTTACCCGACCATCACTTTGTTAATGATTTTAGTGATGAATCCAACCATGATACTGACCATGAGAAGGGCCTTTTTTATTTTTCGGATTCCGATGAGGATTTTGTTGATGGTGAAGTTATTGATGAGTGATGCAGGTTTTACTGACCATGTTTTAATATTTATATAGTCTCGTTATACCT
Source organism: Chrysanthemum seticuspe (assembly GCA_019973895.1). NCBI lineage: Eukaryota > Viridiplantae > Streptophyta > Magnoliopsida > Asterales > Asteraceae > Chrysanthemum > Chrysanthemum seticuspe. Next base: position 39,054,129 of record BPTQ01000009.1, read on the forward strand.
ATGGTCTATCCTAATGCACTAACAGTCAGTGTACCCGGCCTTGTGTAGTGTAGTATTCGGTAAAACCGAGGTCGTCCCAAGAGCTACGTGTGTTGGATTATTACTAAGTCTAGGTGTCATAGATTTTAATATGATTTTGATAAGGAATTAATTAATTAACTACTAAAGCAGATAAAAGGCAAAGGTTTAATCAATAGAGGAGAGTGGTGCTAACCTAGTTATTCCTCCTAGCTATTAATGTCTACGTCTACTTACTTCCAATTACTTCAGGTGGGGTCAAATTCGAGAGGAAAGCATTTGGTCAATTCGCCCTAACCTATCAGCAAAGATGCCACCACTGGAGAAGTCAGGTGTCCCTTCATAAGTCCAGTTGCTCCTGGTCCCCTAAGCCAAGTCATTAAGTACCGCTGCATGCTAGATTTATAATAGTGAGTGCCCGGGCGTTAGCAACTTAAATACTCACCCCTTAATTCTTAAGTTCATCCAAACGGTAGGTGATCAGTTGGTCAAATCGCACAAGTAGAAAGGGTCTTCAGTTGGTCATATCTTACCCTTCCCGTCTCATTCTACTCACTTAGGGCCAGTTGGTCATATCTCCTAAGCAACTAGCCTCTATCGCCATTCAAAACTACCGAAACAAGGGTAGCTACCAATAAACTATGCATGCATACACTTAGAAATAATTATACTGAAGTAATGTAAACGCAAACAAAACAATTAAGGAATCATAACTAGGCCAGCACCAAGAGGTTCTTAGCCGCTCATATTAACCATACAAATCAATTCAATATTCAAAGTTACGAAATACATGAATCGAAAGTAAAGAAAAGATAAAAATGCTAATGCTTATCGTAGGGGAGTGATTTCTCCCTTGGAGACAACTCCGTATGCTCCTCTAGACCTGCCTTTGGCTTCTTCCCGCGTTCTTTGGTTGTGGTGTGTGGAATGGGGTACTCTGAAATGTTGAAAATCGTGGGGTATTATAGGCCAGATCTGGGTTACGGCGTAACTAATATAATAGTTACGCCGTAATCTTCAATTTCTTTGTAATTTGCACTAGATTTGATGGTTACGGCGTAACCATATAAGTGGTTATGCCGTATCTTCAATATTACTTGGTTACGCCGTAGTTGATGAAATATTTACGACGTAGTTATCAGCGGCGTGGAACCTCATTTGACCTAATAAGTTACGTCGTAGTCTTTGGGGGAGTTACGCCGTAATCTTCCTGTGGAAAACTAGAAGAGTAGGTTGAATAGTTTTGCCGATTTTAAGTTGATTTCAAAAAACTTTAGATTCGATATTACGTGAAATCGTATGGATGTTGAGAACGTATAAATCTAGTGATAATGCAAGCAAATAAGTAAAGTTAAGAGATAGAAATGACACAACCGATTTATAGTGGTTCGGCTACAAGGACACCTTCCTTGCCCTACTCCACTCCTCGAGTCACCTACTCGAGAGTTCAAGCACTATGTCAACAAACTCCTTCACTTGGCGGAGAAGCCTTCACAACGTTGCTTACACCTTTTTTCGGTACAAAGCTAAATACCGAGTCCGTAACACGGTGGACCAAACCAACATGACTATTACACAACAAATATGTGAAATATCAAGTACAAGATCTTTCCTACAGAAATCTTGCGAAGGAACAAATCAATCAAGGACCCGTTGCTTGGATGACTTGTAGAATGCTCGTGATCTCGCCTTAGAGAAGGACCTATATGAGAATCACAATAGAAAGAAAGAAGAACAACTCTCTAGATCAAGTGATCTATATGTTAGAAGAGAATGATAGTGTTTGAGAGATTTATTAAGAAGAGGGGTAAGTTAGAATGGATAAATGGCTCTCTATTTATTGGCAATTTTCTCCTCTGTTCCACAGATCCCACGGATCCCTCCCACAAGGGATCCGTCTAGTGTAATCCTAGGGATCCGTGGGACGCTCCTCTTTGCCCATGGATTTTTTGGTTATGGGTCATGGGTTATGGGTTAGTCCATGGTTTTTCCTTAGATTCAATGTATCTAAATATACATTGTATCTAGCCAACTTAGGTATGGGTTATGATCCATGGGTTATGGTCCATGGGTTGTGGTTTTTACCCATCCTAATAAACTATTACAACAAATGATTAATTACAACATTTTTGTATTTAAATGGCTATATGTAAATGCTTTTCAAAAATAACATGTATCCTTATAATTTTACTTATGATAACATTATCTTTTGTTATCAACAAAACACAAAGAGATCGCAAAATATTAATAAATGTTTTTACGATTTATTTGTATTAACAATCTCCCCCTTTTGTTGATGACAAAACATAATGTTATGATGAGTAAAACTTAAGATTAGATAAATGTTTTGAAAGGCCCTAAGTTTTACTTCTTCTCCCTCTTTTTGTCGAAACAAAAAGTTAATCCATCGAAGAAATAAAATGTGGAATAATGGTCCACGCATCTCTTACTCCCCCTTGACGGTAGCTCCCCCTTGTTTGGGGCGTCAAGTGAAGAAAAAATAAAAAAAAAATCCTATAAAGAGAAAGTTTAGTAACATGCTTATGTAATCTTGTGATTGACGAGAATCAAGATTGGGATCCAAGGTATGTAAACAAAGCCTTGTAATAAAACAACAAAGTATAGTGGTATTTATGCCACATACAAGCATGTAAAAATAAGAACAAGACTTGTTCTTGAAAATGACTAGAAAGAAAAATACTAATAGTAGAAAATTATGAGGATTCCTTCCATGTTTGCATAAGGTTTATGGATGGATGTTTTGATGAGTGATAGTATTGGGGCGGTCAAGAATGTGGTTTAGGATGAATCGCATTTCCTCCCTAACTTCTATTGCAATATCCCTAGTGGATTGGCAATGTTCACAATGTAAGTGATGTGGGTAATGAGTGCGGAAGTTTTCCGGGTTGTGTTGATTTGAGTTATGCGGAAGATGTGGTGGAAAAATAGGAAAATATGGATCAACATCCGGAATATTTGGAAGTGGTGGTGGAAAAGAACCTAGGTGTTCTTGAAATTTAATGGGAGCTAATGATGGTGAAGTTTCAAGATCTTAAAAGATAGTATTTGGAGATGTGGGAGGTGTTAAAAGGACTAGTTCTTTTTGTTTTGGTTGTTTAGATCGTGTTGGGGTCTTAAGGAGTTCCAAAATAGATATCCTAGGTGGTGAGTTGATGGGTGATGATGGTGTTGTACTCATTGGTGATGAGGGAGGTGCTATGATGTAAGCATTTTGTGGTGAGTTTGAGGATGGGCCATTTGAAGGTGGCTTTGCTAAGCAACAAGATCGGATGCTAATCCGTGCGGATATCTTGGATTTTGAGTTTGGTATTTTGGAAGGTGGTAAGACAAAGGTTTGGACATCTTGAGATGAGTTGTTTGCACTAGATGATTCATCAAAAGTGATTGATCTTTTGGAAGACATGGTTGTGTGTGTGTGAGGATGATATGAGTAGCAAACAATTATGGGAATCCTTCTTATAAAAAAAATGTTGCATTGCAATGAATACTTGACCTAAAATATGGATTAAAATCTAATAATTAGATTTTAATTTAAGCCATGTGATCAAGAGAAAACGAGCATTAAATTCCATACTCCAAAAAAAAGAGAAAAATAGAAGTTCATCAAGCTTCTGTCTCACGGATCCCACGGATCCTTCCCTTGAGGGATCCGTCCAGCATTAAAGCTGGGATTCGTGGGTCTCGTGATCCAGGCAACACAAAAAATCTTCCTTTTAATAGTTCTTTTTGGATATCGGTATAACTGTGTTCTGCAGGATCCTCCTTGACTCATTGGTTCCCTTTCGTTGTGACTTTGTTATCAGTTTCCTCATTTCATTTCGCATTTATGATTTTATTTAGCTTTCGTATTGTTATTTATGTTCACTGGGCTTTTTAAGCTCAGCCGCATTTCTTTTCCTGCGGCAGGTTTTAGGTTTGAATATGGGCTTTGGCGGGCTGAGTGTTGGATTATCTGAGTGGACCAACCCTAGTCACCTTATTATTTGGACTTATTTGTCGGGCTATCGTTTGAGATTTCATTTTATTTTAGACATTTTGTATTTTGTAATTTTTCCTTGTAAGTCGCTTGTAAAATTTTAATTGTATGTTCTGATATGACACCAGAATGTGACACTTCTACCATCGTCGGGTTGGGGTGTTACAATTATGGTATCAGAGCAAAGGTTTCGTCTTGTTGACCTTAGGATTGACCTGTGAGGACTTGGGTAGACACTAGGCTTCCGTCTGTTCTGATTTTCTCCGATTCGTTTGATTGTCGTTCAGATTTGAAATTGATATTCGTTTGTCTCCACTGATTTGGCCTTCTTCTTTTCGCATCGAACTTTTTTATTTTGTCTTCGTACATCCTTTTGTCGATCGTTAGGTGGAGACTACTCGTGGAGTCGAAGAGGATGGTTCCAACCCTGCGTTGCTACAACAATCCCTGAGCTGGAGAGGTTCGTGAAGTTTTATCGTTTAGCATTTTGGTAATATCTCAGCTTTTCTTTTGTAATGAGTCTTGAGGAACCGTGTCGAGCTAGTTGGTGGTCTTCCTTCATTGTGATATGGTAAGTTGTTTGATATAGTTTATGTTGTGCATATGAATCTAGTCTGCTATGGTATGTTACTTGATATCGGTATGTGATATGTTTTGTGTGATATTGGTTATGTGGTTTGTCATGACCGGGGACAGAATATGATGACAATAAGAACTTGTTATGTGATGCAAGTATTATGACGCCTGATCAACGTGATAATACCGAGATCATATAATTTGAACTTATTGAAACCATACGACATCTTGGGAAATGCCTGGGGTTGGTACGTGAATGGAATATGACTTGTATCCGTTATTTGGCACTCCTCATGTTCATTTGAAATTATGTACCTATTTGTGAGATTTTCGTCGATATCTGTTACGTATAAGTTTTGTACACTTTGGAACCGAAACCGTTATAATTTGTGTGACGTCTTCCTTAAACTAGTATGTCTCTATATACCTCTGCGACTTCAATTTTCGAGGGCGAAAATTTTTCTTTTAGAGAGGAAGAGTTGTAAAACCCTAAAAATCATAAATACGTGAAAAGACTATTTTGCCCCTCTATTTGATATCTATAAAATACGTAAAACTATGTCAAGCTCATTAAATGTTTAACCTAACTTACGTATAATCATCGAACTTTGATCCACATTATCCTCATTGTAATGAAATTGGACTTAGCATATGATTCGAGGCTTAACAAAAGTAAAAACTACAATCACCGATTAAATAACGTGTACAAAAATCGACCTACGCCTAAGTCAATTTCACCTCACGTTTTTATGCATTGCATGGGCCGAAACTAGCATCATATTGCACTTAAAATTCTAAGGCCCATTGCTTGAATTTGGAAAGTATTTTTCTGTTGTGATTCCCTTTTACTCGGCCAAAAAAAAATAATGCCACTTAACTCCCCATTTAATTCTCATAGCAACTTACCATTTACACAACTTAAAACACATTCTAAACCCTAATCACAAAAGTGACAGCTGGACTTTTTTTTCCTCCTTTCCATTCGATACCAAAGCCAAACAAAGAACCCAAGAGGGTACGAAGGTGGTAGCATCGCGTTGGATAGGTGTGATCTTTTGTGTGGTGTTCCAAGCTTTGTCTGGGTCATCAAAGTCGTATCTGTGTGGGTATTGTACAATAGATTCCATCTACTGTTATAGTCGAGGTACTTTTATAATCTAAATCATGTTTTGTAGCCTGGTCATAAACTATTTTCATCTCGTTGATAATAGCCTATGCTATCATTCAAATATGCATATATATAAAATATGGAACGTCAAATACTATAAAGAATTCTTGTTAACAAATGATGTCGTGTATGGTGTTCCGTTCTTTTTTTGACCCTTCCTGGTTCAGCTTAAGATATAAATTGTTATCCTCTTGGTCATACTTAAAGTACTCACACAATTAATGTTATATGGAAATCCTGTTAAATTCATAAAGTTAGAAAGAACTTGTTGAAAATTTGATAAAGTACGATCATGCGTATCCGTTATTGTCAAGTCATTAGAATGCGTTACTGGTTGAATCGGGATTAAGGATTGATGTATGCATAATCGTTAGTGCATGCATGGTCTAGTGATTACATGTTCTCTTTTTTACAAACTGTTGTAGTTTTTTTTTTAAAAAAACAAAGAAAATGGGCATGGTCTTGAGGGTAACTTTAATAGCGATCGCGGGATTTATGTGTGAGCTTTTTTGTGTTTTGAAAGCGTGTCGGGATAGATAAGTCGGGGGGTCAATCATAATACGTGTTTACTTGGTCGTAAGTGTTAGCCGTTTGAACCGCGAGCGAGGGTAAAGTTGGCATATCAAACAAGAATTGAAATGAGAGAAAAAAACATAAATATTGTACGTATGAAAAGAAAGGTTGCATGTTTTAATATTTAGATATTTTCACTTTTAACCCTCATCTTTAGGAATATGTCACATGCAAACCTTGGAATTATAAACTGACATATTAAAACCTTAAACTATCATAATGATAATATTATGTCTTTAAATTTAATTACTTGTCGCAATAAACCCTGAATTTTGATAAGTTACACTTTAAACCCAAAGTTTAGATTATTTACATTTTAAACCCTGAACCATGATACTTAATTTTAATTGACTATAATTTATTTAATTAGCATTGGTAAAACTAGACTTACTAATTTGGTAACCTTTCTAACTTGGAAAATTTCTAAATTGGAAAAGTACTTAACTCAGTAAAGTTAGTAATTGTAAATTTACTAATTCGGTATACTTAATTACTAAATTTGGAAAGTTACCTAAAATGAAAAGTTACTAAAAGTGGAAACCTTCTAAAAATGGAAAGCCGTCTAAAAAGGGAAATCTGATCTTAATAAGCGTTATCTAATTCATAGGTTCTGGACGGTGGGATTGATTCATCGTGTGACCTTACTTTCCTATTTTGCTTGCTTCGATTGAGGTACAGATATTCTATCCCTTTTCAGTAGGGGTTTCGCAGGACTTTTTGATTCCTTGAATTTGTTCGCTTATGATATTTCATTGCTATGATTCCTTTGCCATTGACCCTCTGATATTGAACCTTTGATATCGATCCCTTTGCTATTGACCCTTTGCTATTGACCATTGCTATTAAACCATTGCTATTGAACCCTTGCTTTGCTACTGACCATTCTGTTATTGAACCATTGTTGCTAAACTTCCGTTATTGAACCATTTACTATTGAACTGTTTCTATTGACATGTGCTATTGAATCTGTGCTATTGAACCTTTGATATTGAAACATTGATATTGGACCGTGATATTGAACTACTGCTATGAACCTCTAAATTGTGAACTATTGATATTACACCTTTGCTTATGAAGACTTATATATTGCTACACTTTGAACTTTTGTCTGACCCTTCATATTGATACCCGAGCCAAATATTGTTAACCTAGCCATGAAGGTAACATGGCCATGTCATTGATGCACCAATGGCATGACTCTAGCGTGGTTGAGTGATGCTCCACACCGTCCCCATTATTGTATTGATTATTGTACGCTTCAGATATATTGTATTGGCCACTATTGTATTGCAGGGGGCGTATGGATGCATCCTAGATTTATATTGTATTGGATTGATATTGATATTGTATTGGTGAAGTGGTGCGTGTGTGCAATACACCCCCTCACAGTCTGGGAGCTAGCTACTCGATTGGTTACTGAGGTCTCCCCTCCTATTGATCTGGTATTCTGAGGTCACCCCTCCGAATACAATGGCTACTATCTGATATTGGGCTGCTAATGCCACTATTGATTGTATTGTATTGTATTGTTGGCTCGGGATAGATTTCTGACAACCCTTACACTATTGATATACCTATATTGTACCTTCTGTATACCCCAACGCACCATATTCTGTATTGATTGTCCATTAGTCAGTACCCTTATGTGACTCACTCTACTACCATGTTATATATACTCCATTTCATTGATCTGTCATACTCTAGTTCCGTTACTTCAGACCATCGTTCCATTCATGTACTGGGTTATTATATGCTTATTGAATTTGATTATGCTATTCATGTTTTATGTGACTACTGATTATCCTGCTATGATGTGATTAATATGCGGTTATCTGAGTTACCTGTTTCCATCTGATGATATGTGATCTCATTGTTATGTGACCCTCCGAATTGTCTGGTGACCATGCTAATGTGTAATCGATAGTTTTGTCTATTTATTATGTGTACTTCGTTCAGTTAATCTCGTGGACTATGACTATTCCTTTGTGTCCTTATCTGCTTATTGTTGACCTGCCATGTTTACATTTCTGTCTATGCTACTGTTTGATTGGGTAAATGGTTCAACTTGTGACGTTTGGCTTGTTAATTTGTTTAGTTGTCCTGCTATGTCTTTAATTCATTTAATTATATCGTTTATACTGGATTCCTACTTATTACGTGTGACTACCATGTGTTGACTGCTGTTAGTACTTCCGTTGGTCATGATACTGGTTGTGTTTTCAACTAAGGGCTTTTGACCTGTGTGATTGCCATGCTCACTTACTAATTAATTGCTTTCGCTTGCCTTTAGATTTCCTTTTGACTTGTATGTCTTCTGATTTTCGGAATTGATTGTATGCCATATATATGTTGTGTGGATACGACGTCAGCTATGCTTGCTTATGTTTCAGTACTTGTATGCCTGGTTTGTATGTGCTTGTATATATGTCATCGATGCTTTGCTTTGCTTCGTTCTCCTTTTAATAGTTCTTTTTGGATATCGGTATAATTGTGTTCTGCAGGATCCTACTTGACTCGTTGGTTCCCTTTCGTTATGACTTTGTTATCAGTTTCCTCATTTCATTTCGCATTTCTGATTTTATTTAGCTTTCGTGTTGTTATATCTGTTCATTGGGCTTTTTAAGCTCAGCCGCATTTCTTTTCCTGTGGCAGCTTTTAGGTTTGAAGATGGGCTTTGGCGGGCTGAGAGTTGGATTATCTGAGTGGACCAACCCTAGTCACCTTATTATTTGGACTTATTTGTCGGGCTATCATTTGAGATTTCATTTTATTTTAGACATTTTGGATTTTTTAATTTTTCCTTCTAAGTCGCTTGTAAAATTTTAATTTTATGTTCTGATATGACACCAGAATTTGACACTTCTACCCTCATCCGGTTGGGGTGTTACAGCGATTATCTCGACTCCTAAAAAGAAAAGGAAAGATAAACTAAAAATGAAAAATATCCTATTGAGATAACCCGAGAACACATATTTAGTACTTGAGTACGTAATTTTGTGTTGTCAATGCTCCTAATTCATTGTTGCTTAAATGAATGTACCCGAAAATACATATTAGTCATGTATCTCCTTTAGCATTCACAAGACATAAGATGCAATGAAAACGGGTTTTTACTTTGTATTAACAATGAAAAAGTGATTTGTCCTAGACGTGAGAAATTGCTTTTGTGAAATTGATAAGGGAAGGTATCATCCTTTTAGAAAACATTTTGAAAGGACGTTTTCTTTGAAAATGTGTATGTGTTTGCAACTTGTATTTATAAAGAAAATAAGAGAACTATAAGTGTAAAACTTATCTTGGGTTTTGAAAATTCCCGTATTGTTTGTGAGTTGTGCGTGAAATAGAGATCGTAAACTCATAAAGAAGAAGGCTAGTGTTTACATACCTTGTAGAGTCAAATAAGTTACGACGTTTATTCCATGAGACCAAAACCAAGACGAAGTAGGTTGAATTGTTCCCGCTTCAATGGTTTGGTGAGGACGTCGGCTATGTTGTCTTCGGATGCTACCTTCTCAATAGAGATGTTCCCCTTTTGAACATTATCTCATAAGAAGTGATGATGAATCTTTATATGCTTTGTGCGAGAATTCAATATCGGATTCTTGCTTAAGTCGATGGCACCTTTGTTGTCACATAGAATAGCTATGTCGCTTAGATGAATATCGTAGTCGACTAACGCTTGTTTCATCCATAGTGCTTGTTGGCATGCTTTGCCGGCGGAGACGTATTCGGCTTCGGTTGTTGATATTGCTAGTGCCGTTTGTTTCTTAGAAAACCAAGATGTTAAACAACATCCCATGAAAGTACATACCCCGCTTGTACTTTTTCTATCAACGTAATCACCTGCATGGTCAGAATCTACATATACAATTGTTTCTACTCCCGTGCCCTTAGGATACCATAATCCTAATTGTCTCGAACCCTTAATGTATCTAAATATCCTTTTTACGGCTTCTAGGTGTGATGTTTTAGGGTCTTCTTGAAACCTAGCACATAGACAAACACTAAACATTATATCCGGCCTACTTGCCGTGAGGTAGAGAAGACTACCAATCATGCCACGATATTTTGTATTATCAATGGATTCGCCGTCTTCATCTTTGGTAAGTTTTGTGTCGGATGACATTGGTGTCCTAATTGGTTTCGTCTCTTCTAAACCGAATTTCTTTAACATCTCTTTTATGTATTTAGATTGATTAAAGAAGATACCACCTTCCACTTGTTTTATTTGTAGACCAAGACAGAAACAAAGTTCTCCCATCATACTCATCTCGAACTCGTCATGCATGATTTTAGAGAAATCATCACACATGTCTTGACAAGTGGATCCGAATATAATATCATCTACATATATTTGAACTATGATTATATGTGACTCTCTTTTCTTAGTAAAAAGTGTGTTGTCAACTAACCCTATGGTGTATTTGTGTTTAATTAAAAACGACTTGAGTCTATCATACCAAGCTTTCGGAGCTTGTTTGAGACCGTAAAGGGCTTTCTTTAATTTATACACATGTTTTGGTTTTTCAAAATCGATGAAGCCCGGAGGTTGAGCTACATATACTTCTTCATTAATAAAACCATTTAGAAAAGCACTTTTGACATCCATTTGATAAAGCTTTAGATCATTAGCACAAGCATAAGCAAGAAGTATTCTTATAGACTCTAATCTAGCCACGGGAGCATAGGTCTCATCAAATCTATTCCTTCTTGTTGGTTATGTTAGGAATTAGATAATTCCAGTATTGAAGATTCGGTCACCCCAACTATTATCTAGCACAAGTTAGCTCGTAGACTTGTCATTAGTTACGTTTTTATGTGGTTAATTAGTTAGTTAGTAGCGTAAAATAGTTTAGTGCAACACCATGGAGGAAGGTCGGGTCTTTACCCACTGTATCCCTGATCCACAGGCCGTCAGGAGGTCGTTTAGTCTGTAACCTATAAATACCCTCTACCTTGCAAGGTAGAGGGTTGGATGTTCTTTAATAATCTAATATTCTACAAGTTTCTCTCACTAAGAATGTCCCACTTTCTCTCTCTCTAAAATCATCTCTATGCCCATTGTGTGAATGTTATGATATGTAAGTGAAATCCAATAACCAACAATTGGTATCAAGAGCCATGGTTAGATCATATCTTGCACATCTTTGGATTTCTAGTGGTTTTTAGGTGGTTTTTGAGTTTGAAAAAGTTTAGTGGTTTTTGCATCATTTGGTTGATTTCTTGTGTTAAAATTTGGATTTTGTTAGTACTTTTATGTTTAGAATCATCACAAGTGTGTAGGTTTTCATTTGGTAAGCTTAAATCATCTTGGTTGGGTTGTTTTTGGATTGAAAAGTGATGTTTATGTGGTTTTTTCTTGCTAGCGACTTAACTCACGGATTACTTTCTTCGTAGCGACTTGCTTTACAAATTTGTAGCGACTTACAGTTTTATACCTAGCGACTTAGATCTAGCGAGTTACAGTACAAGTAGTGGACTCTCCACTACGGGTAGCGACTTGGTGGTAGCGACTTGGTCTATAGCGAGTTGCTCCTTAGCGACTTGTATCTTTAGCGACTTGAGTAGCGAATTGCTGCCAAAATTTTGCTAGCGACTTGAGGCATAGCGAGTTACTACTTAGCGACTTGCATTTGTCTAGCGACTTGGGACTCTAGCGACTTAGCTGTGTAGCGAATTAAGTGTTAGCGACTTGGTGCATTATCTTCTAGCGACTTGGATGTT